>CM019177.2:5309361-5811818 GCA_009739505.2 Apolygus lucorum
CGAAGTGCAACCGGAATCAAATTATTTCCAGTTCCACCGAAAACGCTTGCAGAAGCTGTGGTGAGATAAGAGAAGGGTTTTCCATCCGTCAACCGTTGACCATGGACAGGCAACCATCAGATTCACCCAAAAAAAAGCGTTTTTCGTTTTGCAAAACGTAGAAGATTTGGAGACATCAACAGAATCCTGCCAGAACCAACAGTTAGCCGATGAGGCAAAGTTTGCAATTTCATTGGCAGGCGTTACGGTGTTTTATTGTCTTTTAATTCTCAATAGGTAGGTAGCTTCCAATTTTGGTTTATTATTTTCAACAATTAATCTATGAAATCGACCTTGTTTATATCTTCTACTTCATGACCTGTTTATATATTGCCATTTATACAGTGTTTTTCTTCATAAGGAATAAGTAGTCAGAAATAGAAACTTTTAATGTTAAAAACAATAAGATTTCTATCAAAATGTCATACTATTCTAATAATAATAATTTGTAATGTGTTTCTTGGCTGTGAGTACCTAAATAAGTCTTTTCAAACACAGAAAACATGATTTCTCACTAATACATGTGTTTTCAATATTTTAAACAATGTTTTTTTTTAATTTCTGTCTGCGACCCTAGGCACAATTCCCGACTCAAGGTACAATCATCACTGACCCAAGGTACATTCAGGAATGTACCTTGGGTCAAATTTCAAGTTTTTTTGAAAGAATCATTTTATTAAATGTACAGTGATTTTAGCTAAAACTCTTTCACTCATTTGTTCCCAAGTTTTCACCCTACAATTTAAAACAAAATGGGATTTTTTAGAAGGTTTTTTGAACATTAAATTTGAGTTTGAAAAAAAATGACCCAAGGTACACGACCTTACCCTACCAGTGGTAGAAGGCAAATCCCACCGCTGCCACCAATTTGTAAGCCGGTGTGCTTTTCTTGGCTTGACAAATGGGATACCAGTATTGAGTACAAGTCCCAACACTGCCACCAATTTGTAAGCCCGCTTGTCCAGGTAATGTTGACAAATGAAGTTAGTTACCTGACCCAAGCAGCAACTGAGTAGAATCCTGAAGGGAATCTACCCTGTGTTTGACTGTGAAATGGGGGGAGTCAAAAAAGACCGAAACAACTTAAATCTACGTTAATTTTAGGATAATATAGGGTAATTACCTGTGAAGTATGGTAGCTCTTCGAAGGTGTTGACTCCTGGGTTGATAAAAATAATAATAATGATGCTTTGAAACCTGAAGGGTGTTTTATTTTACCTCGGACCTCCAAGCGTGTCCCGTGCCAGAAGGGCGTGTCCTGCGTGTCCTCTGTGTCACTTGTGTCTTCGTGTTTGAGACACGAGTAACCCAGTTGACCACGAGGTTGTGTTCTTCTCAGAAATTGTGTCCTAAGGACACGACCTGATGGGTCTGAAACGCAATAAAGAGATTATGAAATTTGACTTAGTTATTTTACCCCTAGTTGCTGATACTGATCTGATGCAGGGTGAACTCAAAGATAACCACAGAAATGGAGTAAAATACCAGATAAGAAATTTATTATACAAGTATGGAATGTTTTGGTTGAACTCAACAAAGATATACAAGCCTGAAGGGCGCAGTTTCTGACGTTACAAGTAATTAAAACAATTGACAATTTCACAATGAAAATAAAATGGTTTAAATGATTAACTTTCTTACAAGCAATACCTTCAGTGTCCTTTCTCTTTACAATTTTCAATGCTGTGTCTTTACCGTGTCTCCGTGTCTTATCAATGTAGATATCAAAAGAGCTTGGTGATTCTGAGATGGGTGGAATTTCAAATAGGTTAGGCGAATCTGTGGAGAGAGTCGTTCAGTGATATTGGATCAATTATGTAGTTTAATCACCAACCTATTATTTTATTCTAACTCGAATTTTAGATGGTGAGACAGGAATCAGTGACAATGAAATTCAAACTTTTGGAGAGGGAGAAAACGTTGAGTAGACGTACGTTGGAAGAGCAAGAGTGCCTGCTGAATGAAGATAAGCCCAATGAGACCATCAAGACCAACATGGGAAGGAAGAGGGCGGAAACGGAAAAGACGAGAAAACAAGTTGAGGGGGCAGCGGGAGTTGGCGGAAGGTTCACATGGACGTAAAGAACAGAATGATAACCTTCCTCCTGGAAGCCTCTGAAATGATAACCTCTCTGGTTATATTGCTCTTGGAATTTTCAAATTGCCCACGTGCTCATTAATTTTAACGAATGCCAGCTGAACAATGTTTGTAGAAAATTCACAGTTGGGATTCTGCAATAATTCTGGGAATACATTACCACAATGTGTCAATCGCGTCGATTGCATCATAACAATCGATTGTTTGCTACTATCGACAGCTGGCCACCACTAGTGCAACCTCCACTCGTGGTTATCATTCCTGACCACTGCGCTGGTGCGCAGAATACACGGAAGAAGGACGACAGTATAAAAATTCCTTCTGCCGACGGGTTCCATCAAGATGGCAGCCACCATTCTCAACCGGGGAAAATCAGCCAATCAGATTGTGATATTTCTTTCCGTCTTTTCTGTTTCCGCCCTCTTCCATCCATGTGAATCCAGCTTCTAAGTACCAATCATAATGCCCCAACGCGTAACTGCATCAACCACGCCCATGTGAACCCAGTTTTAATGCCACTTTAAGACCGAGATTTCATTGAGGCGTTCATATCTTTCAGATATTGAGACAGTTCCTGACGAGTACTCCCTTTGGACAATCACTGAGATTCAATACTTCTCATTCGTTTTGGATGACCACAATGTCTTCTAATATTGTAGACATTACTTTGGTACTAGACACTGGTGAATAGATCGACAATTTCCCCATTTTCAATACGGCAGGTCCGCCCAGTTGTCCTCATTCACTCGAGTGCCAGGAGGAAGATTGAGATTAGTGTATTTTTTCAATAGTTTGGTCTCGTGTCTTACAACATAAGTCTGAAGAACTACTTCGTTACCTCTAACAAATTTATGTTTTTCATACAGACTAATATTATTATTTTCCTCTAAAATAAAGTTTAAGATCTCAACAAACTGTTTTCCATTTATAAAAACCTCGTTTTTCTATCCATCAAAATTATTAACTTTTACTCTTCTATTTATTTGTAATTGAATCGAGATTGCAGCGTGCATTCTTCTTTGGAACTAGCAGGTAATTTTTGAAGACTAATGATTTAGTTTTTGGTATCAATACAAAAGCTAAATTTTTTCTTTGATCTGGCAATATAACTTTTTGAGCAATTATAACATGCAAAAGGAGAAAACGTTAAGCAAAAACTGCTGTAAGTAAACTCATGGTTCGACAACGGAATTTTTTTAAAAATGAATGTTGAAAGGGTTTGAAAGAACTCGTTCCTACCAACTGCGCCAATGTAAGGGACCACCCACTTACATAACACATATTTCATAGAAAATAACGTCTTGCATCACTCAAAAACTGACTTTAATAATTATATTTCTCTCCTACCTCCTGTTTTTGACTACAAAAAATACTAAATAATAACAAACTGGTGCAGCATTTCATTTAGTGAGGTAGTTGACATGGAAGTTTAGTGACACCCACCACTGCGCGCATGCAGATTGGGGGTTCAGGAGCCAGTTGTATTTCGAATATTGATCTAGATGATGTTCACCAGCTCACCCGAGTCGTTTCATACCTGTACTTTTCAGTCAATACATTCTCGTTCAACTTACCAGTGGTGTTCAGTGTATTCTTTTCTATACTTCAGTAGTTGCATAAGTTTTTACGTTCCTCACTAATTTACAATTTTGTCCACCATGTTAACAATAATGTCGTGATGGTGTTTTCAGTTGTATTAATTGGTCAAGAATAGAAAATCCTCATTGGAAACACGTACAGTAGCAAATTAATTAAGGAGTAGAGCGGTATTGGTTGGCTCTATCTTACACTTATACCTTATTTCAAATATTTCGTCATCTTTGATGTCCGATGATGAAGTAGGTAGCAAAAAAAAAAAAAAAAAAAATGGGTGGAAAGCATTTTCCACCCATTTGGGTCTTCAGGGAGGTGAAAATGGGAAGGAGCCAAGTCAGGGGAATATAGAGGGTGGTTCACAATGTCCCAACCAAATAATTCCAACATCTCTTGGAGGGCTGGTGTTGTCTTGCAACAAGCACACCTCCTTTGTCAACAGCTTTTTAAGGGCTTTGCAGTATCGAATAAATTGCATTAATTATCTCCCCCAAGGGCAGAAAATGAACCAGAATGATTCCTTCCAAAATTCAAAATGGAAGGCCTCCTACTCCTCTGATCATTGTGAACATTTTTGTTCTGTCTTCGCTCAACTCACAACACCACTTGAAAACATTGGGTTTTCCGACTATTTGGCGGATACCTACCATGATTTTTCACCAAAAGTAATATAATTACAATAGGATTCGACTTATTTTCTTGCTGTTATTTATCTTTGATTTGCTTCTTGCAATTCATAGTAAAGAGATTTAGCAGATAAATTAATGTGTTCTGAATATTTAACCCTTTAGCGTTCCTTGATACAACTGTTGTACCAAGGTAGAAGCAGTTTGAATTCTGGCGTGTTTTTCGTTCTATTCCTTCTCAATAGGGTGCAGCATTATGAGAAAAATGGTAGCATCTCTTAGCTCCGAGTAGATCTCGAGATATTGCAAAAGTGGGTGTTTTGTGGTACAACTGTTGTACCAAGGAACTCACAACGATGTTATTGAAGTTTTTCGGGGCGGGCGCCCCATGATTTCTCACTGGAGATTGGACGCGTCGCATACCAACGCAACAAGTCCTATTGAAATGTTGTTTGCTGTCGAATTTGTCATCAGTTTTATATTGATTGAAAGCAAGATCATCCAGAATAAACTCAAATTATGGTCATTCCCTGATTACCTTTTACTGGTACAAATGTTGTACCAAGGAACATCATGGCCGAAAAGTGCACCCCATGATTTCTCCCTGGAGATTGGACGCGTCGCATGCCATCGCAACAAGTCCTATTGAAATGTTGTTTGCTGTCGAATTTGTCATCTGTTTTATATTGATTGAAAGTAATATCATCCAGAATAAACTCAAATTATGATCATTCCCTGATTACCTTTTACTGGTACAAATGTTGTACCAAGGAACATCATGGCCGAAAAGTGTACCTGGTGGTCCTTGGTACACATGCTGTACCATGCCATTTTATGGCGCGTGAACCATTTTTTTCGCAAAAAAAGGCTGAAATATTGTTAATAGATCCATGAAGACCCGACTAGATCAGAAAAAAAAAATTTCCCATGACGCCGGAGTTTTGCCCGCTAAGGGGTTAATAAGTTATTAGTGTTGCATTAGTTCGTTGGAAAAGATAGGAACAGTTGAGTAGAAAATTGACACACAATTTTTTTGCACCTCTGAAAACACTTTTCTTTCAGCTTTATTTCATCAATTTAGGTAAGTAGGTAACAAAATCATGAAAATCACAAAAGAAGCACAAACTACAAATCCAGTAAACCACAAAAGCCACAATAATTACAAAATTTAGGGTCGGTCTTCCTAAATAAAATTGGAGTCAACTAATCTTGTAATAATTTGATTTTTATTAAATTCAAACTTTATTGGTGCCACTTGGGTTTTTGCGCGCCTAGCGGTGAATCAAGGAAATATGGCATTAAATGTATAGAGTAAGTTCCACTAGTTAAAAAAAAATACAATTATTCTATCTATCAATCTACGTACCGTATTGGAGAGCCCGTCGTAACCAGGAGGACTCCTGTACTCGACTTGTTGGTTTCGATGGGTTCTCCAATATGGTACCTACAAGGAAATATGTTTTTTTTTTTTCAAGAGTCGTTTTACATGTTAATAAAGTGAGCTCAGCTCCGATTCTTTAACCCTGCACAACAGGACTTACATCTGACCGGAGCTTGTTGGTTTCTTATGCTATTTTATGTGCTGAATCTGAATCCGAGGTCTGGTTTTTTATGTTTCACTCCTTTTTCCACAATGATATTTATCAGGTTTTCACTTTTTTAGGTCTTCCCACAGTAAAACTTGGGCGTCCTTATCCAATTAATCTGGGGTGAGTAGGACAACACTCATCAGGAAAAAGTCTGCCAAGGGGGTGTGGGGCATAGCTTCCTCGTATCCATAACCCGATTGTTTAGATGATCCAATGCATTGTAGCTAATTAGCTACAATGAGATTAATCTTAAAACCCTAGTAGTGTACCAACTACACGACATCCAGCAAAATATCTGAATATTTCTTCGAATTTGGATGGAAAATGTGGAAGTTACTACTATCAGTCTGGGGGTGGTGATTGTTTTAGGGGACCATCTACACGCAAACCAACACAATCGTTGAAAATTTAATCAAAATTGAATAATAACTTTGCATGGTTTTGCTAGTTACAAGGATTCCATGAGACACAACCAAAATTTTTCAGGAAGGTCTGAAATGTAAAACGCAAATGCAAATATTAATTTTGGAGAACATTTTTTTGTCCGCTGCCTTGGTAAGCAGCGTAAGAAGTGAGCAGCAAGGTAAGAGGTAAGAAGCAAAACGGACCTCAGATTCGGATTCAGTACTACGTAAAAAACTTACGAAAAGTATGTTTTAAACGTATGTTTACATACAAACATACCTACAAATTTTGTAAAGTTGTATCTACAACCTGTCTTGTAGACTTGGCTTGGTAACTTGGAGTAAAATATATGACATAGCTCTACCAGGATGTTCCTGAAGGTTCATCGTCGGAATCTATCCAATCGATTGTCAGTAGACTGATACGATCTTTTTCTTGCCGAGACATTTCTTGTTATCCTCTTCCGAGATGACTGGCTGATAAGAGTCCTCCTGATATGCCCTTGGACCCTGAACGCTCATCCTCTTTTCATGGATCCAATGCAAATAGATTTTCCGTTAGTTCCGCGGCATTCCTCGGTACTCAACGATTGTCTGCAAGAAAATTAGGCTACCATCAGAGAATGTCAATGAGGAGAAAAAAATCAATCTGTCTCGCAGCACTGAATTTGTTTGAATGAAAAATGTTTGTCTATTTAGTATTTAATTCAGTAGTTGAAATATCGTTTGTCAGGCAGATAAAATTTAGCTCGGGTGCATGGAAAATCCATCAAACATAGCAGGTAGGTAGTAGCTACGTCAAATCCCGCCTGACAGGTGGGATATGATTAGGAAAGGAACTTACCTATTTGTCATGAAGTTAACGGGCAGAAGCGAAAATCCTTCCTCACAACCTCTGGTACTGTCCACCGATGAAAAGAATGAACGCGAGGACCCTACCAAATCCTAAACTGAAAACATCCGTTCAACCTCCTCCGAGCTTGTCACTCGTCCAGGGAAATCCCAATTTCGGTCACTTCCGCTCAAATCCTTTACCTGACTTTTCGCTAGGTAGGCTTGGGTGAGAATTCATAAAGGGAAGGAATACGGATGGTGATTTATCACTTGAAAGCCTTCAGGAATTTACAATGGAAGCTGTGAAACATGACTGGAAATCCTAAGTGGGCCACATCAAGAAGATTGAGAATGATTATTGGTGGAGTGCCACGCACGGCATGCAGACGGCAAAATCAATAAAAGTGGCAAGAAGTCTAAAAAACACCAAAAATCGAAATATTAGTTTGAAGAACTTTGTCTGCCAAACCTACATGTGAGCTTTACTCGTTTTTGTTAACGAAAATGAATCGATGAGAAAAAATATTGTAGGTAATGAAAATTCAAAGTCGTGCAGCACGACCGCATTAGCGAATTTTTTTGAAACGTTATTAAAATACAACTTTTGCATTTTCAGCCATTTTCCGACGTTTAGAGCCCTTTTATGCTATGTGAGAACACATTTGCGCATGAAAATGTGAAACAATCCTGTTTACAGCCCACGAACTTAATTCACTCATTATGAATTTTGGTAATATATAAGACATTTTTAAGCAATTTCTAATCACATTTTTCAGTGTTTTGAGAACTTTTTTGCGTACTTTAATTTACAATTATTCAATTTATGGCCTAGAAACTTTCTCTACAGAGAAATTTGCTTCCATCTAAAATATTTAATCTTTAAGGCTATTTTAGCGATTTTGTAAAGCTAATTTTTGAAATTTAATCAATTTTTGGTTTTAAAAATGGTAAAATCTAGGGATCGTTTGAAATGCCCCTGAACGGATTTCTATAGAGTTATTTCTATGAGTTATTTTATTACTTAATTACGACGGGTCACTATTCTTTCCCGATCACGAATTCGTAATGTATTTTTCTTGCCCTGGTATCATTGGACAGAACTGACTGTAGATATTCGAGAAATGACCTAAACGACAATGTGAGAAGGGGGTAACAAGGGGAAAGGAAGAAAGTATGACTCAGGGCAGGTTCAGGGGTGTTGGATAAGGTCAGTTACTACCTGTGAACGTATATTTGTGGAAAAGGGTGTAGTTCTACGTTGAGGATACCCAACTCCCTGTCGGGCCTCTCGTTCATTCTTTTCATCGGTGGACAGTACCTAGCTGAAGCACTTGGGATGTTCACAGTACTCTTCTCCACAACTTGTCTCTTCTCTTCTTGTCTAGCGGCATACTGTAAAATTGTTAGGAGCTATCCGCCTGACAGGAAAGTTGTATTGAGTTGTAAATAAATTGAGTTCAACTCAATGAGTTGTATTGAGTAAATTGAGTGAACACAATCGCCCCTGAAGACAATTTTACCAACAAGTTTTGGTAAACTACGTACATGTTTGCCAGAGATGGACAGTTTTTAGGAAACAGGAGCCTAATATTATTGATTAACATTTAGTTTCAAAATTATTCAATTATCTCCGTTTTATAGTATAGACACTACATTGCCAATTTTAAAGAGAACAACATTTGAATTTACAGCCACTTAACAGGTGTTGATTTTCGATCCATGAAAAGGAATTTATTATTCTACTTCCATATTCAATCGTTTGTAACCGGATGATCGATTAAAACAACATCGGTAAGATAGATACTATCGATTGTCCCACCAATGAGGTGGGGTACATTGCCGGGGGTTTGTATGGAGGTGCTTTATAGTATCCAACTGATAAGGAGCTCAGGGGTAGAATGACCGGGGGCTTGTTGTTCCATGTATTATTATCATCCATGTATTATTACAATCCATATCTTCTTCCTATTCGTTGTCCGTGTTGGACAGCGGTATTTTTTTCTTGTTCGTACTGTTTGGTTGATTGTCGTGTCGTGTGTGTTCGGATTACGTCTCAAATTATATTAACTTTCAGTTTACCTCAAATAATTGTTTTCTTCATTTGGAATTTCCTGGTAATAACAGGTTATGGGCCCAGAACAGTAGTGGTTTGTATAAAAATAAAAAAGGGAAATTCGGTAGTGAGTGCAATTGTGGTAGTGAGCTGTCAGCTGTCAGTGACTTTGAGGTTACAATCTGTAGTGTATCACGTGTTGATCAACGAAGTGTTTTTGTGATAGTCATGGCTCTACATCGAGAATCATTTCACATGATAAAACCTTTCGAAGGTAAAGGTTTTGCCAATTGGGCATTCCGGGTGAAGTTGGCTCTGGAACAAGCAAAAGTAGATGACGTGCTTGTCACATACCCTCCTCCACCTCAGGAAGAGTTTAAGATGATAATGTTCCGAGAAAAAGACGTTAAAGCTCGAAATATCATTATTCAGTGCCTTTCTGACAATATTTTGGACTCAGTTAAAATGAAGAGTACTGCAAGGGAGATCATGGAATCTCTTGAAAAGACATATGTACGTCAAGGATTGGCTGCTCAGGTAGATTTACAGCAGCGACTCCGTGAGCTTAGGTTTACTAAGGGTGAATTGACCGATTTCTTTATCGAATTTGAGAAAACGGTGAATGAGTTGAGAGGATCCGGTGGTTATTTGAGTGATGGGGAAATGATTTCCATGTTATTGGCTGCAATGCCTAAATCTTACCACTCTATAACAACATCAATAGACATCATGTTTTCTCAAACTCAGATTGATATACAGTATGTTAAAAACCGTTTACTTCAGGAGGAAGCTTGGCAGTTGAAGAACAAACCAACGACCAGTTGTCACAGTGATTCTGTTGCAATGTATGTAAACAAGAAGAATAATCGGGGAGCACCCAAGGACACAACTTTCAAATTTCGTTGTTACCGTTGTCAGGAAATTGGGCATCGTAAGAGGGATTGTCCTTTGGTCAAGTCTCAAGAAACTGTGGGCGAAACCCACTTGGCAAAAGACCAAGAACCATGTGAGCCTGACGAAGTGTGTTTCATTGGAGGTGTTTGTGTTGAGACAGGAAGCGGAACTGGATCATCCAAATTTTACCTGGATTCTGGAGCAAGTGAGCATTTGTGTCACTCAACGGAAGGGATGGAAAATATCCGTAAGTTGTCCAATCCAATAAAAATACGTGTGGCCAAATCAGGAGTCGTTCTTTATGCCCATATGTTGGGTGATTTGCCTGTCAAATCGAGAATTTCCGATAACGTGGTTTCGATTCGTATCAAAGACATTCTTATAATTGAAGATTTGGAAGTTAATTTGTTGTCGGTTCAAAAACTGGAATCTAAGGGAATGAGAGTTATCTTTGAAAAAGGTAAAGGAATGATCTGTAAAGATAACACAGTTTTGGCAGTGGCCGAGCGAGGAGAAAAATTGTATCAAATAAATTTTGAATTAATGAATGTAGGTTCATCCTTTGTTGCATCAGCAGATGGGACGTTGTGGCATCGACGAATGGGTCACCTTAACGACTCATATTTGCGAAAACTTCCAGAAATGGTTTTGGGAGTACCGACTGACATTGGCTCTGTTGATCGCCCTTGTGAGGGTTGTCTTGCTGGAAAACAGGCTCGACTCCCATTCAGCAAAGTTCGGGTTCGAGCTACCAGACCTCTTGAGCTTGTACACAGTGACGTCATGGGACCAATCACGCCAGTAAGTCATGATCAGAAACGGTACGTGCTAAGCTTTATCGACGATTTCAGTCATTTTGCCGTGATTTACAATTTGAAAAGTAAATCTGAAGTCTTTTTACATTTTCGTAAATACAGAGCAATGGCTGAGGCTCATTTTGGTACAAAGATTAGTAGATTTAGATGTGACAATGGCAGAGAGTATCTGACAAATGAGATGAAAGAATATTTCTCGGAAAATGGTGTTCAGTGGGAACTTTCAGTTGCATATTCACCAAGTCAAAATGGTGTAGCAGAAAGATTTTTCAGAAGTTTGACAGAGAAATCAAGATCTATGCTGGCTGAGTCAAGGTTGCCTAGATCTCTTTGGACGGAAGCCATCAGCACTGCAGTTTATTTAATAAACAGAAGTCCTACTTCTGCGATCAAGGATGACGTCCCTGCCAGTTTATGGTATGGTCACAAGGCAAATCTAGAGAAGATTCGCGTTTTCGGTTCTGTCGCTTATGCAAAAACACCCAAGGAACTCATTAAGGAAAAGTTCGAGTCAAGAACATCTAAATGTTACATGGTGGGATATGCACCGAATGGTTATAGATTGTACTCACCAAATTTGAATCGTATCATCGTGGCTCGTGACGTTCATTTCAACGAAGATGTACCTGCAGAAGGCGTTCGTTTGACAGATGACGGTTCAGAGGAATTGTTTGAACTTCAGTCTGAAACCATTCCTGTTGTCATTGAGGAACAAACAATCGACGAGGAAGATTCTACTAGTGAGGCGGAGGACAACTCAGTTGAGCTAAATCGACATGCTCGGGAAAGAAGACCACCTAGATACCTTGAAGATTTCGTGGTTTTGGCGCTGAATGCCGAATCGTACATTTATGAAGTACCTACATCTTATCAGGACATTGCCAATCATGATCAGAAAGAAAAATGGTTTAAAGCTACCAGGGAGGAAATGGAGGCTATTTCTAAGAACGGAACTTGGCAGCTGGTTGATCTTCCAGAAGGTAAAAAGGCTCTGAATTCCCGATGGGTATTTAACATAAAGGAAGACGGTGTTAATGAAGTGAGATACAAGGCAAGACTTGTTGTGAAGGGCTGTGGACAGCGAAAAGGTTTTGATTACGAGGAAACATACTCGCCAGTTGCTAGATTAACAACAGTTAGAACTTTGATGTCTGTGATAAATGCCGAAAATCTCAAGACTTGTCAGTTGGATACCAAAAATGCCTTTCTTCATGGAATATTGTCTGAGGACATTTATATGAAGCAACCCGATGGTTTCGATGATAAATCAGGAAAAGTATGTAAGCTTGTGAAGTCACTATACGGACTTAAACAGGCTAGTAGAACGTGGAATCAACGACTTAATTCATTTTTCTGTGAATGGGGTCTGCAACGCTCTAAATATGACATGTGTTTGTACTATCGGTACAGAGATCGCCAGAAACTGTTCGTTTTAGTCTGGGTTGATGATCTCATTATAGCTTCAACTTGTGAAAAGTGGATTGTGGATTTGAAGCAGGTTATGTCGGCCAATTTTGACATGAAGGACATTGGAAATCTCGTGATGTTTTTGGGTCTTCGACTACATTTCCTACCTGATGGGCTACTCATTAATCAGGAAGCGTACGTGAATCAGCTTATCAAACGGTTTCGCATGGAGGAAGCTCATCCTACTGATACACCAATGGTCCCTGGAAGAGAGTTCAAGAAAGGTCCGATTATCACAGAAGAGAAGCCCTATCGTGAGCTCGTTGGATGTCTTAGTTATCTCATGAACAATTCGCGTCCTGATATCAGTGCTGCTGTAAACTATTACAGTCAGTTTCAAAATTGTGCTACTGAAGACGAATGGAAAGGACTCAAGCGAATTTTGAGATACTTAAAGAAGACAGCTGATATTGGATTATTTTACCCCAAATCAGGACAGGCCAAGTTGGAGATTTACGCAGACGCTGATTGGGCGAATGGCAGCGACAGAAAATCCAATTCTGGTAACCTATTTCAAGTTTTTGGATCAACGATAGCATGGTCATCAAGGAAGCAGTCTGTCGTCGCACTGTCTAGTACTGAGGCGGAGCTATTGTCACTAACATCAGCAACGACCGAAGGCATTTGGATTGCTGGTCTGTTTGGAGAACTAGTTGCGGATTGGAATGGCTTGATTCACATATACGAGGACAACCAGCCTTGTATAGCAGCCTTAAAAAAATGGGAGTTTAAACGACTTAAACATATCGACGTCAAGTATCAGTTCGTGAAACAAATGGTAGAAGAAAAGAAGATTTTGGTGGAGTACGTCCCCACGGATCTTCAGAAGGCGGACATACTGACCAAGGGACTTACCTCTACTAAATTTATTCAGTTAAGAGAATTAATGGGAATGCGTTCGTTGTCATTATTTCATCGTTCATAAGTTTGTTTGATAAGAATTGTTAAGTGGTATCAGATAGGATTGAGGCGGAGTGTTGTTCCATGTATTATTATCATCCATGTATTATTACAATCCATATCTTCTTCCTATTCGTTGTCCGTGTTGGACAGCGGTATTTTTTTCTTGTTCGTACTGTTTGGTTGATTGTCGTGTCGTGTGTGTTCGGATTACGTCTCAAATTATATTAACTTTCAGTTTACCTCAAATAATTGTTTTCTTCATTTGGAATTTCCTGGTAATAACAGGGCTCAATGCTCGGGGGGTACAATGCTTGGGAGGTACAGTGAAACCGTCCCAAATCGATTCCACTCCGGGGGTACAATGACGGGGGCTCAATGCTCGGGGGGTACAATTACGGGGGGTACAAATGAGCACACCCGAATGACCGGGGGCTCAATGCTCGGGGGGTACAATGCTTGGGGGGTACAGTGAAACCGTCCCAAATCGATTCCACTCCGGGGGCACAATGACGGGGGCTCAATGCTCGGGGGGTACAATTACGGGGGGTACAAATGAGCACACCCGTTCAGTTATCCCCTCTCACACGTCGGTGACCTCGAATGCATGGACTAAAATATGGAAGGCTTGACCCTACTTCCATCCTAGAGGAATATTCCATGCAAGTGATCTTCTGTAGTCAATGGTAGATAGAGACGTTATCAGTGTGGGGATTTTGTTCTAAGTTCTAAGCTAACTTCATTCCATTTCTTCTCCTTTTTGAATTTCTGCTCAGTTGGTGTGTCCCGCTGAATTGTGTGAATGTCATCATCTGTCTACGCTGTAAGAGCAACTGGTTTTTGAGGTGATGGAAGACGTGAGTGCGGAAAACGAAGAACCGCTGAGTGAGGGAGAGGTGATTTACGTGGATCAGGTGAACGATGAAGCTGTTGTGATGATCAAGCGAGAGGTGGAGCTGTCTGACGATGAACAGCAAAGAGATCCCCTCATCATCGAAGAGACTGAAAGGAACCAGAGAGTCATCCCTGACGTTGTTGGGGAGAATCCGATGGTCCAACAGGAAACTCACTCAACTACCGCCGTACTTGGTGATGCTGCTGAATGTTTTATTGTTGTTGTTGGAGAACCTTCTGAAACCCAGAATGGATGTGATCTGGCACTCAGCACTGGGCAAGATTTTGTAGCTGGTCCATCGAGTGAGTTGGAGCCAAGTGAGGGACTGACTGATGAGATATTTGAGTGTGATTTTTGTAATTTTAGTGCAGATCTACTGGATGATCTAAAACGCCATATGAGGACTCACAGTCGGGAGAAGCGCCATGCTAGCGACAAATACAGTTACAGAGCCGCACAGTTGGGCCGTTTGAAGAAGCGCATGAGGAGGCACGCAGGCGAAAAGCCCTACGATTGTGATAAATGTGATTACAGAGGCTTACGGCTAGAGCATTTGAAGGATCACATGAAAACACACGATGGGAAGAAGATTTTTGCCTGCACTAGTTGTGATTATAGAGCTTTCCTGCTTCAAGATGTGAAAGAGCACATGAAAGCCCACTTTAAGAAGGAGACTGTCCCTCCTGGTAGATGTAGTTGCAGTGCCTCAGAGATGGAAAATTTGAACCACCTCAGGAGAACTTACATTGAGGACTATCCCTACGTTTGTGATTTATGTGATTACAGAGGCTCCCACCCAGGAGATCTCAAGAACCATAATACGAAGTCACACTCTAGGAAGAAGTCCTACGCCTGCTATATTTGTAATTACAGAGCTCTCTTGCTACAAGATGTGAAAGAGCACGTGAAAACCCACTTACAGAAGAAGACTGGTGCTCGTAGATGTAATTCCAGTCCCTCGGAGGTGGGAAATTTCAAGTACCTCAAGAGAACTGCCAATGGTAATAAGCCCTATGCTTGTGATATGTGTAATCACAGAACTTCTAGCCCCATAAATCTCAAGATCCATAGGAGGATACACTTTGGGGAGTATGCCTGCTATATGTGTGATTACAGAGCTTTCCTGCTTCAAGATTTGAAATACCATGAGAAAACCCACTTAAGGCCGTTTTCACCAACATTTTGATCGGAGTTCGAGGGCCGAGTTAATGGATTGTTGGTGAAAACGGCCCTTAGAGAAGAAGACTGGTGCTCTTGATGGATGTGTGTGTTGCGGTGCCTTGGAGATGGGAAATTAGGAACTACCTCAAACAACTCACGTTGAGTATAAGCTCTACCATGTGATTGTGTGATCACAGACCCTTCCACCCAGAACATCTCATGACTCACATGAGGACTCACACAGGTGAGAAGCCCAACGCCTACGATATTTGTTATTTCAGACCTTCGTGTCAAGCATACCTCAATGTTCCCTTCATGAGGACTCACAAAGGGGAGAAGGCGAAGCATGTGATTTTTTGATTGCTAGTCTGATGAAGTATAAGGCGCCATATGAGGATCACACTCTGGAAGACCCTATATCATTACAAAAGCTTCCGAATGAGGCATTGGATGTAAATAGGATGAATTATTATTGTCTATCAACTCCACTTAGTACTCTTTTTAAAATCTATTCTTGTTATTAATTATTCTTATTTTAATTAAATATTAAAAATATAATCTATTTTGTACTTATCGTCACCATTTATTCCTTGAGTGATAAAAATAATCCCTATGATGGGGAATTTGCCTCAGTTTTAGATTCTGGAATTTCAAGTCAAATCCTATAATAGGGCCCTAGAATAACATTTAACACTAGGAATAACCAACGGGAAAAAAATTACCGTAGGAGAAAATGCCTAAACAAGTGAAGCCTCTGTTACAAAACACCGCGAAAATCGAGGAATATTGTTGACGTCATACGAAAAAAAAACGACGCGAAAACAACTCCGACAACAGACAGAGTTCTAGCACCGCCACACAAAACAATCCAGTGAAATGGCTACTCGAATAATGTGATTCAAATCTTGAAACTAAATAAGAGACAGTGGCGCCTCCTCCAGGCAAACATAGCAAACACTGTTTGCCTTACTTACTAAAAATAAGCAAAATGAATAAATTAATTTTTGTTGAGATTCTCCTATATTCCCATTTTTTGCAAGTAATATAATAGCCAATTTTGGAAAATTTTAATATAATTTAGGTACTTTTTCATTATTACTAAGTAAATTAGATGAAATAGGAGAATGGAATAAGAAAGTACGTATTTTGCACACAAAGCGATCCAGTGAAATGGCTACTCGAATAATGTGATTCAAATCTTGAAACTAAATAAGAGACAGTGGCGCCTCCTCCAGGCAAACATAGCAAACACTGTTTGCCTTACTTACTAAAAATAAGCAAAATGAATAAATTAATTTTTGTTGAGATTCTCCTATATTCCCATTTTTTGCAAGTAATATAATAGCCAATTTTGGAAAATTTTAATATAATTTAGGTACTTTTTCATTATTACTAAGTAAATTAGATGAAATAGGAGAATGGAATAAGAAAGTACGTATTTTGCACACAAAGCGATCCAGTGAAATGGCTACTCGAATAATGTGATTCAAATCTTGAAACTAAATAAGAGAAGATGAAGACTAATAATGCTTGATAAACTAGTAGGTAGAATCGTATTGTAAAAAAGTGAGTAATATTTTTGCCACCACATTTAAAATTTCCATCTTCCTTAAATTCTCTAAATTTTTTGGATGCGTTTTCGAGCAGCTCACTATGGTTTTATTCCATAAAAATAAACCCTCATTTGAAAAAAAAAAAAAAAAATGTGAGGCAAATTCCCCATTCAATGAAGTTATCTGGTCTAGAGTTTGGATTTTTTCTGGTTTCCTTGCTGCAGTACCTAGTAGGTCAAATTTATGAACCGATGTTATCTGACCATCTCCTCAACATAACGATAACATTGGACCAAATCGTCGATGTATCAAAAATATTGATGTAACGAACAAAACATCGATATCAATGGAAAGATTTATACTTTCTAAATATTATATAATTTTATATTTATGTACTAAAAATATCAGCTGAAAACTGTTAAACTTCAAAAAAGAAAATTAACTGGAATTTGTCAAAAATACTCGACTTTTTAGCTTCAAATATGAAAGTAACATGTAAAGAATGAGGAAAGGTCTTCTGGAATAAAAACGGAGTTGAGTAAAATGTTTATTTCCACGAAAATAATGAGTTACAAGTTAAATCGATTTCGACGGTTAGGTCATCATCAGTAACAAACAATAACTAACTGTTTGTTAACAAACTAAGTTACTGTTTGTTACTGATGATGACCTAACCGTCGAAATCGATTTAACTTGTAACTCATTATTTTCGTGGAAATAAACAACATTCTATTCAACTCCGTTTTTATTAAAATGGTTTTCCACCATCTCATCGCGAGTGATTTTATTCGTGTCTTCTGGAATATTATTATTCCAGAATGGTGAATTTTCTTAAACACTGCGATGGCCGAGAGAGGTTATTAATTTGATTTTAAAATTGCCCACTACAATGCCCCTGCACTTATACTAGGAGTATCCAAATTTCACTTACCGTGATTTCTACGAGCAGCGGAACGAGTCAGCAGAAAACGACGAGGATGGTGTTGAATAGGTATCCCTTCGGGGATTACCGAAAAATGCCTATCTTTGTCCAACTTGAGATTTAGTAAGTATTTTCCCTCTAAGACTTCTTTTACCTTTCCCGTTATTGTGTAATAATTTGTACTTTTTGTATTCAATAACTTTTCTTTCTATTTCAGGTTCTTCGAGATTTCAGCAAGTCTAAGGTAAGTAGGTACTTTCAAGTTCTGTTTCTACATTAATGACTCTACTCTGGTTCTCACTACGATTCGCAAGGTAAGTATTTTCAGGTAAGTACCTCTTATGATTCTATTCTGCACCAGGAAATTGATCGGGGAATGTACCAATGATAACCACAAGGTAAGTAAACAAAATGAATCCTGTATAATTTCCAGGTAAGTATTTAAAGACAAGAAAATAATAATAAAGGAACAATGCAACTTGGGACTAAGATACCCTTCCTAATAATAATATATTGACTTCAATTACCGAGGGCCCTGATGGGGATAACCTCCAAGATTACAATCCACGTGGTGTTTCGGAACTAAAAAGAGAGGGAATGTGAACATTCGCACGTGGTGTTACGAAACATGAACTTGAGCATATGATGTTACGGAACATGAAAATCTACCACGTGGTGTTTCGTAACATGAAATATAACGAGTCCTTTGGACAAGAGAAAATCACTAGAATCAATTACCTAGGAGGAACAATTTAAGAAAAAGAATTTTACAAGCGTTTTGGATTTACCAGTAGGTACTGGGTTTTTGAGAGAGAATCCGTTGGGTGTGGTCCGTTTGAGATGCAAGGGTCGGCCGTTGGCTACTTGAATCTTCAGGAGGGCGCAATTGTACACTGACAGTTTCAATAGTTAACTTCGGGCTTCCAAATGTTCGATTTACTGAGGTCACACAGACTTTTCCACACAGAGTTTCCACACAGACTTTGTCACACAGACTTTCACACAGAGTTGGGGGGTTGAGTGGCTCGATCAAGACACGACTGAGGGTAGGCGGTTGCGCTCCCCCAGCCATGCCCTCCCCCTCCGGATCCTTCCCCCACCCAGTCACTTCCTGGCGCTGGCCCGTCCGGTGCTGCCACCTGGTGGCACGCTCCCGACCTCCACCTCCATGCTTTCGGTCTCGCATGGAAGACTCCTTTGAATTTTCAACTTGGGGATCGCCGGTGGTGGAAGCCCTTGTGATGGCTCGTCACAATATAGGGTTAAATATCCGCAGGTTTCCATTTATTGACGTCCTTTAGCCAGGGGTCTGTGGAAAAATTGATATGAATGGGAACTTATTCAAAAGATGTTGGTCTGTTCAGAGAAGCAGTCCCGAACCAGTTCAGAACCAAACCAGAACTGGAAAGAGGAGGGGATAGAGGCGCCTGGACTCCTCCGAACCGTTCAGGACTGCTTCTCCGAACGAAACTTGTTATAAACCTGGTCAAATTCATGTTTATTGATTCGTAATTTAGGTAGGTTCGAGTGACATAGACGAATGAGAAAAATAACGAGCAATGAAAGTTGGGCGTGACCAGATCTACCACACCCCCACCACTAAAAAGTCTGCTCTGAAAGATTTCAAACTTCCATGGTTCACGCGAACGCGGTGTATACAATCCATAAGTATCCAGCGGTCCATGCTCGTCTTCATAGCATGCATGTCTGACGCCATCGGGAGCTTTTTTGATACGTTATCAGCTCTTAGATGTTTTACGTTCAGCTTATCTGTGATTTCTACAGTCTTGTTTCTTTGAAATCTTCTTTCATCTACTAGAGATAAACAAAATAGAACTCGGGAATTTTGACTTGGGTTGTATACAACACGCCTTAAAGCTGTAGTTTTGTGGAGTTTGAAGTGATGGGAGACGATAAGGTTTTAGAAGAACCGACGAATGAAGAGGTGACAAGTGGAGAAGAACAGATTATTACCATTAAACCAGAGATGATTGACGTAGATCAGGTGATCAGTGAAGTTGTGGTGATCAAACAAGAAGCGCTTACTGGGGATGAACAAGTTACCGATGAAGACGTCATGAATGGAGGACATCGGCGGGACAAAGATGACGCGGTTGAAGGGCATCCGTTGATCAAACAAGAGGAGGTTTCTACTGGTACAGCAGAGCCCAGTCTTTCAACCGGACTTCAAAGTGGTAAGGAAGAGAAACTATATGTATGTGATAGTTGTGATTATAAATCCAGAAGGCCTGCGCTTTTGAAGCGTCACATGAAATGTCACTCTGGCCAGAAACCTTACGCGTGTGATAATTGTGATTACAGAGCCTCTCGTCTTAGACATCTGGAGGACCACAGGAAGACTCACAGTGGCGAAAAGCCGTTTGCCTGTGATATTTGTGATTTTCGGTCCGTGCAACCAGGAAGTTTGATCCGTCACAAAAGGACTCACACCGGGGAGAAGCCCTACGCCTGTGACAGTTGCGATTACAGGTCAGCGGAGCCTGGTTCTCTACGACGGCACATGACGACGCACACCGACGAGAAGCGCTACGCCTGTGATACATGTGATTACCGCGCTTCGAGGTTCGGGTATTTGAAAGAGCACAGGAAGACTCACGATGACGAGAAGGAGAAGCCCTATTTCTGCGGTTTTTGTGACTATAGATCCACGTGGCCGAGAGATCTGAAGCGCCACATGAAAACTCATACGGGCGAGAAGCCATTTGCCTGTGAAATATGCAATTTCACTTCAGCGAAGTCGGGAAATCTGAAAATTCACATGAGGACCCACACTGGCGAAAAACCGTACGCCTGCCATAGTTGTGATTACAAATGTGCACACGCTGGGGCTCTGAAGAACCACATCAGGACCCACACTGGAGAGAAACCCTACACCTGTGACAGGTGTGATTACAGAGCCACTCAGCTAGAACATCTAAAGAGTCATAAGCAAACCCACATTGGTAAGAAGCCGATGTAGATGCCATTGTTCAGACCGATGATTGCAGCCTTAAGTCGTCACAAGACGCGAAAGCTGATCCTCACAGCCTGGAGACACCATTTAGCTTATAAGCTATGTCCTTACAGTCTGCAAAACGTCATATGAGGCGAAAGCTACGTTTTCTTCATTGACCGAATGAAGCCATAAGTCTGGTAGGTTAATCCTTTTTACAGATTGGTAACACTATATAGCGCAAAAGGAGCGTATGGAGCTAAGTGCGGGAGGGCAGTAGGACCAGATCAGGCCTCTTCAATAACATGAAACGGGTTTTGTCCAGTCGGGATTTGAGCTTTGCCTTGCGGTGGCGGATGGTTCAATGCTACATTTTCTCCATTGTCCTCTATGGCGTGGAGTCTTGGACTCTGAAGGCGGCAGATATGAACTGGCTAGAAGCCTTTGAGATGTGGCTTATCTGCAGGATGCCCAAGATTCCTTGGACCGCCAGGCTGCGCAACGACTTCATCTTGCAGTCTAATGGTTTGACCCGGGAGTTGTTGCACACTGTGAAGATCCGGAAGGTCGCCTACATGGGGCATATCATGCGTAACCCGAAGTACCAGCTGCTGCAATCCATCATGATGGGGAAGATTTCCGGAAGAAGATGTGTGGGACGAAAGCGAGCTTCCTGGCTCCTCAACATTCGCCAGTGGACTGGGGTTCAGGGAGCAGCAGATCTGTTCCAGTTGACCAGAGATAGGGACAGATTCGGTGAAGTGATCGCCAACCTTCGTTAGCAGAGAAGGCACCACAAGAAGAAGAAGAAGATATAGCGCAAAAGTTAATCCTCAGTCTGGAAACGGCATATGGCGCTAAAGCAACGATCCCACTGTGAGCCCCTGCTCACTGACAATAACAAAGTGACGGGGCTGGGGTAATATAACACCCCCCTTCCTGAACCCCAAGACGCCGCCCACACATAGCCACTTGCGGCGAGGATTGTGGAGGGGTGATCTGGGACAGTTCCAGGGGCGTGGACCGTCCCCACTGAAGAACGCCGACTGACACCTTAGGCGTCCAACCCAGACTTCAACCACAACACTCCATGACTGGAGCCAGCCACCTGTGTCGACATCAGTGGACCTGAACCACCCCCGAGTCAGTTGGCAGAATGCCGGATCGAGGAGGCACTGTATGACGTCACGAAAGGAGGGGAGACCTTAATATCCCATAACCAAAGGAGGCCATCTTCACTTCCCCTTGAACAGCTCAACAAGTAGGTCCCGACCGAACGTTTCCCCAAAAGCGCGAGTAGTAAGTTCCGGCTGAAACTCATTCCCTGTCCCCCTTCTCAACAAGTCAGCGCGGTAGTCTAAAACCCCCTGAATTTGGCGAGTCGTATCCCCAAACATTTCTCCATCTCGGATCAGAATTGCCCTGCTGGAGAACCATCTCAACTCATCGCATCAAGACCGTCGAGGTTACCCATGGGCCCAACACGTGAGTGCACAAACAAATAGTACTAACTTATTTTGGCCAATCAGGCAGGTGAAAACAAACAGTGTAGAAGTAAATTGAACAGATAGATAAATTGGTAAAGATTTGGAATGTAAATTGATAAAAGTAGGACACGAATTGTATATTGAAACACGACAACACGGTGAAGACACGGCTATTGAAATTGTTTTGAGAAAGAACGTGGAGAGTATTGTTTGCAACGGAATATTATTTCATGTTCATTTTACCAGTCATTTTGCTAATTTCATTTGATTTAATTGTATGAACGAATACTACGCCCTTCAGGCTTGTACCTTCTCCAGTCAACCATATCGTACTACATTTCTTGTAATAAACCCTTTCACCTGGTATTTTACTCCATATCGTTGTTGTTCATGAGTTCACCCTGCCTCAGCTCAGCTCATATAAATTAGGGGTAAATGAAACAGCAATTTAAATTCAATCATTTTTATTCACGTAAAACCCTTCAGGTTGTGTCCTTAGGACACGTTTCAGAAAACACGTCCACGTGGACATTCAGGTTAGCTTCGTGTCTCAAGACACACAGAGGACACGCCCTTCCGGCTGAGGACACACTGTGATCCAAGGTAAAGAAAACATCCCTTCAGGTTTAATAGCATTTTATTCATATTCAACGGAGTCAACACCTTCGAAGCGCTACCATAACTTCAACAGGTAATTACCATTCATTATCCTTAATTTAAAGTAACTATAATTCTGTTTCGGTACTTGCTTGACTCCCCCCATTTCACAGTTAAACACAGAGGAAATCCCTTCAGGATCTTCCTCGAGAACTACTTGTGTTAGATGATTAACTTCATTCTACCAACTATTACCTTAGCAAGTAGCAGCTTACACCACAAAGACCTAATAAAGCCATAATTGTGAGAGGATGGTCCTTTGTACAGCTTGTTGATACCACGTGGCGCCATAGTACCAAAAATCAAGCCTCTCTAAGCCTGGAGACTTCATATGATGCGAAACTCAAGTCCTCCTCACAGTCTGGTAACGTCATATGGCGTAAAGGCTACGACCTCCTCAAAGACCTGATAAAGCCATAATTGTGGGAGGTTAGTCCTTATTACAGTTTGTTAACCCTATCTGGCGGCAAAGCACCAACATACGGCGCAAATGTCAAGTCCTCAAGACACGTTTCCAGAATATAAGTCTGGAAACGATTTATGGCACAAGAGGCATCATATGGCTCGAGAGACACGACTGAGATGATCCACGCTGCAAGCTGAGACAAGAGCGCCAGAGTTGAAATAACTTCTCATTTCTGCGTTCATTTTGGAATTCGATCGTCGGAATAAAACATGCCACCACGTACCAGTTGCACTACAGAGCAAAATAGAAGAGCGGGGGCATCAAATGAGCACACAATAATTAGTTTTACGAAGTGGATCAAGAAGGAGGTACGTGTAGATCGGGGGGTGGGGGGTGGAAGGGGGGCAAACTGATTAGGAGGGGTGGTGGGGGAGATCACTAGGAGGGCTGAAGTTGATTCCTGATAGAACAATTTATTATGATCACAAAAACCTCAAAAACTTTTTTGTCCTGATTTTTGAAATTTGGAATTCTTGGGATGCCCTAAATTCCTGGCTAGTGAACTTGTCTTTATCAAATTATCAGTGACACATACTTATACAGTGTTATATACGTGGTGTCCAAGTACTGTTTGCAGATGGAAAGAATGCGGATGGCTTAGTGTCCTTGTGTATTACAGTCCCAAAAACATCCTCCTTCTACCTGCCACTCAAGCCAGGGAAAATGAGACCGAGGGTTGACTACCGACCAATGATGAAGTAGAAGGATTGATTTTCACAGACCGTTCGCGTACTCTAAGGCAGTGGTTCCCAATTGTCAACCAAACTTCAAGGATCGATCGTACATCTAATTTAAGTAAGAAAATGTATCGTAGCATCTTTGTTTTAACCCCTTGTTTTTCCAAGTTTTTTTTCAATTTCAAATTTTTTTTCGTGTTCTTGAACATGTTACTAAAATTAACAGAACTACCTTAATTTACCGTAAACATGTAAAAATAAGGGCACCGTTAGAAAGGGCGCCAAATTTCCCATTTTCCTACAAAAAATTATTTCCAGTAAAGGATGTTGCTTCTTTTAAATTTTAAAGACGAATGAAGAGTAAACCTGAAGGGCAAGTGAACTCACAATCAAGATGGAATTCTTTCCTAACAATTGGAGTGGGGGGGTCTCTAACTCATTGTGACTCAAGCTGCTCAAAGCCCAAATTACGAAGGTCTGAGATTTGGAGGCTCGGCCCTTTCCCCAGCCTGACTCACCAGGCTACCTAAGATTTTGGAACAGGTAGTCGTCTATGTTAGCAGGTATACCCTTTAAAAAATTGGCCAGCTGCATTCTTTCTATCTGCGAACAGTAACTACGCTCCCCCCACTTATTTTCTCTAATTGTGAACGAAAATAAATCTGACCAACAGTATTCTCCATAATTTTTGGCGTAAAATTCAAAAATGTAACTACGATCAACTTAGTTTTTTCAAATGGGAACCACAAACTTTTACTGCAGATTCGGAATTTACGTCAAATTTTATGAACATTTCACTTCGATAACTATTTTTTTGAATGCTCGCAACCCGCTCAGCGAGGGCTCAAAGATGCGCCACCAAGGGATTGTGCCACAATTAAAATGAAGGTAGACCTCAAGTGTGGGGCATCACTTAGCACTGTTTTTCTACGCTGAATCCCGTGGCGATATCCCTTTTTGACTTCATTTTATCGCATTTACAGCCGAAAAAGTCACTTTTTGAGGAGGAAATCATCGACTTTCCTATGAAGGGTAATGAATCAATCCCAATGAGATGTAAAAAAAACGTACAATTCATAAAATTGTGAATAAAACTGTGTCAGAGGAAAAATAATTCATGAAGGAAACGATACTTGGAGAAGATTCCACGGAAAATCGATGATTCCCTCCTCAAAAAGTGTCTTTCGGCTGTAAATGCGATAAAATGGAGTCAAATAAAAAAAGGGATATCGCCACGAGATTCAGTGTAGAGAAACAGTGCTCAGTGATGTGCCACACTTGAGGTATCTCAATGGGGAATTAGCCTCACAATATTTTAATTTTTTTTTCAAAAGAGGGTTCACTGATATGGAAGAAAACCTCAGGGTGCTGCTCGAAAACGCATCCAAGAAATTTAGAGAATTTAAGGAAGATGGGAATTTTAAATATACCGGGAGTCTGTGACGTGATGAGTTTCCCCTTACAACAGTAGCGCTACCTCTGAAAGCGCACATGAACCCATTAGCATATGTAAACGGACACACGAGTGCACTGTGAACTGGCTGAAAGAACGCAGACGCGAAAGTGACGGAAAGAAGCAATTTTACTCACTCTTTTTTACAATACGATTCTACCTATTAGTTTATCAAGCATTACTAGTCTTCACCTTCTCTTATTTTTTTTTTTTTTAGAGAGAAAAAACACTTATTTAACATTGTAGAAGAAATGAAGGTGGACAAGGACTCCAGTAATTGTCGAAACGTAATGGATTTGCCGAAAATTCAAAATGAGTTGCCAAAAGTTTGCCGAAAATTAAAATTGATTTAAGCCAAAGGTTTTTTTTGTGAGCGTGCGAGCAAGCGAGCGTAAATGTGTGAGGAGTTAGTCTTGTGGGAGCCAAATTGGTGCTCCGTCCTCCAGTCCGAGTCCTCGGACTTGTTTCCTTGGGCCTCTTAGCCTCATGGAAACCGCTCGATGGACGGAGAATTGAGTTTTCACTCGCGTCCACATCATCACTTGAGCGTAGGATTTGGACCATTTGTTGGCAAGGCGTAGGGAGGCATTCTTGAGAAAAGCGTCGTACTCTTTATGTAATGCTCCATCGCATGAAATTACGAGTGGCGTGAAAGACCCTCTCAGATCTTCGGCTATTCTGTCGTATTTTGCATGCTTGGCTTGGGCAGCATGGCGAGAGATGGTTGGCCAGTCCAGGGAAGTGTAAGAGACTGCATCAGCGTTTATAACACTGGTATCAAAAAACGCAGGTCTCTCACAGTCCCAAACACCATGAACCTTCATGTCTGCCACCAGGCTGGGGCTGTCATCAGCACTTTCACGAAGAACTGGTTCTGTGACAACACCGTTCCATGCGAGGCTTGCTATTTTGGCGCATTCGTCCCGAACCAGGTCGTGTCCCTGTTTGATCAGGCCGCCCTTCATACAATGGGGTATTTCGGTGGGTCGGAAATTCAGGTTTTTGACCTCAAATTTGGATTCAGCACCCTTGAAAACCTATATACTACAACTTTAAGCCCAATGATACTATAACATGTGGTAGAAAAATTAATTAAAGAGATCACACGTTTGAAAAAGGCGGGCCGCTATAAATGCACACACACTAGGCAAGGACTACGCCGCGCGCGTGTGTGAGTAAAATTTTGTAGTATCCAAGAGGGGTTTCTTTGCATGGATACTTTTTCAAATACAGTTGGCTAGCTACGTCACGATTGGCTAGCTACGTCACACCATTCAAAACTTCAACTTTCCTTAGCTTCTCTGATTTTTTAAAAACATTTTCTCAACGAACAGACCCGATTACCGTTATTCCTGAGTCTTACTCTTTTGGAAAAAAAAATTAAAAAAATTGACTGAAATACCCCATTGAGGGCGTGGTTCATATCCACGCTTCTATCTTAGTTAGTTTTGATATTTGAATCACATTACTTGAGTGGATCGATTCAAGTGGTCACGAGGGCGCCTACACCTCTATCTGTTGACATTCTCTGACACTGTTTACCAAAACTCCTTTTACGCTTCGCCAGAGCATAGTTTTGCATAAGGAACCCCGGGGAGTGACGTGATCAGTTTCCCTCAATCTTCGCGGTGTTTTTTGACAGAGGCTTCACTTGTTTAGGCATTTTCTTCTATGGTAATTTTTGCTTCCGAGTCTACCAAGGTAGCGGAAGCTTTGTTTTCACTTTCCAAGGACGAAAAAAAAAAGTTCTCCAAAATCAAAATTTCCACTCGCGTTTTACGTTTTAGACCTTTCTGAACAATTTTGGTTCCGTGTCTGTCTGTCTGTGATGAATTCCTTGTAACGCACATAACTATACGAAGTTATTGTCCGATTTCTTTGAAATTTTCAGAGATTGTGCGGGTTGGTGTGTAGAAGGTCCTCTATGAAAATCATCATCCCCGGACTGATAGAAGCGACTGCGCATGCGCAAACGTGAATTCCATGTAACGGCCATAACTTCTACATTTTCCATCCGATTCCAATGAAATTTTCAGGGATGTTAAAGATTAGTATTTAGATGGTCCTCTATGAAAATCATCATCCTCGGACTGATAGAAGCGACTGCGCATGCGCAAACGTGAATTACTTGTAGCAGCCGTAACTTCAACTGTCCCCCAGGGGTCGCAGGTTCGAATCCCAGCCGAGGCTAAGTATTTTTTTGATCCAATCACATACACCTACTCACTTAATTTTTCATCCGAATTTGATGAAATTTTCTTGGATTGTCCAGATTAGCGTGTAGATGATCCCCTATGAGGGTAGTGGAAGGTACTTAGTGATTGATGTTTTGAGATTAACTACTATGCATCTGATCATGTATATAATCGGGTTATGGATACGAGGAAGCTATGTGCCACACCCACTTGGCAGACGTTTTTTCTCTTGGGTATTCCTGGTGTTCAACGTTATTCTAGGCCTATTATAGGATTTGACTTGAAATTCCAGATTCTAAAATTGAAAAAAAAAGTTATCAAAATGAAAATGTTTCGTTGAATCCGAATCTGCAGTAAAAATTTGGGGTTCTCATTTGAAAAAAACAAAGTTGATGTTGGTTGCGCGATGTGAAACTTTGTCATTTAATAAATTTCAAACAAAAAATTATGAAGAAAAGCGTTAGTCTGATTTTTTTCGTCCACAATAAGAGAAAATAAGTGGGGGGAGTGTAGTTATTTGGACACCCTGTACAATAAATATACAGGATTTTTGGAAAAACTTCAGAATTCCATTTACAATATTCCAAAATGGATTTCACTGAAGAAAAAACCATTCAAAAAATTTTGAGACCATGGCAATAGCTTCATTTTTTTTTAATTTGCAAAAACTATACCTAGGTATTGCTTTTATAACTACATTTTGACCATCATGTCGTATTGGCTCTTTTCCCTCCGAGCATCCATTTAGTCAGTTCCTGTACACCTGTACGCTCTACCTGTGGATCACCCTTCACAACTGAATTCCCCCTGCGCCCCAGGATACACCAGAGGAGCACCGTTCACTGGAAACTTCTGCTTCCTGGATCACGGCTGCTCCAGTATATTACCCGCAGCCATCTCCACATGTCAAGCACCCGCGGTATTCCTTACCAAGGATTTCACACACATCTGGTCATAGTATGGATAATACAGAACTAATCTTGTTTCTATGGTTCGTAAAGACTATTTAATTTGATGTCTTCCATTTTAATAAACACTAAGCGAACTTGCAGCACTGACTTGTCTCTTAGATCTACCCTCAATTCCTCGGATTAATTTCATTCATTATTAACTTACTTATCTTAAATTCAAGTTAGAAGTGTAGGCTACAAAAATATTTGATGTGACTCAAGTGAAACTTTTGAGTCAAAAATGAAAAGGCAACGCTCATAGCAACGGTACCTATCCTCATTTTTGAGTTTATCTTGTACATTATGGGAGCTGCGACCATTTTAGTGACCTAAGGTCGATAACACGAAAAATAAGGTCGGATTTGTAAGTAGTGGACTCAAGCTGAAAGCAAACTTACAGAACCGATCCCTGAAGTTCCACCGTTCTTAACCAAACACCCTGTATGAGGGAGAGTAGAGGAACCACCAGCACCCATTCTCGTACAAAACTCCGTCTTGACATCTACTGACTTCCACGATCATTGGTTGGGGGCCAGGTGACCCATCCTTCCTACCAAACCCACATCATTCAATGATTTTGGCCCGGTTAGATCTACCAACTTCTAGTTAACCCTTAAGCTGGATTCACATGGGGCAGAAACGGAAAGAAATATCACAATCTGATTGGCTGATTTTCCCCAGTTGAGAAAGTCGGAACCCGTTGGCGGAAGGAATTTTTTTACCATCTTCCGCCCTTTCCGTGCGCCTTCTCCAGTCACATAACTCTCTCTGACCATCTCAACTGTCACCAACACTCTCTATTCATCAATAACCCTCGCTGACTATCTCTAAACCTCTGTGATTCTCTCTGACCATCTCCAACCCTTGCTGACTATCTCTAAACCTCTGTGATTCTCTCTGACCATCTCCAACCCTCGCTGACTATCTCTAAACCTCTGTGATTCTCTCTGACCATCTCCAACCCTCGCTGACTATCTCTAAACTTCTGTGATTCTCTCTGACCATCTCCAACCCTCGCTGACTATCTCTAAACCTCTGTGATTCTCTCTGACCATCTCAACTGTCGCCAACTATCTCTAAACCTCTGTGATTCTCTCTGACCATCTCCAACCCTCGCTGACTATCTCTAAACCTCTGTGATTCCCTCTGACCATCTCCAACCCTCGCCGACTATCTCTAAACCTCTGTGATTCTCTCTGACCATCTCAACTGTCGCCAACTATCTCTAAACCTCTGTGATTCTCTCTGACCATCTCCAACCCTCGCTGACTATCTCTAAACCTCTGTGATTCCCTCTGACCATCTCCAACCCTCGCCGACTATCTCTAAACCTCTGTAATTCTCTCTGACCATCTCCAACCCTCGCTGACTATCTCTAAACCTCTGTGATTCTCTCTGACTATCTCTAAACCTCTGTGATTTTCTCTGACCATCTCCAACCCTCGCTGACTATCTCTAAACCTCTGTGATTCTCTCTGACCATCTCCAACCCTCGCTGACTATCTCTAAACCTCTGTGATTCTCTCTGACCATCTCAACTGTCGCCAACTATCTCTAAACCTCTGTGATTCTCTCTGACCATCTCCAACCCTCGCTGACTATCTCTAAACCTCTGTGATTATCTCTGACCATCTCCAACCCTCCCTGACTATCCCTAAACCTCTGTGATTCTCTCTGATCATCTCCAACCCTCGCTGACTATCTCTAAACCTCTGTGATTCTCTCTGACCATCTCAACTGTCGCCAACACTCTCTATCAATAACCCTCGCCGACTATCTCTAAACCTCTGTGATTCCCTCTGACCATCTCCAACCCTCGCCGACTATCTCTAAACCTCTGTGATTCTCTCTGACCATCTCCAACCCTCGCTGACTATCTCTAAACCTCTGTGATTCTCTCTGACCATCTCCAACCCTCGCTGACTATCTCTAAACCTCTGTGATTCTCTCTGACCATCTCAACTGTCGCCAACTATCTCTAAACCTCTGTGATTCTCTCTGACCATCTCCAACCCTCGCTGACTATCTCTAAACCTCTGTGATTATCTCTGACCATCTCCAACCCTCCCTGACTATCTCTAAACCTCTGTGATTCTCTCTGATCATCTCCAACCCTCGCTGACTATCTCTAAACCTCTGTGATTCTCTCTGACCATCTCAACTGTCGCCAACACTCTCTATCAATAACCCTCGCCAACTATCTCTAAACCTCTGTGATTCTCTCTGACCATCTCAACTGTCGCCAACACTCTCTATCAATAACCCTCGCCAACTATCTCTAAACCTCTGTGATTCTCTCTGACCATCTCAACTGTCACCAACACTCTCTATTCATCAATAACCCTCGCTGACTATCTCTAAACCTCTGTGATTCTCTCTGACCATCTCCAACCCTCGCTGACTATCTCTAAACCTCTGTGATTCTCTCTGACCATCTCCAACCCTCGCTGACTATCTCTAAACCTCTGTGATTCTCTCTGACCATCTCCAACCCTCGCTGACTATCTCTAAACCTCTGTGATTCTCTCTGACCATCTCCAACCCTCGCTGACTATCTCTAAACCTCTGTGATTCTCTCTGACCATCTCAACTGTCGCCAACTATCTCTAAACCTCTGTGATTCTCTCTGACCATCTCCAACCCTCGCTGACTATCTCTAAACCTCTGTGATTATCTCTGACCATCTCCAACCCTCCCTGACTATCCCTAAACCTCTGTGATTCTCTCTGATCATCTCCAACCCTCGCTGACTATCTCTAAACCTCTGTGATTCTCTCTGACCATCTCAACTGTCGCCAACACTCTCTATCAATAACCCTCGCCGACTATCTCTAAACCTCTGTGATTCCCTCTGACCATCTCCAACCCTCGCCGACTATCTCTAAACCTCTGTGATTCTCTCTGACCATCTCCAACCCTCGCTGACTATCTCTAAACCTCTGTGATTCTCTCTGACCATCTCCAACCCTCGCTGACTATCTCTAAACCTCTGTGATTCTCTCTGACCATCTCAACTGTCGCCAACTATCTCTAAACCTCTGTGATTCTCTCTGACCATCTCCAACCCTCGCTGACTATCTCTAAACCTCTGTGATTATCTCTGACCATCTCCAACCCTCCCTGACTATCTCTAAACCTCTGTGATTCTCTCTGATCATCTCCAACCCTCGCTGACTATCTCTAAACCTCTGTGATTCTCTCTGACCATCTCAACTGTCGCCAACACTCTCTATCAATAACCCTCGCCAACTATCTCTAAACCTCTGTGATTCTCTCTGACCATCTCAACTGTCGCCAACACTCTCTATCAATAACCCTCGCCAACTATCTCTAAACCTCTGTGATTCTCTCTGACCATCTCAACTGTCACCAACACTCTCTATTCATCAATAACCCTCGCTGACTATCTCTAAACCTCTGTGATTCTCTCTGACCATCTCCAACCCTCGCTGACTATCTCTAAACCTCTGTGATTCTCTCTGACCATCTCCAACCCTCGCTGACTATCTCTAAACCTCTGTGATTCTCTCTGACCATCTCCAACCCTCGCTGGCTATCTCTAAACTTCTGTGATTCTCTCTGACCATCTCCAACCCTCGCTGACTATCTCTAAACCTCTGTGATTCTCTCTGACCATCTCAACTGACGCCAACTATCTCTAAACCTCTGTGATTCTCTCTGACCATCTCCAACCCTCGCTGACTATCTCTAAACCTCTGTGATTCCCTCTGACCATCTCCAACCCTCGCCGACTATCTCTAAACCTCTGTGATTCTCTCTCACCATCTCCAACCCTCGCTGACTATCTCTAAACCTATTTGATTCTCTCTGACTATCTCTAAACCTCTGTGATTTTCTCTGACCATCTCCAACCCTCGCTGACTATCTCTAAACCTCTGTGATTCTCTCTGACCATCTCCAACCCTCGCTGACTATCTCTAAACCTCTGTGATTCTCTCTGACCATCTCCAACCCTCGCTGACTATCTCTAAACCTCTGTGATTCTCTCTGACCATCTCCAACCCTCGCTGACTATCTCTAAACCTCTGTGATTCTCTCTGACCATCTCCAACCCTCGCTGGCTATCTCTAAACTTCTGTGATTCTCTCTGACCATCTCCAACCCTCGCTGACTATCTCTAAACCTCTGTGATTCTCTCTGACCATCTCAACTGTCGCCAACTATCTCTAAACCTCTGTGATTCTCTCTGACCATCTCCAACCCTCGCTGACTATCTCTAAACCTCTGTGATTCCCTCTGACCATCTCCAACCCTCGCCGACTATCTCTAAACCTCTGTGATTCTCTCTCACCATCTCCAACCCTCGCTGACTATCTCTAAACCTATTTGATTCTCTCTGACTATCTCTAAACCTCTGTGATTTTCTCTGACCATCTCCAACCCTCGCTGACTATCTCTAAACCTCTGTGATTCTCTCTGACCATCTCAACTGTCGCCAACTGTCTCTAAACCTCTGTGATTCTCTCTGACCATCTCCAACCCTCGCTGACTATCTCTAAACCTCTGTGATTCTCTCTGACCATCTCCAACCCTCGCTGACTATCTCTAAACCTCTGTGATTCTCTCTGACCATCTCCAACCCTCGCTGACTATCTCTAAACCTCTGTGATTCTCTCTGACCATCTCCAACCCTCGCTGACTATCTCTAAACCTCTGTGATTCTCTCTGACCATCTCCAACCCTCGCTGACTATCTCTAAACCTCTGTGATTCTCTCTGACCATCTCAACTGTCGCCAACTATCTCTAAACCTCTGTGATTCTCTCTGACCATCTCCAACCCTCGCTGACTATCTCTAAACCTCTGTGATTCTCTCTGACCATCTCCAACCCTCGCTGACTATCTCTAAACCTCTGTGATTCTCTCTGACCATCTCCAACCCTCGCTGACTATCTCTAAACTTCTGTGATTCTCTCTGACCATCTCCAACCCTCGCTGACTATCTCTAAACCTCTGTGATTCTCTCTGACCATCTCAACTGTCGCCAAATATCTCTAAACCTCTGTGATTCTCTCTGACCATCTCCAACCCTCGCTGACTATCTCTAAACCTCTGTGATTCCCTCTGACCATCTCCAACCCTCGCCGACTATCTCTAAACCTCTGTGATTCTCTCTGACCATCTCCAACCCTTGCTGACTATCTCTAAACCTCTGTGATTCTCTCTGACTATCTCTAAACCTCTGTGATTTTCTCTGACCATCTCCAACCCTCGCTGACTATCTCTAAACCTCTGTGATTCTCTCTGACCATCTCCAACCCTCGCTGACTATCTCTAAACCTCTGTGATTCTCTCTGACCATCTCCAACCCTCGCTGACTATCTCTAAACCTCTGTGATTCTCTCTGACCATCTCCAACCCTCGCTGACTATCTCTAAACCTCTGTGATTCTCTCTGACCATCTCCAACCCTCCCTGACTATCTCTAAACCTCTGTGATTCTCTCTGATCATCTCCAACCCTCGCTGACTATCTCTAAACCTCTGTGATTCTCTCTGGCCATCTCAACTGTCGCCAACACTCTCTATCAATAACCCTCGCCGACTATCTCTAAACCTCTGTGATTCTCTCTGACCATCTCAACTGTCGCCAACACTCTCCATCAATAACCCTCGCCAACTATCTCTAAACCTCTGTGATTCTCTCTGAGCCTCTCTAGAGCTGTGTAACCCAATCTATCCCTCTGAATTTAAACTCTCTCTACTACTACTTTAATCCCTCTCTTTAATCCTTTCTGACCTTGTCTAACCTTCAGTTCGTGAACGGTGTGTGAACTACAGGATTACTTTTACGTCAGCTTGTTCAAAATCGAGCCTTGCCCTGCCTGTATACTATCAACCGGCCTCCAACAATATGAAGACACAGAAGACATTAAATTCAACTTTCTCAAGTTCTTCAAATCGAGATTCAAGTGATATCAATCATGAAATATCAGCTCTTCATGGATTCAGGAGGAAATTGTCGAATGAAACAATACCAATCAATATAATACTTTTTAATTAATTCTTCAGATACAATGGTAAATCCTGATTTCAATAACAAGGGTTACTTTATTTACAAAAAAAGAAAGAAAAACATTTCTGAACTCCAACGGCAGTAAGTCCGACACCTCGTTCGTCTCCGCTTTACAAAAATCAAAAGCTCGAAGAAGACGAACAACTCAGATTGTTCCCTTATTAACTCTACGCGCTCTTTCTTCAGAAAAAGTCGATAAATTGAATCTTCAAATCTGTATTATATAACATTCATTAAGAAAATACATTAAGGCAACTCTAGTACTACAACAGGATGTTTTTGTACGATAAGTCGAACTCTGCCACCTAAACAACAGCAAAATATAGGTTCTCGTCGGGGAGGGTCGTCCAAGTAGACGATCGTAGCAACTATCGATTTTTTTTTTAAATTTTCTCTTTTAAAAACTATTTATTGTAAGATAATAAATACACTTTTTGTCTCAACTACGGTTTTGTTACCAGTTTACATCAAAATATTTACAATATACTCGTAATTAAAAATCTCTTATTTTATAAATTACAAACAATACAACTACTTTTTCACGAGGAAAATGTGAAAAAGTTTCGAATGGAGAGTCTAAAAGGAGCCTATGCGAAGTAGGCCCCCAGCAACGTGAAAAATTCAAGAAGTATCGTGAAATTTGTACGAAGATAAAATTGCTACGTAGATTTTCCGTAACATTCAAGATGGAATTTACAAGGAATGATTTGAACGACCTAATTTCAAAAAACGTGTTTTTGGGGAGGTTTATGAGCTACTTTCACTCCTTTTTGGTACAATTACTTCCACCTCGTTCAAGACCCTCCATTCTTGAAATCGTGCGATACTCCCTTCTCCTCCATAAAAAAAAGCCATTTTGTATGAAAAAAATACAACACGAATCGCCTAGGGCGTCTTACCACGAAGCTGACAAAACCGCGTTTACAAAATTGGTTCCCACTCGACAATCCCAGGAAAGACATCGGAAGGTATGAAACCACCCTTGCAGGGTTCGTAACTCTTATAAAACAAACATTCAAGACGTATCACACGAAACACGTGCGCAAAATCACATTTCAGCACGGAGAAAGTTTCCAAGTGACGTGCGGCTCACCTGTGATGTGTTCGACGACGGACCTACTTCGACGTCCAAATTTTTTCTTTATAATTAAACGACACAATTTTGTGTTGACGAAGAGATGGTTAAACACTAATTCCTTAAAAATGCATCTTTTGAGCATCGGTTGGGGGTTTTACTAGATCTTTAAAGCTATAACCAAAAGAAAAATCGTATTTTTTAAAGGTTGAAAATGATTGAAAGTAACATTAGCACTTATTTGTTTCATTTAACTCTGAAAATTGAATAGAGTGATTTACTCGAGGTTTAAACAGGAATGGTTGCAGATGGGGAACATAAAGTATTTTTTGATACTGGAATCGGTCGGCTGAGGTTTTCGACCGCGACCACATGCTGAACACTTAAAAGTTCATCGATTTTTTTAAATTGTTACTTTAAAAGTTATTATTTAAAATCAAATTTCTCAATTGAGGCGCCGCTTCTACCAAAAAAGGGTTGCAATTTGCACTAAATAGACCATGACACGTTCAACAATGATTCTTGGCACAACAAAACCGACACAAATCACCAAGAAGGTTTACAAGTGAAGAAGAAGAAGAACGTTTCTAGTATGTCTGGCCTTGGGAACACCAAGTTCAACTTCCAAATGAAGGTACCAGGACTGGACACTAGAACTACATCCCAAATAACAGTCGGTACTTACGGAGACACTCAAGTTTTAACCTGTAGACTCCAAAAACAAGGTATGAGGACTTCCTGGCAGTAACGTCATCGCAATAAGGAGAAATTGAAGACGTGAGAAGGTGATTTTCAGCCTAATTAGAATATATTATTTTAACAGTCATAAACAGACTGGGGTGGGTTTTTTTTGGCATCAACAGCCTCAACTTGACAAATGGGTTGAATTTTTCGTTTTTTTTTGGCATCTCTATTGGCAATGATGTGGTGGTGGTTGTTGGGTCATCAGTAGTAGGCGTGTTGGTCTGGTCCCCAGTTGATATCACAATGTTTGAAGCGGCGGCGGTGGGCGGCGCTGGGTTCCGTCTGTTATTTCTCGTAGGGCTCGATGGTCTTGCAGAGGCAGAAAGCGAGGAAAGTGGTGAGGAGCTCGACGAGGATGACGCCGATCGTGCAGTAGATGACGATGTTCATGTGCTCGCCGATTCGGTTCACCAGCGTGCTGTAACAGCCCTGAAATAAAAGAGAGTACGCTCGGATTAGATACTTGAGTAATGACCTCTCACTCACTGCCTGAGGTTTCCATTGGAAAAGTTACCCCATTTCAGTCAGTAAATCTTCCCTTGAGATATATATTTTTAATCCTTTACCAGGAGATTTTGCACTAAGACGCGCGTTCCACAACATGGTGACCACAAGCTTTTGTTCTGGATCTCCAGAAACGGTCGCATTTATTATTTTTTTTTTCTCCTTTTTTCAGAATCTCCCCTCAAAGACTCAAGGTCTATTTGACGGAGGGGGCACGCCATAAAATAAAATAAATAAATAAATCAAATATAATGGGGAGGACGCCCAGGACTCACCCGACGCCGGCCCTAGGGATGAGGGATGAGGGGGTGGGAGAGAGGGATGAAGGGAAGTGCCTCTTTGAAATGACCACCAGTTTAAATATGAGCCAAGCAGTATGCGTCTGGTGACACCATGGAGTACACCTACTGAGATGCCCAACTCGCGCAACTCCGTGGCACTTTTCCCGCACCACGACAAGGTCGCAGCCATCACCCTGATGTTTTTGGGTGCCACTCCTTTTAGCTCTGACACTGCTTGCCGTAAATCATCTCTATCGTACTTTCTTATCCTAGCCCGCCAGGTCTGCTCCATGTCCATGCTGCCATTGACAACTTGGACATCCAAGATGCCCCCCCTTGGACCTGTCGGGCTTGACGGCAACAATGTCAGGCTTCTTACCCTGGTCACTTGGCATGTGGTATAATCTCTCCCTCTCAACATTCCAGCCGCTGGATGACAAGGCACCTGCTATCTGCTTGGCAACCGCATCAAGACGTAGGATGCGGCCCCCATGAGTTCGTGAAAGTGCTCGGCAGAGTCCTCTTGTTCACACATGATATTCTATTGTCCATGATGTTTGGCAATCTACCTAAGTCATAATGCCTATCATTAGTCTAATGGTATTGAGACTTTTTAGAAGTCAGCCGTAAGGTTTGTTTGGGATCATAATGAAGTGATAAGCATTCTGGTCTGACTGTACCTATCAGTTTATTTGAAACAAATTATATTAAGGTCTTGGGATGTCATCTAACCCACTAATCCCAAGTGGGCATTCACTTTTTTTATAAGCTATTAACGCATATGTCCCAGAAACTCTTGTTATGACCCACATTCAAACTTACCAATTAGTTCTTAAATAAAATAAGTACAAGAGGATCCCTGAGTGAGCCACCACCTGCAAGGGAGAGACGAGGTACAGGGAAAACACGTCAACATGACGTCACCCTTCCACCTCTCTCTCTCCCTCAACTAATCTCACCGAGTATATAAGCTCACTCAGGGATGCTCCAGTATGCCTTCTAGTCCAGTCTTTCGTCTTATTCATTTCGCTCTCTACCTTTTCCTTCATCAAGGGATCTCCTCGAAGTCTTAGGCTCAATAAGTAAATCTCCCGCATCCTGTCAGTCGGTTTCTATGAAATGCCAGGGCTGACGGGCTAGCCTGCACTTCCCATCACTCCGCAAGCCAGTCTGGCTAATAAGCCGCCGATGCGAAAGTGCTGCAAGTTAGGATAGGGACTTTTCTCTCTTCGTTGAGTAGGGGTAAAAGAAAACACAAACGCCGCATCGAGAAGGTCATCTCCTTCACTCGACGACACGCAAACATAACAACTCTCATGCCTTCTGACGAGAAAGAGATACTTCTGGAATCTTAGGACTACTTTTGAGGTAAAAAGTAGGGAAGAATGGAGCCACCAACTACAACAGTTGACACGGCAGATACCATTAATTGCTGAACAGATGGTTCCGAAATTGAGGGATCTCAGGAAACCAATACCAGGGTTGGTACATATCCAGCTCTGGCGTAGCAAACTGGTACAGCCTTGACAAGTACGCAACAGAATTTCTTGTCTACTAAAATACTACACAATCATCCATCCGAATTGATCAAACTATTCGATTTGAAAAAAATTGAGTTCAACATTTTTTTCGAAATTTTCAGGTTTTGTGAAATTTCAACTTTAGTTGAATCACATCGAAAAGATGTAAATCCTTGAAATTTAAATTTTCACTCAGATTTAATGTTACATAATTCATGTGGACAATTTTTTAAAAGGCAAAACTTCAAAATTATCTTTTTTTCAAATTGTTAGAATTTTAGCCGTTGAAATTTTTATTTATTTTCACTCAAATTGTTCGTTTTAGAGCATTTTAAAAGATTTGTTGTCCTGGGCAAAACTAGGAAATAATGGACTGGTTTTGATGAAAATTTTTGATTTCACTCGGATTTTGCGTTTCAGACGTTATTCATTCATCCCTAGACTGTGGTCAATCTCTCCACTTGTAAAATACTTCAAAATCGTCTAATTATTACAAATTTTTCTGAATTGAAGAAAGTTGCGTCAACCTCAGAAACCGAAAATGTAAACTGAACTACTTAATCTACCGTGTATTTATAAAGAATGTACGCCCTAGTGAGAGACAGCTGGCGGGGAGGCGGTCGGGACTCAGGTGACGTCACGTTTCCCCCACCGGGGAGCTTGAGCACACCTTCTCTCTACTCACCTTGGAGCTGGGGGAAAAATGAAGAACGCATTTTCTGCACTCTTTATGATCATAATGAACACAACCTCATCTATAAGAGGTGGGAACGTACCACATTCTTTCATGATGAATTGGTCTACTTTGAAGCTGGGTTCACATGAGCGCGGTCAACGCTGTTGTGCGACGAGGCGATTACGCGTTCGGCCATTTGATTGGCGGCGCCTCAGCCACCTGAGTAAGGTACACCGGGATAAGTGGAGCCTAAGATTTCATTAGCTCCACTTAGAACTTTCACCAAATCATCAATTTTCCACCAATTTCGCTCCAATTTTCATCATTTGTTCTCCAAAGTATCCTAAATCGACGACCCAAATTAGAAATCCAATAACTTCAATCAGTCTTCCACAAGATCAGTTTTAAAATTTCCCGTCAGGTTTCCACTTGGCCCTGTCTGTGCGGGGTAAGTGGAAACCTGGCCCAATTCCGTGCTGAACCGATGAGAAAATGAACGGGGCAAGTGGCATTGAAATAGCGCATGAAAAATAGACCAGAAAATTGTTTTCTTTATTTAAAATATCACGTTGCTTGAGCAAAATAGAACTTACAAAATAACGAGATTAATCTTAACAGGTATGATGGCAGCCCTGCCAGTTCACGTGGTTAGATGTGAGGAAGGTTATTGTCATTCAGTGTTCATTTAGACCTCATAGACCTTGGTTGTTTTTCACTTGTTGACCTGTGCCAGTCTCATTTCGCGAGGAAGTGCTCAACATTTTGTGGTAAGTCTTTCCATAATAGTTGCTTGAACTGATGTAGAAGTTTGGTTGCGATATTTACACGTGGGGATTGATAATTTGTGGCTTTCCACTTTCCCCAGTTTTCCCTACCCGTGGGGTAAGTGGATTCTACAAAACTGGGGTAAGTGGAAAGCCACAAATTATCAATCCCCACGTGTAAATATCGCAACCAAACTTCTACATCAGTTCAAGCAACTATTATGGAAGGACTTACCACAAAATGTTGAGCACTTCCTCGCGAAATGAGACTGGCACAGGTCAACAAGTGAAAAACAACCAAGGTCTATGAGCAAGCTAAATGAACACTGAATGACAATAACCTTTCTCACATCTAACCACGTGAACTGGCAGGGCTGCCATCATACCTGCGACGAAGTTTAGGTTATTGATGTAGTTTTCCTGCTAAGTTCAGCTACCCTCCGTCTGGGGCGCTAATTTCGCCCTAGGCTCCACTTGCCCCGAATTGACACTTACCCCGGTGTACCTTACTTTTAGAGTGGAATGTCGCGTTTCAAAAATTCTGATATTTGACGCGTAACCGCGCGCCCTTTGTTTACATTTTTTGTTATCACGACTTGTTATCACCACTTGTTCCAGCACGGGTATCAACTGGTGTGTTGTGATTTTTCCGGAAGCTTGATCCAAAATGAATCAAAGTTTTAGTGAAATTGTAATTGAATTAGTTAAGGAGAGAAGAGAGCTGTGGGATTTTAAGTTAGGGGTCGACGAGTATTTTTTACTTTACTTGTGTTTATAATTTTCGTTTATTTTGGTCTCTTGTAGACATTTGATGAATGCATCGTAATGAAATAAAACGTATACCTATCTAATAAATATGATCTGTGATTTATTTATGTAGGTAATAGAAACTCAAAGTTGTGAGTTTGTAACATGATATGTTTTACGGGGTGGGTCGTTAGCCCTACGCCCAACCCCCAACCTGGAGGGCCAGGAGTTTTGTGTCAGGCTCTTCTTGCCTTAGAGGTATTGCCTTCACCACGGCTTGGAGAGTACCTCTTCCCCTGGCTGGTTTTGGTCCGCCCCAGGTTTCCCTGGTACCCACCATATCTGGAGGGCATTCCCTTATCCGCCACCCAGGGAGGCGCCCGATGGGAGACCAGCCAAACTCCTCACGATAACGATGTTGCGACTGAAATCAGGGCACGAATTGATGCAGGCAGTCGATGCTTCTGGGCTGTCCAAAAGGCTCTTAAATTCAGAGGACTGTCACGGAGAGCAAAGCTGGTCATCTATAAGACAGTTATCCGCCCAGTTGTCACATATGGTAGTGAGTCCTGGGTCCTTACCACTGCCAGTGAACGCCTACTGAATTGTTGGGAGCGAAAGATTCTCCGCAAGATTTTTGGCCCAGTCTGTGAAGATGGGAGATGGAGGGTCCGCAACAATGAGGAGCTCAGGCGCCTGTACATGCAGCCAGACATCGTGGCTTTCATTAGGCGAGGGTGGCTGAGATGGCTGGGACACGTGCAACGAATGCCAGAAGGAAGAATTCCTCATAGATTGCTGTACAGTACGCCTGGAGGGAGAAGGTTGAGGGGGAGACCTCGGAAGCGTTGGTTGGATGACGTGGAGGAGGACCTCTCAGTGCTTGGAGTCCGAAGGTGGCGGAGCTTGGCTCTTGATTGGAAAGAGTGGAAGTCTGTGGTTGAGAGGGCCCTGGTCCTACAAGGACCGTAGCGCCGTTATAATAATAAATAATGGAAACTCAAATTGATGAGAATTTCAACCACTTGAGGTGATTTGCAAGATTTTTTTTGCATAATTAGCACCTACAACGAAATTATAAATAATTACGCTTTTTGTAGGATAATTCTACATCATAATTCACTTTGATAATAATGATGATTTGATAATAATAATTTGTAAATTATTATGTAAAAAACATTATGTAAAAAATTATTATGTTAGATTATCAAATCGAATAATGATTTGATAATAATGACAAATAAAATAAAGCTATCAGAAATCCGATTTTGGTTTATTATTGTCAATAATGAACCTTTGGAATCGACCAAGAAAAAAAAATTCGAACACCCTCTCAAAATTTGATGGTTTACGTTTCAAGGTACGTAGAATCCAAAAATCGAATAAAAATTTGGTCGTCCGTCCGCCGTACGCGGCACTTTTGCCACTTAGCATTGACCGATTTTGATGAAATTCGGTATGTAGGCTCATTTAGGGTCTAGTTGTGCCCCGAAGCTTTTGGTTAATGTAGGTCACTTCTAAGGGTTCCAAAATCAATTTTGAAATTTTGAAAACGCCCTAACTCAAAAAATTTCGATATAAAGGTATTGTTTTTCCTTCAATTTAAGATTCTATCGAATTTTTAAAATTTTTTGAGACCACCCGGAGCTCTGTAGGACAAACCGTTCGCTCACTACGAGAATTTAAGGGTTTATATTGAAATATATATATATATAAATCAAAACACGAGTGTGAATCGCAAAAGAGGCCTAATCTCCGTTCAAATTAGAGCTGCCCGAAATGCGATCGATGGTTGGTGATTTGGATTTTTTTTTTTGAATTTTTTTAAATTTTTTTATTTTATTTCATTTTTTATTTTATTTTTTTTTCCTTCATATTGGATGGTTGGTGATTTTGTAGACGAGTGATCTATATAGAAAAATAATAAACCATTGTGTAATCATTTGCAGTGTTTTGGAGTTGGTAGGTATCGGTATCAATCTCGATTCAGTAAAATACTGTCTATCTTTGATGCATTTAAAAATGAAATGGAACTTCGTAGGAAGAGAAACAATGTACCTACTTGATGTAGCCCCCAGTCACCCTTGATGAGGAGGTACATTGGTGATTTTATAGTGATTCATATAGTTCGGACGAGCTGAATTGAATCACAATGTGAAAATAAAAATGATAGGATTCAAACCAGCTAGGATTCAAAACAATAGGATTTCAACTGAAGCGCGGCAAAATAGAAGTCGAAAAGCTGTCGCGCAACCGCGCCCATGTGAACCTCAAGACACCAGCCGCGTCCCAAACCCATAACCGCCTCATGTGAACCCAGCTTAAAGGTTTTCCCATGTTGGCATGAACAATTTATATTACTGTCCCTCCGAGTACTCACAGTAAGGAAGTAAGAGTTCTCCTGCTTGGGATCTCTGGGGCAGTTGTTGTCCAACAGAGAAGTGTTGTTCACCATTCGGCAGCAAGATGGCGGCACTTTTAGCCCAGATTGCGTGAAGTTGGCCGACTGCACGAAATCCGTGTAGTTGTTTACTCCGCAACACGACATCTGTAGGATAGAAACAAGAAAAACTTATAACTGAGCATGTAGCAGTACCTAGTCGTTTCTCCAGCTCAAAATGGATCTCCAGAAAGTAACTCAAGAAATTTTCATAGGCCTCGGCCATAATCCAAATAGTAGCAGTAACAAGACACTAGTAAAATTCGTAACTGAAATACACTGGTCATCTGATGAATGTGGCAAACAATACCGGTAAAAAATACGGGTATTCATGGTCTGGGAGATTCGACGTCGACTCTTCGAATTTGGAGATTCGACGAGAGTCAATGCGCATGCGCACCGGCTAATACGACGATTCGATTTACCACGGGCTGAAGGAGTCGTAAATCGAGATTCGACGTCGAATTACAAAATGAGATCCTAGCGCTAGCGACAGTTGTGCGAAGCAACTATCATAACATCAACAGATCTTCTCGTCCTTTCATTTTGAGTTTTTCTTTTAACAACACCTTTTTTTGTTTTTTATTCCGTTTTTCCGTCCGTTTATTTCGTTTTTATTCTGTTCGAAGTGGGTTTTTTTTTCTCGATTAAAATTTAATGAGTGGAGCTGAGCCACCCAAGCGGCTAAGGAAAAACGCAACCATCTGATGGTCTGCTGGAGAAGTGGAAATATTGCTTGCTGGCTTTAAAGCAGACAGAGCATTCTCCTTTCTAGCATCGAACAAGTTTCAGCCATGAGTTAAGGACCAAAATGTGTGACGGAAGTAGCAAGGGTTTTTTCTTTGAGACAAGACTCCTCATCGGTAGGTACCTATTCAGAAGCATGATCCTTTTTTAATTTTAGCCATAGATTTTTTCGTTCGTGTACTAGGAACTTTGTTAAAGGATGTTTTAGGAACCTCTGGGATATTCTCATTTTTTAACTATAAGGAAATTAATGAACATGCGGTTCTTTTGACACTGACTTGGTTATCGTCTGATGCTGCAAGGAGCGCTACGCACAATTCGATATTCGACGATTCGACGAGGGAAAATGTGGGAGCCTCATGAGACCTTCGAGTTTACAAAGATTAGATATACGACTATTCGACTGTCGAATCAGACCATGAATACCCCTACTGTATTGCCAACTACTAGTCACACCATGAAAGACGTGGATTTTATAAACCCGAACTATTCCAATGGGGTATTTCAGTCAATTTTTTTTTTCAAAAGGGAATGGCTCAGGAATAACGGTAATCGGGTCTGTTCGCCGAGAAAATGTTTTTAAAAAATCAGAGAAGCTAAGGAAAGTTGAAGATTTGAATGGTGTGGCGTAGCTAGCCAACTGTCTTTGAAAAAAGTATCCATGCACAGAAACCCTTGGAGGACCTCTTGGATACTACAAAATACTACTCACACACGCGCGCGGCGTAGTCCTTGCCTAGTGTGTGTGCATTTATAGCGGCCCGCCTTTTTCAAACGTGTGATCTCTTTAATTAATTTTTCTACCACATGTTATAGTATCATTGGGCTTAAAGTTGTAGTATAGAGGTTTTCAAGGGTGCTGAATCCAAATTTGAGGTCAAAAACCTGAATTTCCGACCCACCGAAATACCCCATTGACTAAACGCAACTTTTTCTCATTTCAGCTGATAACAGAAACAAATGGTTTCTATCCACCAAGAAGCTAACCTAAAACCTCAGGGTTTTTGTGGATTTTACTCATTTTCTACCATAATTTACTTGTTAGGGTGTTTTATTAACTTCCCGTATTTATTTTCTTGAAGTTACAAAAAGCGTTTTTGTTCTAAGGAATGCTTTCCGATACAAGAAAGGCCTTTAGTACGTATTAAGGGGGTAATTCTTAAGGGGTCCTCAGTCAGTTGCCGTTCGTGCTCAGTATAACAACTTAAAAAGTTGTGCCTTAATTTGAAAATTTCAAGGATTTTCGAATTTCATAAATGCATGAGCGCAGGGAATTGAAAAACTAAAAGATTGCCGCTGGAATCATCAAAACCTAACAATCAGAGTTCGGATTATTCGAATTAAAAATTTAGTTGAACTAAAGTTGAAACTAAAAACAAGAAAAATTCTTAAAATACGAAACATCTTCTTACTTAAATTGATTGTAGAATCGACTACTGAAGTTTCCCGGTCATTAACATGAGACACCTTGTATAAAATTGTACATTTGAAACGAATACAATGCCGTTTTTCGATTCGGAAATAATTGGGAATTAACAAAGGATTATAGTATATCGACAGTGAACTTGCAAAACCATGTAAGTCGTTTTCCAGAAATTTTACAGGAAACGAGAAAAACTTGCTTCAAAGTGGACTTAACACGTTGGTTCATATTTGTTGCTTTTGACGCATAGAGAAGAGATAATCGAGTTTTTGCCAGTTTGGCTCCGTTTGATGGATCAAGGGGGTCTCATTCTATCCAAATAGCTAATAACCTTATTTTTGAAAAAAATCGGACTTACATGGTTTTGCAAGTTCACTGTCGATATTATGCTTTATGTTCATTTGTAGGCGCAACGTGGTGTGACAGATTTGAAACTATTTCAGGTCGTATTGACCTTAAAAGTGGTTTCGAAGCCGCAGAATTTGCTCCGTTATCAACAGAAACGGGAATAAGATGCGTTTAGTGATTTAGAATACGTCGTTTTATAATATTCAATACTTTGAGACCGAAGAGTAGCGACCGAAGTGTTTGGCGAAGCAGCAGCGGTTGGTGACTTGTCAGCCTTCCTAGGCAGAGATGGGCGAATTCTTATTCATAAATACGATTAGGAATACAAATCATATCTGCGACTTTATGATTATGAATACGAATACGATCGTATTCACACTTTAATACAATTTTCCCCCGTATTCGTATTTTGAACACGATTTTAAGATTTTTTCTATGATTTCCCTAAAAATCTAATTTTTTTTACAATTTTCCCTGAAAATCATATTTTTTTTAAATCATTTTCTCCAGAACTTTGGACATATTTATGACCTAACATTGTCAAAATAGTCAATCAAAATTCGTAATGCTCACAAATTGTTATAGGATTTTTCACGCAGAATCGAATGAGACCAACACCAGGTCGCTACGACCAACCGTGTAGAAACTACGACGAAATTTCCTCTTTTTTTACAATTTGCACTAAAAAAAAAACACGATTTTCAGCGGAATTTTCGTCGTAGTTTCTACACGGTTGGTCGTAGCGAGCTGGTGTTGGTCTCATTCGATTCTGCGTGAAAAATCCGATAACAATTTGTGAGCATTACGAATTTTGATTGATTATTTTGACAATGTTAGGTCATAAAATTTATGACATATTTAATATGTCCAGAGTTCTGGAGAAAATGATGAAAAAAGTATGATTTTCAGGGAAAATCGTAAAAAAATTAGATTTTTAGGGAAATCATAGAAAAAATCATAAAATCGTATTCAAAATACGAATACGGGGGAAAATTGTATCAAAGTGTGAATACGATCGTATTCATATTCATAAAATCGCAGATATGATTTGTATTCATAATCGTATTTATGAATAAGAATTCGCCCATCTCTGCTCCTAGGAAGGAATACTCACTTTGACCATGATTCCATCCCAGACGGCGGTGGTTCCTTTGATATTTTCCGGGTGACTGTAGTCGGACGTGACGTAGTAATCTTTAATCGTGGTCTTCAAGAAATTCTTCACTTCTCCTTCAGCCTGAACACGAATTGAAAACCAGACAATTAGGTAAGTATGAACGTTTACAATAAATTCTCAAATTTAAGACAGAGGAACTCTAAATTGGACCATGAAAATCAAACTTAATTAACGAGAAATGAAGAGCCAAAACTCTTTTCTTTATTGTTCAAATTTGAGAAGTTTCTCATTTCAAATAACCTCGCAGTTTTCAGGGTTTTCCAGAGCGGTACAGTACAGTGTGTAAGGAGACTTATAAATAGCATTCCAATCTTGATAGGCATGAATACATAAATTTTCTCTAGAAATACAGTTTCGGTTCAACAAGACGACCATCTTCACCCTAGAAATTGAACTTCTGTCTCTTCAATCGTTACGGATAAGGAACGGGGTATTTGCAAGGTTATTTCGTAGTTTGACGTCAAATTCAAGTTTAGCGCACTTGAAAACGATCCCGTACCAGTTTTCGGTAACTTTGGTCGTATTTCGAAAGGAAACCGCCGTCCTCATTTATGGTGGCCGGGAAGCCAGACAACAACTCTGACGTCACCTGGCGAAAGGAATCTATCGATGGAGTACACTGATATCATTGCAAAAGGGTAATTGCATGATATTAGCAAATTAAAAAAAATGAAGCTATTGAAATGGTTTAAAATTTGTAGAATGGACTTTTTCGAGGAAAAAATTCCACTGAAATCCATTTTGGAACGGCAATAGCAATGTGAGTAGTCAATGAGTTCGTGGAGACGAGTAGAACTTGAATATGGACTTCTTCAAAACATCCCCTGTGTATAAGTACTGAATTAAAAAAAGATGTATGAAAATTCGCTCATTTTAAATTCGGCAACTCATGCTTCATGAATGAACTTTAAAAAAAAAAGTTAGTGAATCTCCATTGAAGTACCAATAAGTAAAACTCCCAGAAACGCTTCCTAAAAAGTGAGTCTTCCTAAAAGCGAGAAACCTACACAGCGGGGTTACAACATCGTTGCGATGGTAAAACACGACAAAGCTAGGGAGAGCAACAGGAAAACAACGAAAACGTCTGCCAGTGGGTAGTAGTAGTTAATCTCAAAACATAATATGAGGGTAGTGCACTACACCCCAATCCGCATAATCCCTGAATATTGTTGGAGAATGTAGAAATTATGGCTGATACAAGGATTAAACGTTTGCGTATGCGCAAAAATTACTTTCAATTCGGGGCCATGATTTTCATAGGGGACCATCTCCTAGCCAACTCGCACAATCCCTGAAAATTTCATCGAAATCGGATGGAAAATGTGGAAGTTATGGCTGTGGCAAGGATTTCACGTTTGCGCATGCACAGAGGCTACTGTCAATTTTGAGGCCTTGATTTTCATAGGGGACCATGTAAAACCTAATCCACATAATTCCTGAAAATTTCATCGAAATCGGATAGAAAATGTTGAAGTTATGGTTGTTACAAGGAATTCACGTTTGCGCATGCTACTATCAGTCCGGTAATTATTTTCATAGAGGACCGTCTACACGCCAAACCCCTGAAAAATCCCTGAAAATTTCATCAAGATTGGACAATAACTTCGTATAGTTATGCCGGTTACAAGGATTTCATGACATACACACAGACAGATGGACATGGAACCAAAATCGTTCAGGAAGGTCTAAAAAGTAAAACGCGAATGGAAATTTCGATTTTGGAGAAATTTTTTTTTCAACCTTGAAAAGTGAAAACAAAGCTTCCACCTTGGTAGACTGGAAGCAAAATAATGAACCTTTGTGTTATAATCTGCAGCGTTTTAAAATCACCGCCATTTTTTGCTTCCTTATTTCAATGTTTCTGACTTCACTCTGCCCTTGATTGCAGTGATCTCAACGCGCTCTATCGAGAGATTCCTTTTGACAGGAGTCGTCAGAGTTGTTATTCAGCCCTCCCGCCAACACTAGTGAGAGCAGCAATTCCTTGGAAATACCGCTAAATCAAATGGAATTTCGAACTGAAAACTGGTAGGTACAGGATCGTTTCCAAAAACTACTAAATTTGAATCTGACGTCGAAAATACGAAATTCCCCCCATGCAGTTGCACCCAATTGAGGACAGATTGATTCAAGTCAGCAACATTGAAATATAAATGCAAAATAACGGAGATGGAAAAAAATGTTTTCAGCCACTGCACGTTTGAATTTCTTAATTTCACAGTATTGATGAAGCATATTTTTGTTGTTTTCCTGTTGCTATCTCTAATACTGTTGCATAGGCAATCACAACGAAGACACAGGCGTCTGGATCTCCAGCGGCTCGTTCTCGACACAAGCGCTCACAGCGGCATTCCTGCTAACTCTCTTATCTCATTCTCACGCTCAATTTGACTTTGTGTCCTACGAGAGAGGAGGCTATAGTTGAGCATAAAATGTTGCTAATGAGGGAAAATCAGGCATGCTCGGGAAACTTAGCGAGTGGATTATTACTTTCCATGTAATTTTTTAGGCTGAAACCATTGAAAACAGTCCCGGATTATCATTTGGCAAGCTGTAGGTACTTTAGTGGGGGAAACGGCACTTGGCGATCAAAAACCTCAATCTTCTGAATGGCCCACTACCCCAGGTTTGTTTTCGTTTATTGATAAACCCATTTAACCCTAATTGGCAGCGTTTTCTCAACCGTGGTGATGATGATGATAATAATAGGTAGGCAGGTACCTAATAATAATAATAGACGGTGCATGATGAACTTCGTTGAGGTACCTACCTAAAAAAATAGGTAATTGTTTTTACAAGACAAGCTTCACTTGTAGCGAATTTTCCAAAAAAAAATGAAGCTATTGCAATCGTCTAAAATAAACCGGGGTGAATAATTCTCTAATTATTAGCAATATATTCTGGCAATAACTTTTTTTTCTGTTTGGATGGATTGCTTTTATGCAAAACATTTTTTTTACAACAACATGAATCATTCCCGACCTAAAATTGATTTGCAAAGTCAGAAAAGTCGAAACTGTATTTCTCCCGAAAACGTATAAGTCCCACCGCCTTCCGAGTTTAGTATGGGCGAACGATGTTTTAATTTAATATCAGATATTAAAGGAGATTCTCCTGAACCACTTACTCTCTCACCTCGAAACTTGGTAAGGATGTTGGGGAAGTTCCGGAAAAAGTGGCAAAAATGGATCAAGGAGGGGGTCTCTCACTTTGCAACTATTTTTCCTAGATTCCTGCATCAAATCCCCCCCACCACCTGACGGCCGCCCGATCAAACCTGGCTTTGCTATCCCCCAGAGAAACTATCCAGGAATATAGGAAAAATAGTTGCAAAGTGAGATACCCCCTCCTTGACCCATTTTTGCCACTTTTCCCGGAAAACTGATAATCGCGAAACACATTTCCCCCTCCCCTCCGCCCCTGGCGGCCGCCCGAGGAATTTTGACATTCGAAATCCATTCCTCTCTATTTACCCAACATCCTCACCAAGAGAGAGCAAGTGGTTCAGGAGATATAAAATTAAAACTGCGATTGCTAAACTGAACTCGAAGGGCTTTGACGTTTTCGGGAGAAAAACATTCTCGACTTTTCTGTCTTTGCAATTCAATTTTAGGTCGGGAATGATTCATATTGTTATCAAAAACAATGTTTTTCATAAAAGCAATCCATCGAAAAGAAAAAAAAAGTTATTGCTAAACCGGGTGGAAGTGGAGTTGAGGAAAAAGTGAGAAACAGACATGGATCTAGTATCTCTAGTAGGATACTCTAGTAGGATACTAGATCCATGAAAACAGAGGAGATCAAGAGAGTTAGCAGGAAGGCCGCTGGGAGCGCTTGGGTCGTGGACGAGCCGCTGGAGATCCAGACGCCTCTAACGAAGACTCACCTAGTGCCAGTGTGATGGTGAAATTTTTAAAAAAATTTCAAAAATGGTGATACTCAACCTATTGGTTTGTAACACACAAACATGTTATTGATATTAAAATATGGTAAACATATTATTGTTGATTCCTCTTACCCTGTCTTTATAAACGAAAGCCAAACTAACTGCGGTGATTTCCAGGATTAAGATGACGATCAACAGGAAACCGTACTGAAACAAAGAAGATGACGTAAGTGAGAACTATTAACTGATTAGTCACACAAATAATATGAAAACAACTGTCGTGTGAAATGATATGAACAAACAAAATTAGTGGGGATGAAAATGCTAATTATTGAGCAGTACCACTGATAAATTCCCCAAAATCGGATGATTTTGGTTTTCTTCTCTTTTAAATGTATCGTGGCTCCTAAAATTGGATCATAATGTTATCAATGCGAAAAGAGCTGCTTTATGAGAAATTTACTTAGAGGTGTAGGGAGGGTTTGGAGAGAGGAAATTTCCTGAATTCGAAAAAAATCAATTTTTTGAAAATACTTTTAAATTGATCTACACATCGTACTGAATCGATTGCTCCAAGAATTATTTTAAAAAGACATTGGTAAGTAGGCTAAAAATACGTTCAAAGTCGGGTATCTCAACGTATAACAGCGCCTTAGGCAGAGCGGGCTCCTTCCTCCACAGCAAATGCCACATACTTAGCAGCTCACTAGTTTAGAAAGGGCGTCTCCGAAGGATTCAATATCAATGTTAAGTGTGTTTTTAGTCTCATAATTATCATAATCAGCAATAGTTTAAGATAATTTTCTCTCGGAAGATGATGGTGTGGAAGCTGAGGCAGGAGTATTAACCCTAGAGTAGTAGACTTCCCTGACACACAGTTATTAGTAGACTACGTAAAAATGACGTGTGAAACTGAAAAAAATATTTTCAAAACAAATTGGTCATATATTTTTCATTCATTCAACAAAAAACGAACATAAACTCATTCTTCTTAGTATTTATATATATGTTGAGTATATAAAATAATGTTTTCTAAAGAGAAGCTATGAATACCAGAATTATATCACATAAATGATCTTATATCACATCCAAAACTCGACTTTTACTCTGGATAATATATTATACTCGATAAAATAAATGTTTTGAAATGAATATATTATGCTTGAAATATTCTGAAAGAGAAAATTAATGAAAATTTGAGAAAAAAGAGAAATATCTTGCTACTTTGAGATGTGGAGAAAAGGTGTGTTTCATTCTCGAATTTTTCAAAATATAAATGTTATAGAAAAACGCTGCAAATCATTGCTCAAAGGTTTATTATTTTCTTTATAGATCACCCTTCTGTATAGATCACTGGTTCTCCATCAATAGCACCTACCACCATCTGTATTCTCCCTTGACCTTCCCTCTCAACATTCAGCTTCCTGCGTTCAATAGGATTGAAAATGACTTCGGAGCTCACTCAGCTGATCGATGATCTGAAGAGTGAAGAAGATCTCCTCGAATGCTGAAGACGCCTGGAATCGCACTTCCATTCAATAGGATTGAAAATGGCTTCGGAGCTCACTCAGCTGATCAGTGATCTGAGAAGTGAAGAAGATCTCCTCGAATGCTGGAGACGCCTGGAAGAGCACTTCCATTCAATAGGATAGAAAATGGCTTCGGAGCTCACTCAGCTGATCAGTGATCTGAAGAGTGAAGAAGATCTCCTCGAATGCTGGAGACGCCTGGAAGAGCACTTCCATTCAATAGGATTGAAAATGACTTCGGAGCTCACTCAGCTGATCAGTGATCTGAAGAGTGAAGAAGCCTTTGAGCAATGATTTGCAGCGTTTTTTACCCGCCAACATTTTTTTTACCTACCAACTTTTTTTTACCTACCGGCTAGGTACTACCTACCACACCATACTGGCTTCACACCTTCACAATCAAGTTTATTAGAAAGAACTAAACGCTTCACACTCGATTGGAAAAATAGAAAGCTTCATATTGAAATTTGATTACTGGTTACGCAGAAGGCAAAACTGTTTACAAATCGAAGAAATGAACAGTGATCGCATTTTAGTCCGATAAAATTTGAATGGAGATTAGACCTCTTTTGCGATTCACACTCATGATTCTGTTTTATCGAGTATGAACCTTCAAGTACTCGTAGGGACCGAACGGTTTATCCTACAGAGCTCCGGGTGGTCTCAAAAATTTTTAAAAATTCAATACTATTTAAAATTGATGAAAAAACGATACCTTTATTTCGAGAGTTTTCGAGCTAGGGCACTCTTGAAAATTTCAACCCTTAATTTTCACCCCTTAGAAGTGACCTACATCAACCAAAAGCTTCGCGGCACAACTAGACCCCAAATGGAGCCCATATACCAAATTTGAACCAAATCGGTCCAGTGTTGCTAAGAAAAGTGCCGCGTACGGCGTACGGCGGACGGACGGAAATTTTTTTATTCGATTTTCGTATTCTACGTACCTTGAAACGTAAAACATCAAATTTTGAGGGGGGGTTAAAATTTTTTTTTTTCTTGCTCGATTCCAAAGGCTTATTATTGAAAATAATAAACCAAAACGCTGCAAATTACTTCACAAAGGTTTATTATTTTCCTGTATAGATCACCCTTCTGTATAGATCCCTCCCTGCCAACCTCAACCACCAACTAAATGGAAATGAAGGGTTGAAAATTTCAAAAATGCCCTAGTAGGTAGTAGGTACCTATGGTTGGCAGGGAGGGATCTATACAGGAAAATAATAAACCTTAGTGAAATAATTTGCAGCATTTGTTACCTAGGTACCAACTTTTTTTACCTACCAACCATTGGTAGGTACCAACCACACTATACTGCCTTCACTCCTTCACAATCAAGTTTATTACGAAGAACTAAACGCTTCACACTCGATTCGAAAAATAGCGAGCTTCATATGGAAATTTGATAACTGCTTGCTAAGGAGATACAGCATCATCTGGCCTGAATATTATTCATTGAGCTTGAATATGATTCATTCATTATTCACTGAGTAGGTAACATTCAGGCCAAATGATGATATATCTACATTGGAAGCGCTTGCCCACATTACAACAACAGCCCAGGTATGACGTACTCGCTTCTGACTATGGAAAGTCAACGATCATGAGGATTAGACAATAAGCCATAAACAGTAGACTCACGCAAAAATCGCATATTGAGTTTAGTTGCTAAATAGTAGACATACGTCAATCAGACGTGATGTAAATCCCCCCTTTTTAGTAGACTACGTATCTTTGACGTGTAGGTGTTATGGAAAACTAAGATCCTGACGGGAAGAAGTGGAGATGAGGTCTTGACACCACAAAAGTCATTTCACTGCTAGGTACCAATAGCACTAAAGGAGGCCCAGTTAAGAAGGCCGAGAGGGGGGATTGTAGGGGTCTCATTTCCCTTCTCATTACGTAATTTTTACGTAGTCTATCACTCTAGGGTTAATCATGTTCACTTATCGTAGGTTCACATCAGGGATATGCTCCACTACAGAGTTGTCTAGGTCATCCTGAGAGATTCTTGGACGACCCGATTCTATAAAAAAGCGCCTACCTGGAGGTTTCCTAAAAATGTTTTTTGAAAATACGTTTTGATCTCGGCATTTTGTCAGCAAAAATAACGAAAAACGAGTTCAATGCACTACAAACAACAAACCACACGGGAAGGTTTAAAAAAGCAAGCAACATAACAAAGCCACTGAGAAGGTTTCTTTGAATTATGGAAGGTTTAAATAATACATGGATACTCGAAAACCACAGATTTTAGACAGAAACAACGACATGAACGATTGAATTTCGAAATTCGCCTCACCTGAAAAACTACATTTTGGTTTATTATTTTCAATAATGAACCTTTGGAATCGACCAAGAAAATTTTTTTTAACACCCCCTCAAAATTTGATGGTTTACGTTTCAAGGTACGTAGAATCCAAAATTCGAATAAAAATTTGGCCGTCCGTCCGCGGCACTTTTGCCACTTAGCATAGACCGATTTTGATGAAATTTGGTATGTAGGCTCCTTTTGGGGTCTAGTTGTGCCCCGAACATTTTGGTTGATGTAGGTCACTTCTAAGAGTTCCAAAATGAATTTTGAAATTTTGAAAACGCCCTAACTCAAAAAATTTTGATATAAAGGTATTGTTTTTCCTTCAATTGAAGATTCTATAGGATTTTTAGAATTTTTTGAGACCACCCGGAGCTCTGTAGGACAAATCGTTCGCTCACTACGAGAATTTAAAGTTTGAAGTCCGATAAATCAGAAACACGAGTGTGAATCGCAAAAGAGGCCTAATCTCCGTTCAAATTAATGCTGACCGAAATGCGATCGATGTTTTTCTTCATGTTGGATGGTTGGTGGCTTTGCAGACGAGTGATCTATATATAAAAATAAAAAATAATAAACCATTGTGTAATGATTCGCAGCGTTTTTCATCACAAAAGTATCTTTTTCTCTGGCTCTAATCAATAAAATTGAATGCAATTTCTTCCATACGTGTACCAAATATCGATACACATTCAAGTCAGACAACTTTTTGAAATTTGTAGCGGATCTGAAATAATTAATTTTTTTTTAAACGTCAACATTTCACTAGCGTTTTTTATTGTTTGTGTAACATGGCACTAATTTGTTTGTATGCAGTACTTCCTGAAGTCGTCTAAATAAACGTTACATAATATCTATAACAACTCCTAAACATTTCAAATTGATATCTTTAGTAGATTCGGAGAAAAAGGTACTTGAATGTGGCCATTTTCTAGGCGTTTTTCGAAGTGAAAAAAAATTTCCTTCTACCCTATACGTGAAGAAATCAGTAAATCCCTTAAATATCAAGATGTTGAATTAATATTTAAAATGAATATTTCCCACCGCCTCTCTTCAACCACCTTTCCACCCCTCGCTGGTGCGCATGACTCAGGGTATTGTAACCCCCAAATTATGTGGAATTTGGATGCATAATAACGACTTTACCGATTTGATTACGTTTTCAAAATTGGTCGACGGGCAAAGGGCCGCGTACGGTGGACAGACGGACAATTTTTCATTCGATTTTGGAACCTGGAAGTGCTCTTCCAGGCGTCTCCAGCATTCGAGGAGATCTTCTTCACTCTTCAGATCACTGATCAGCTGAGTGAGCTCCGAAGCCATTTTCAATCCTATTGAACGCAGGAAGCTGAAATTTGAGAGGGAAGGTCAAGGGAGAATACAGATGGTGGTAGGTGCTATTGACGGAGAACCAGTGATCTATACAGAAGGGTGATCTATACAGAATATAATAAACCTTTGAGCAATGATTTGCAGCGTTTTTACTCCACAATGATTCGAGTTTTTTCACGTTTAAGATTTTTTTCGTGTTTTCGACCTTATGCCATATAAAAATGACCATAACTCTCTCGAGGGGGTCTCAGTCGATCGCCGTTTCTTCGTCGTTGTGGGTTAGTCTAATCTCATACGAAACGGCGCTTGGTACCCCCCCCCCCCCCGTTTGAAGGAGCATCATTGCCACCCACCACCCCCAGTGCCACCCCATCCCACAGCTTCTCACAGCTGGTCAGTTTTCATCAACAGTTTTTCCCTTTTTTTCAGGAAATCATCATCCAATTTCCATGTTTCTTGTGGCATTTTTCTTATTTTTGTAATCTCAACATGCTCTTGTTTAATTCCAAAAGTAAAAAATAACATCAAATTTTGAGGGGGGTTACAATTTTTTCTTGCTCGATTCCAATGGTTCATTACTGAAAATAATAAACCAAAATAAGCAAAAACTTGTACCTAAATTTGAAAATTTCAAGGAATTTTGAAATGCATTAGTGCATTTACCTAGAGAATTGAAAAACTAAAAATTGTACTTAAATTTGAAAATTTCAAGGAATTTTGAAATGCATTAGTGCATTTACCTAGGGAATTGAAAACAATTGAGAAAAGAATTGAGTTTTACTATGTTGAAATTGAGGTAAATCCCCTTCTCTCTTCTAACACCCCCCCCCCCCCCCATTCCACTCCAATCTGGGAGTAACTCAGGTGAGTACATTGCTCAAATTTGGACCAGTTTGGTCGGGTATTGACGATTTTACGGCATTTTTTTTCTGAATATTGCTAACTTCAGTCCGGTAGCGAACTCCTACAAAAACCCTTTCCGCAAAAAATTAGTCTAACAATTCGCTCATATCCTAGAAGAGGGGTACAAGTCCATAAATGTCATTTTTGAGTTAGGAACAGTTTTGGATAGTGGAAGTGCTGTTTTTCATTCCTAGAAGACAACCCTAGCTCATTCCCCCTCCGCCTGAATGCTGAAAGTTCTTTGTTCGATGGACGGGGCGAGCCACCTACGTTTGCAGAAGACAGGCACAAAGCCCAGTGCTACCCTCTAGAGTGGACAAAAGTGGGCCTCTATTAAGTGATTTCCTCAATTAAAGAAACCTAGTGTTAATTTTTTGGAAACTACTATCACAATCCCGACGATTAACAATGATAAATGCATGTTTATTATGCAATTTATCAGAACACTTCGTTCCTTCGAGCCTAGCCCAAAAGACCCCCCTCCTGACCTTGTCCCAAGAAGGTAGTTGACTGGAGATCTTTATAGAACAATGATAATTGCAATAATAATCACAAATATAATATTTTGTACGGTTTCCTAATTATTTCATCCATCATGCTGTGGCTAGTTAACAGCAGGTAGGTAGATGGTTACCTACTTGTGTTTCTAGGACGTTGTAAGACTTGGGCATCCTTGAATATGAAGGTTAATCTGGGTTAAAGGAAGACAACACTCAACGGAAAACAAAATAACCAGATACTAATCCGTTTCAGTCCTTTCAAAACCCATTCCACGAAAAAACCATCAGTCTGTGTCTCTTGTGTTTGTCCAGGCCTTATTCCCCAACCGATTCGCGTGGTTCCTCCTTTGTTCAACGCTGAAATTTATCTAGCGCTGTGAACTACTTCGTCCACATTAAATTTTGCCTTGAAGGAGGGGGGGGGGAGTAGAAACTATTAAAATTTGTTTTTTTTTAAGCATAATCTTGTTTATTTCGCCCAAACCTCAATTTCCCACTGATTTGAGTGTTTCTTTTTTGTTCGACCTGGAAATCTATCTAGTTTTGCACTACATTGCTGGAATTTTGAGATTGGAGTAAACGGCGGATGAACGAGGGGTTATTTAGTGAAAGTAAGGCTCATTATGACAGCACGTTGAGCGCGCTTCCTACTCCTCAATTTCAACCGATTCGCGTGTTTCTTTTTTTCGACTCAGATAACTATATAACTGACTAACATTAAGTCGCCAGAGTACTGAAATTCTCATTAGGAAGAGGCAAGTGGAGGGATAATATTCAAAAAATTGCGATTTTTCGATATTTTGGTTCATTTAGGGCTTATTAATGGTACCTACCCTTTGATGGTAAGCTTTGAATCTTTATGAATAAACCTTTTAGTCCAGTCAAATTAGCCAAAAAAGGGGGGGGGGGGTTTGCATTAATTCCGGACAAAGCGAAACTTTTATGGGTGACTTGTGGGTGCCTATGGAACATGTTTTTAGTATATTCTACTAGATTCTCCTTGTGCTAACTTTTTGGTGCCCGAAAAACCGCGATTTTTCGGCACTTGTTTCAGTTTTTTGCCTATAACTCGTACACGATGCATCCTACGGAAAATTTTACTCTTTCCTTTATTAAACAAGATGAATTTCTGCGTCGAATGACCACCTGAAACGTTAAGATCGGTTCAGCCGTTTGGCCGAAATCGATCGTTGAAGTTTGGCGATTTTTCCCAAATTGGTTGAAAAATGGGTTACGCTCAAGTTTCAAGGCCTGTACATCAAAAACGGCGTATCCAACCAAAAAATGTCACATAATCAAAGTTGTAGAGAATCAAATTTTGTGTAAGAAAAGCATCCCCCCTTCCTCCCCCCTCCCACCCGCCCCTACCAAATGATAGAATAACGAAACAACTTCTGAGTAAACGAAATTATGAGTATTGAAAACGGTGTTGCAATCAAAAAATGTCATATAATCAAAGTGAAACGTCTGTTGTTCAACTTACTAAGGCACTGAGGTACTTGTAATACTAGAAAAGGCGAAAGAAAAAACATTCTCCTGGTCCTAACTTTTTGGTGCCCAAAAAACCGCGATTTTTCGGCACTTGATTCAGTTTTTCGCCTATAACTCGTACACGATGCATCCTACGGAAAATGTTACTCAATCCTTTATTAAACAGGATGAATTTCTGCGTCGAATGACCACCTGAAACGTTAAGATCGGTTCAGCCGTTTGGCCGAAATCGATCGTTGAATTTTGCCGCTTTTTCCCAAATTGGTTGAAAAATGGGTTACGCTCAAGTTTCAAGGCCTGTACATCAAAAACGGCGTATCCAACCAAAAAATGTCACATAATCAAAGTTGTAGAGAATCAAATTTTGTGTAAGAAAAGCATCCCCTCTTCCTCCCCCCCTCCCACCCGCCCCTACCAAATGATAGAATAACGATACAACTTCTGAGTAAACGAAATTATGAGTATTGAAAACGGTGTTGCAATCAAAAAATGTCATATAATCAAAGTGAAACGTCTGTTGTTCGACCTAAGGCACTGAAGTACTTATAATAATAGAAAAGGCAAAAGAAAAAACATCTCCTAGATTCTCCTTTTGCTCACTTTTTGGTGCCCGAAAAACCACGATTTTTCGGCACTTGTTCCAGTTTTTCGCCTATAACTCGTACACGATGCATCCTACGGAAAATTTTACTCAGTCCTTTATTAAACAGGATGAATTTCTGCGTCGACTGACCACCTTCATTTTTTAGATCGGTTCAGCCGTTTGGCCGAAATCGATCGTTGAAGTTTGGCGATGTTTCCCAAATTGGTTGATCGCCAAAACTTCAACGATCGATTTCGGCCAAACGGCTGAACCGATCTAAAAAATGAAGGTGGTCAGTCGACGCAGAAATTCATCCTGTTTCATAAAGGATTGAGTAAAATTTTCCGTAGGATGCATCGTGTACGAGTTATAGGCGAAAAACTGGAACAAGTGCCGAAAGATCGTGGTTTTTCGGGCACCAAAAAGTGAGCAAAAGGAGAATCTAGGAGATGTTTTTTCTTTTGCCTTTTCTATTATTATAAGTACTTCAGTGCCTTAGGTCGAACAACAGACGTTTCACTTTGATTATATGACATTTTTTGATTGCAACACCGTTTTCAATACTCATAATTTCGTTTACTCAGAAGTTGTATCGTTATTCTATCATTTGGTAGGGGCGGGTGGGAGGGGGGGGGGAGGAAGAGGGGATGCTTTTCTTACACAAAATTCGATTCTCTACAACTTTGATTATGTGACATTTTTTGGTTGGATACGCCGTTTTTGATGTACAGGCCTTGAAACTTGAGCGTAACCCATTTTTCAACCAATTTGGGAAAAAGCGGCAAAATTCAACGATCGATTTCGGCCAAACGGCTGAACCGATCTTAACGTTTCAGGTGGTCATTCGACGCAGAAATTCATCCTGTTTAATAAAGGATTGAGTAACATTTTCCGTAGGATGCATCGTGTACGAGTTATAGGCGAAAAACTGAATCAAGTGCCGAAAAATCGCGGTTTTTTGGGCACCAAAAAGTTAGGACCAGGAGAATGTTTTTTCTTTCGCCTTTTCTAGTATTACAAGTACCTCAGTGCCTTAGTAAGTTGAACAACAGACGTTTCACTTTGATTATATGACATTTTTTGATTGCAACACCGTTTTCAATACTCATAATTTCGTTTACTCAGAAGTTGTTTCGTTATTCTATCATTTGGTAGGGGCGGGTGGGAGGGGGGAGGAAGGGGGGATGCTTTTCTTACACAAAATTTGATTCTCTACAACTTTGATTGTGTGACATTTTTTGGTTGGATACGCCGTTTTTGATGTACAGGCCTTGAAACTTGAGCGTAACCCATTTTTCAACCAATTTGGGAAAAATCGCCAAACTTCAACGATCGATTTCGGCCAAACGGCTGAACCGATCTTAACGTTTCAGGTGGTCATTCGACGCAGAAATTCATCCTGTTTAATAAAGGAAAGAGTAAAATTTTCCGTAGGATGCATCGTGTACGAGTTATAGGCAAAAAACTGAAACAAGTGCCGAAAAATCGCGGTTTTTCGGGCACCAAAAAGTTAGCACAAGGAGAATCTAGTAGAATATACTAAAAACATGTTCCATAGGCACCCACAAGTCACCCATAAAAGTTTCGCTTTGTCCGGAATTAATGCAAACCCTAACTGCTAATTTGACTGGACTATTTGTATTTTCATGAACTATAAATTTGACACCATAGAATAAATTAGTGGTGCCACTGGCGTGTTTCACCTTGAATGTCTACTCCTACGGACTACCTACCGAAACTACCGATGAAAGGTGTACTGGTTGTACTGAAACCGTTGAAGAAGGAATGATGTGAGGGGGGGGGGGGGTTTAACTCGAAATTACACGTTGGTTATCTTTGATTATAGATTTTAAGAAGCTGTTTCAATTACTTAAGAATATTTTTGGAGACAGAATTATAAATCGATACCTTAAAGCACAAAGGAGCTATATGTCCAAAAACAAAGTTTTGAGACAAACTCAAAAGAAGTTTTCACCGGTGCACAATTCCTAAAACAATAGCTTATTACACTAAAATCTTTAATTTCTTCAATAAATTTTCAAGCTACACTCATCAAGAAAGGCAGTAATAGTTTTGTTGAATATGAGTTTTTCTGAAATTAAAAAGAAATTAAAAATTTTGAAGATGAACGGACATAGCTCCTTTGCGCTTTAAGGTATCGAAATATCTTCCGTTTTCAATCTGTTTTATTTTTCCGACAACTCCCAATCTAATAGATTCTCGTTTTATACACCTCAAGTCATCATTATTCTCATTTAAAACCAAATTAATCATTTGGGAAAGAATAAAAATCGTCCATGAAAAAAAAGTGACATCTCTGAAATAAAGAAATATTGTCCACGAAAAAAGGGAACAACACCAAAAATCGAAGAAATTGGCCAAAAATATTCCCCCCACTCCTTCCTCACAAGCGAAAAGAATAATTTCGGTCCATGAGCTGTAGAAGCATTAGTACGGGAACATTTTCCCCAAATATCATTAACATTAAACGTGTTGTCATGGAGATATGGCTATTTGTTTGAGTGTTAAACTTTGAAAGCGATTTCCCGAAAATCACATTTTTTGGACTTGTACCCCTCCTTCTAGGATATGAGCGAATTGTTGTTGTTGAACAACCTACACTACACTGTCATTGGAGTTGAAGTTGCTAAACGAAATGAAAAAATCTTGTTTTAGTAAAGAGTGTATCGCAAAAAAGTAGATTGTAGAGAAGTACGGCATAATAATCCCCCTCTAAACCTTCCAATTCTCTTATTGAACAGGAATCTGAAAAATGGAGTGTATCTGTTCCTTCGAGCGCTAATTTAATTGGGAAAGTTATGGATGGACATTTGAGTGAGTTTTATGTTCGGGTAGATTCCAACAAGATTGGGAGGCAGGAGCCCTGGTGCCAATAACCGGGACGAAAGGTATTAGCGGTGCCTGAGCGAGGGACAATAGCTCAATGTGCACATGACGAAGTTATTGGCGATGAGGACAGAGAGGTCTCTCCCACACCCATTACGAGTACATCCACTCCACTCCCACCACCGACATTCCTACCTGCTCTACCGCTACACCATTTATCACTATACCCTCTATTAGCTCCTTCCTTCACCCAACCTCCCCCGTCTAGACTCCTAGAGTACTTTTTCGAATATTGCTTTCCTCAATTCGCCTAAAGGTAAAAAAAATGTGAAAAGTACTGCAATTAGCAGGAAACTGAGTTTTTTAAACACCTCTTTAGAACGGAATTGATCTAGGTACTTTTTTTCAACTTTCTCCGTGGTTTGGAATATAATATATTCTGATATAATATTAGAATAATATGTCATAATAATCTAGAATATCAAGAAAATATGTAATAAGAATCAAAATCAGAATTAAAAATTGGATTAGAATCAGAATTATTTCTAGAATAATTATATTACATTAGAATATTATTTATGATTAGTTATCAGTTAGTTATTAGTTATTTACAGTTGTTAGTTATTGTTTGTTACTGATGATGACCTAACCGTCGAAATCGATTTAACTTGTAACTCATTATTTTCGTGGAAATAGACGTTCTACTTTTGGGATCGACCAAGAAAATAAAATTTTTAAGACCCCCTCAAAATTTGATGGTTTACGTTTCAAGGTACGTAGAATCCAAAAATCGAATAAAAATTTGGCCGTCCGTCCGCCATACGGGACACTTTTGGACTTAGCATTGACCGATTTTGATGAAATTTGGTATGTAGGCTCCATTTGGGGTCTAGTTGTGCCCCGAAGATTTTGGTTGATGTAGGTCACTTGTAAGGGTTCCAAAATCAATTTTGAAAACGCCCTAACTCAAAAAATTTTGATATGAAGGTATTGTTTTTCCTTCAACTTCAGATTCTATAGAATTTTTAGAATTTTTTGAGACCACGCGGAGCTCTGTAGGACAAACCGTTCGCTCCCTGCGAGAATTAAGGGTTTTACGTACGATAAATCAGAAACACGAGTGTGAATTGAATCGCAAAAGAGGCCTAATCTCCATTCAAATGAAAGCTGACCGAAATGTGATCGATGTTTTTCTTCATGTTGTTTGTAGACGAGTGATCTATAGCATTCGCACTTTGAATTAAACCTTTCGCGAATTGAATTAGACTTTTCGCAAAATGAATTAAACCTTTCGCGAATTGATTTAAACTTTCCGCAAAATAAATTAAACTTTCCGCAAATTGAATTAGACTTAGTTACCCGAAAAGTACCTAACCACCACGGTCCCGATTGATAGTCCAAACTCTGCCGACCCAGAGCCTGATACCATCCTGTTGATTGGTCCACAATCCTTATCGTTGCATGGTTCAGCATTCCTTCTCTATGTTGTTCTTCCCGGACCTAATTGGACCGGTAGGAACGGAGGAAAACGTATTCCTTCTCTCATGCCTAGTTCATTATCTCAGTGCCTCCGTCTCCGTTGTTGGTAAAGTGTCCGATTTTTGTTCATTGGTAGAACGTTTTTTTAAAAAATTAAAATGAGTGACAATGATTCAAGTTCTTCGGATTATAACTGCTGCTCTAGAACGACCTCTCCATTAACTGTTGCCTTTTTGTACCGTCAACTGGGGTGATACTGATATGCTGGGGTGATACTGATCAACACGCCTTTTTTCATTTGCATGCGATTGCAGAACTCCACACAGTCCTAAATTGGAAAGTTAGGTCGTGTTATGTGTTCGTAACAATGTCTTCTCTGGGGAGATATCGTTCCCGCCCGATAGTCTAGGTTACCATGGTAGCTGATAAGGAAATAAACAAATCTCAAAATCGGGCCCAGCTGACATTGTGAATCACAATTTGTGATTGTAACTTCTGTTGTGCCGGTGTCGGGTGTTGTGTGGTGAAGTTCTAGCGAAAAGATTTTGTTTCTACTAGAGGTAAGCATGAAATATCTGCAATTAGTTTGTTCTTTCCGTGTTACTACAGTTGGTTATCTGTTAAAAACAAAAACAACTCATTTCCAGGGGGTGATAGTGATCACGGCCGAAATGCCCCGAAACTATCAAAACGTGATTGGTCCATCATTATTTTTGGCAACAAGTGCTTTAAAATAAGTTGTTTCTTGTCAGTTACCAAACATGTGCCACAAATTGTCATATATTATAATAAAAAATACTGAAGAGGATATTACGAGTCTTGAATTTCGGCTTGATTCTGATTTTTATAAGTAAAGAGTTGGTTTTCATTAGTTTTTCAACAAAAATTGTTCTGAAATGAGTTGCTAGTGGTTTTTTTTTTACCTCAGGGTACTAAAAAACAATTTTTAATAGTTTAAGTTCGATTTTTAAATGTTTTTAATACGTTTAAGTTCGATTTTAAATTAGTGATCACTATCACCCCCTATGTGGGGGGTGATACTGATCTTTTTTTTTTTTTTAACGAGCTTAATTCAACGAAATTTTAAAGTTCGATATAGGATACTGTTCGTAAGATGTGGGAGAGTATAAATTATTTTTTTCAGATTTTTTTGAATTATTACACTGGTAGTTTTCAAGGAAAAACTGTAGAAATTGATCACTATCACCCCAGTTGACGGTATTGACTTTGTATTGATTTTTTTTGTTTGACTTTTGTATTAATTTTCTATTTTCTGTACCGTTTTGTATGTTCTGTACACCATTTTTTACTACAGATTTGGCTAAGGTCGAATTCTTTTTGCGAAAAGTTTAATTCATTTTGCGAAAAGTTTAATTCATTTTACGAAAAGTTTAATTCATTTTGCGAAAAGTCTAATTCAATTCGCGAAAGGTTTAACTCAAAGTGCGAATGCTATATATAGAAAAATAATAAACCAATGTGTAATAATTTGCAGCGTTTTTATTTGATCTAGGGCGTTTTCAAAATTTCAGCCCTCATTTTTCAACCCTAAGAAGTGACCTACATCAACCAAAAGCTTCGCGGCACAACTAGACCCCAAATGAAGCCTACATACCAAATTACATCAAAATCGGTCTATGGTAACTGAGAAAAGTGCCGTGTACGGCGTACGGACGGCCACATTTTGGTTTATTATTTTCAATAATGAACCTTTGGAATCGAGCAAGAAAAACGATTTTTTAATCCCTCCCCCCTCAAAATTTGTTGGTCTACGTTACCAGGTACGTAGAATCCAAAAATCGAATAAAATTTGGCCGTCCGTCCGCCGTATGCGACACTTTCCCCACTTAGCATTGACCGATTTTAATGAAATTTGGTTCCATTTGGCTCCATTTGGGGTCTAGTTGTGCCCCGAAGATTTTGGTTGATGTAGGTCCCTTCTAATGATCAAAAAATGAATTTTGAAAACGACCTAACTCAAAAAATTTTGATTTAAAGGTATTGTTTTTCCTTCAATTTGAGATTCTATAGAATTTTTAGAATTTTTTGAGACCACGCGGAGCCCAGTAGGACAAACCGTTCGCTCCCTACAAGAATTTAAGGGTTGAACGTACGATAAATCAGAAACACGAGTGTGAATCGCAAAAGAGGGCTAATCTCCGTTCAAATTTTAGCTGACCGAAATGCGATCAAGGTTTTTCTTCATGTTGGATGGTTGGTGGCTTTGCAGACGAGTGATATATATAGAAATATAATAAACCATTGTGTAATAATTTGCAGCGTTTTTACTCGATTTTTGGATCCTACTTACCTTGAAACGTAAACCAACAAATTTTGAGGGGGGTAAAAAAAAAATTCTTGGTCGATTCCAAAGGTTCATGATTGAAAATAATAAACCAAAATTAAGGAGGGTTACGGTTAGCAAATATGAATTTCGACTTCCGGCATAAATACGAGTCTACCGTTGGTGAAGAGGCAGAAGAATTGCAACGAGGGACTTGCTGTTAAAAATTACTTGTAGAATCGACCCTTGAAGTTACTAGTGAGGGAAGACGAGAGATGACTAACCGCCGTTTACGCTCTAGGATGGGAGATGAGGAGCTCCTTTGACGAAGAGACATATTTTCTATTCAAAGGAAAAGAAAGGGAGCGAGGATAAAGAGGAGGCACTTTCCACCTACGACTTGAAGTGGCCGTTTTAAGCTTTTAGATTGCTAATGAGGGCTCGAAATTTTCCACTGCCTAAGCGAGTAGTTGGCGGCTCGGGAGGATTCTACTTTGTGACAGAAAAGTCAGCTTTGAGACGCCCGCTTTGCTATTTGCTACCCTTTCATTCCGATCTGTGGCATTTCGTCAGATCTACAAGAGTCGAAAGTTGTCATTACTGAGATGAATATACTAACTGAAGATCACAAGGAAAACTCGAGGTAAGTTATTTTCTAGTGAGTCTAGGTGAGCAATAAATTCAACAGAAGGTATTTTTGCTTTCTAAGTATCGAAAATAGGGTAGCTTTCAGCTTTCTGAAGCCTTAACAACTTTCATAAACCCACCATAGAATAACGGAAATCTCTCTTCCCCCTCCTAGTGGCGACACTCACTTCTGGTCTTCCTTTAAAAAATGTATTGTAGATTAATTTAAACTTCTGATTTAGATACTACATGTTCTGGTTTAGATGCTACATCTATATAGATTAAAATAAAACAATGGGCTCAATCATAGGTATAAAATTGTATGATTTACAGTACTAACTGTAAGAGATTTTGCAATTCTTCCATCGCCCCAAAATTGCCATATGGCAACAGTGAACATCCCTGCACTCTGCATTTAATATCTCATCCTCATGACCTTCAAAATGGTTTACAACGATGTCCAATCTCTCCCCAGACAGTGGCCCAAAAGATTTGGTGAATTACAGGTTTCTGAAATCACTCTCTTATCAGTTCATTGTTCAACAAGTTTGGGGCGATGGAAGAATTGCAAAATCTCTTACAGTTAGTACTGTAAATCATACAATTTTATACCTATGATTGAGCCCATTGTTTTATTTTAATCTATATAGATGTAGTTCCAGTATTATATACCAAAATTGTGGAAATATAATTTTTTCAAGCTGCATTGTTAGTGTTTCCCGAACATTGCCATATGGCAACGCTGGGCAGTGTGAGTACTAAACTAACAATATATAAAATGACTGTTTTGCCAGCAGCTCAGCGTTATCCGACACAACTGAAGAGAAATGTTACCATAAAAAGACCTGCCTTGATTAAAAAAAAAAAAAAAATAATAATAATAATACAATGAAAACAAGGGAGGATCAGACGTCATGGATGATGACTTGAACCATTGCAGGATTGGAAATAAAGGAAAAAAATGGTGGTGGCCAATATTCACATGGCTACTTGACAATTGTATGATCAATGCATGCTAATTTACAGAAACCCAAATCCAAGAATTCAGTTACAGTTTCCGAGCAATCGTGCAAACATACTTGATAAACTGTGAAGTGGCAAAGAAAAATCCAGGGCCTCAAGTTCCAATGCTCATGGCAAAGAAAGTAGTGAACGCAGTTCAATTTGATGGACAAAATCATTTCGTGTGTAACAAAGAGGGAAAAAAGAAGGAAAGGTGCCAATCGGAGAACAGCAAATCAATGTCAAAACAATTTGCATGAAATGAAAAGTAGGTTTATGCGTACCTTGATTTGTCAATTTTCATGAAATAATTCAAACTACAGATAGAAGAAGACCAAATTATTCATCACTAAAAGAGATGAAGATTTTACTATTTCTTTTTTAATATTAATAATTCTTATTTTCTGGTCAAAGTTCTTGTGTTATAAGTAACAAAATGTAATTACCTAGATGGATTCTGTGAACTTTCATATTATGTAGTACAATATTTTTGTACTTGATGTTTTTAAAACTTGTAATACTGGCAAAATAAAGAAATGTATTCATGAACCTATTGACTGTTTGAACTAATCACAACTACAGAGTAGGTATGTAATACTTGCCATACGGGGTAGTGGATGTGCCCAGCGTTGCCATATGGCAACGGCCCGAAAATTCATGAAAATCAACAAATATCATTTTTTAAACATTTTTCCGTTTTAAACAAAAGCAAATTGAAGTAGAAACACGAACTGTTCATTCAAAACACGGTTCGAAATAGTTCTGGGCTAATAGGGGTTAAAACAGGAATCATGTTTCATGTTCCAAACTATTCTATATTATCAAGTAAACATGTAATGATCATAACTCCCTTAATTTACAACAAAATCAACTACGAAAGTACCGTTGGGAAGAGTGTTAAATTTCCAATCCGTTTGATAGAAAATACAAATTTTTAAGAACACTGCAAAACTTAAAAATGGTGATTTGCGAAAAAGATTTTAAAGGCATATTTTTAAGGATTTGTAATGTAATAAGAGCGCTATGGTCAGAAAAATGGGAAATTTAGATCCCCCAGCTGATCAGAGAGAATCTCAGTTTGTTATTCAGAATCACCAGTCTTAAATAGCCTCCCCGTGAAATTTCAATTTCTTAGGGCCACCAGGGACGACTTTAGCTCCTCAGCTATCACTGAGGAGCTCAGTTTGTAATTCAGTTTGTTATTGCATTAGTCTATTTTGAAGCGGCCTCGATCGGAACTATTATTTTCAGTAATAAACGTTTGGAATCGACCAGCAAACAAAAAATTTAACCCCCTCAAAATTTGTTGGTTTACCTTTCAAGGTATGTAGAATCCAAAAATCAAAACGTCTGCCAAGTGGGTGTGGCACATAGCTTCCTCGTATCCATAACCCGATATATAGATGATCCGATGCATAGTAGTTAATCTCAAAACACCAATCTCTAAGTACCTTTCACTACCCTCATAGGGGACCATCTACACGCTAATCTGCACAATCCTAGAAAATTTCATCAAATTCGGATGAAAAATTAAGTGACTAGATGTATGTGATTGGATCAAAAAAATACTTAGCCTCGGCTGGGATTCGAACCCGCGACCTCTGGGGGACAGTTGAAGTTACGGCTGTTACAAGGAATTCACGTTTGCGCATGCGCAGTCGCTTCTATCAGTCCGGGGATGATGATTTTCATAGGGGACTATCTATAACCTAATCCACATAATCCCTGAAAATTTCATCGGAATCGGGTGGAAAATGTGGAAGTTATGGCCGTTACAAGGAAATTCACGTTTGCGCATGCGCAGTGGCTACTATCAGTCCGAAGGTGATGATTTTCATAGGGGACCATCTAAATACTAGGCTGTAACATCCCTGAAAATTTCATTGAAATCAAATGGAAAATGTAGAAGTTATGGCCGTTACAAGGAATTCACGTTTGCGCATGCGCAGTCGCTTCTATCACTCCTGGGATGATGATTTTCATAGGGGACCGTCTACACACCAACCCGCACAATCCCTGAAAATTTCATAGAAATCGGACAATAACTTCGTATAGTTATGCGCGTTACAAGGAATTGATGACAGACGGACAGACACACAGACAGACAGACAGACACGGAACCAAAATTGTTCAGAAAGGTCTAAAACGCGAGTGGAAATTTTGATTTTGGAGAACTTTTTTTTCGTCCTTGAAAAGTGAAAACAAAGCTTCCGCTACCTTGGTAGACTCGGAAGCAATAACAATTTTGCGACATTTTACTTAGTTCCCATGGACCGATTTTAATGAAATTTGGTATGTAGGCTCCATTTGGGGGTCTAGTTGTGCCAAGAAGCTTCTGGTGGATGTCAGTCACTTCTAAGGGTTGAAAAACAAGGGCTGAAATTTCCAAAGCGCCCTAGCTGAAAAACTTTTGATATAAACGTAGATAGGTATTGTTTTTTCATCAATTTGAAATAATATTGAATTTATAGGATCGAATGAGACCACCCAGAGCTCTGAAGGAAGATTCGTCCGCTCCCTGTGAGAACTTAACGGTGCGATAAATGATAATGATATAATGATTTTCTGTACGATAAATCAGAAACACGAGTGTGAATCGCAAGAGTGGCCTAATCCCCTCAGACTGCCGGAACTTCCCACTAAAAGATTTGGCGCTTTGGGTTTTTTCCAGGGTTTTTAGAAAACAAATGAAATTCCCTGAGCTTTCCAGTAGTGTAAAATTCCCTGAGTATTCCCGGCTTTCCAGGTCGCTGGACACCCTGTTATAACCGGGACAAGGATTTACCGAAAACAGGGAACCAAAATTGTTCCAAAAGCTCTGAAACGTGATAGTGGAGGAACCACATTGTTTGACCTGCCGCACGAGAGCTTCCCTATTTTCGATAGAGAAATCGAAAACTGTATTTTGAGGCTTTACAATACTGTTGTTGGAACTCCAAGCCTCTGATCCTGACAAAACTTACCTGTTTTTTAATGGAAAAGTAAAGTAACCTTGTTTTGCTTACGGATTTAAGATAGAAAGTAGTTCTGATACAGAAATCAAATCTTTTGCTAAGCAAATACATTGAAGCGGGCTTAATTGACTGAGGAGTTATGTAGAAAGCGTAGGTAGGTATTCTAAGCATCGGATTTATGAAACTGGGCACGTACGTAGAACCACATGTAGGACGCTTTCACGCGGTTGGCGACGATGCATTTTAGATTATGCTGGTACTTCACGAGACCTGCTGGCTAGTCTTATCTACTAAAAGCCACAGACCGCAAATGCGTGCCAACAGCGGACAGTTCAATCGAAGAGACATCCCCTTTCCTCCCAAAGACCTACATTCCGTCAAGAGATGAGAATTCGTATCATAATACATGGGTCCCCGATAATAGAGAGTTTCACTACCAACAACCCCCTAGAAGTAGGTAGGTAGGAACCTGGTATGCTAGTCCTTCTTTCTCCTGTACTTGTATTTTTTGAATTTATAATCTAATATAATCAAGTTTGTAATAATTTAGACAAAGAAGATAATTTAGTTTTGACATCTCTACGCCTACTTTATAAGATAGTACCGGGCCATCCAGGTTACTTTAAAAAAAATTTAAATTGACAAAACCAAAAGTTGCAAAATTAATATTAAACGTCTGCCAAGTGGGTGTGGCAAATAGTTCCTCGTATGTGTAACCCGATTATATAGATGATCCGATGCATAGTAGTTAATCTCAAAACACCAACCTCTAAGTACCTTTCACTACCCTCATAGGGGACCTACACGCTAATCTGGACAATCCTAGAAAGTTTTCATCAAATTCGGATGAAAAATGTAAGTGTTATGGCTGTTACAAGGATTTTACGTTTGCGCATGCGCAGACGCTTCTGTAATTTTAAGGCCTTGATTTTCATTGGGGACCATCTACAACCTAATCCGTGTAATCCCTGAAAATTTCAACAAAATCGGGTAGAAAATGTGGAGGTTATGTCCGTTACAAGGAAATTCAAGTTTGCACATGCGCAGTGGCTACTATCAGTCCCCAAATGATGATTTTCATAGGGGACCGTCTGCACAACAACCCGCACAATCCCTGAAAATTTCATTGAAATCGGATGGAAAATGTAGAAGTTATGGCCGTTACAAGGAAATTCACGTTTGCGCATGCACAGTCGCTTCTATCAGTCGTTCCTCCCATGAAATAGAAATTCCAAAATGAAATCAATAGCATATAAGGAGACCGATTTTGGGGGAAAGTTGGAGGCCTCGTTCTCCCGAACTCCAGGGTATGTGAGCTGAAAAGAAGCCCTCCTGGAGCCCACAACTGGGTGTGTTCTCGGGTTGTGGACTTGGTCCCCCCGTGTTTGATCACTCTGGCCTGACAGGGCCGCCAACAAGAGTGATCCTAATGCACCAGTTGTCCCTTCAAAAGCACTGTTGATGCGAGGGTCGCAGTGGTGAATCACAGGGAGCGATCTTGGAAAAAAGTGACCTCCCTGAGAATTTTGAAGGAGGAGTGTGGGTGGGGGGGAGGGGGGTGAGAGCAGGAGAGGGTTTGGGTGGGATTGGAGTGGGGAGGGGGCTTAGGTGTGAGGGATGATTAGGGCTATAGAAGTAGTGGGGGGAGTTTAAGGGAAACAGGAGTAGAGGGAAGGGGGTTAGGGCTATAGAAGTAGTGGGGTTTAAGGGTGACAGGAGTAGAGGGGGATGGTTAGAGTGAAAGGAGTAGAGGGGGTTGGTTAGGGTGATAGGAGTAGAGGTGGGTGGGTTAGGGTGACAGAAGTAGTGGGGAGAGGGTTAAGGTGATAAAAGTAGAGGGAGTTTGATTAGGGAGATAGGAGTAGAGGGGGAGGGTTAGTGGGGGTTTTTGACTCTCTGAAGGGAGGATCCGAGGGACTGACCATCCACAGGATCTTCCTAGCCATCCTGCTACCTCCACGTGGTGAGAGTCGGGCAACGTACAGAGGTGCTTTGGTGGTGTCAGCATTGCAAGCTGGTGGGTTTAATGTGGCACCATTCCCTGTATGGCTAAAAGCAGGCTCTGGTGAACTTGGGAGGTCTCATGATGTTGGGACCTGCCCAAAAAAAATTCTCCCAGTTATAAAATTAGCAAAACATAAATCAGCCTCATAACCCCTGGCAGCCCACTGGCACACGGGGTAACAGGAGTGGTCGTTGGGGGCACTCTGGGCAGGAATGCCAGTCCTCGCCAACTAGCTCAGAGGCATCGAGTGGTTCTGACCTTTCTGGTGTGGCCTCAACCAACTTCTGTAGGAAGTAATGAGTTGGGGTTTCAATGTAACATCGGAGATTGCCGCTGCTATTTTTTAACTCCCATTGGCCTGGGCAAGCATGAGAGGCGTACGCACCCACAAGAGTATAATGACCATTTTGAATAAATGGTTCCATTTTGAGCAATTGAAGATTGAATGGCTGGACAGAATCAACGGATCTGTGAGATAGGTTTCCTGTACAGATGATACAAGATCGACTCTCCAGAGCTCAATTATTGATTCAGCTGGTTAGTGAACTTTCTGGTGCAGATGATCTGGTTATTGATTATCGACTCAGCTGAGCACGATTTTTCATTCAGCCAATTAGTGAGCTTTCAGCCGCATATGATCTGGTTGATCAATGATCGAATAAGATGAATCACAAATTGAGCTCAGCTGAGTCAATCATTGACTTATGAGAACATCTGAGGCAAAAAGATTTCTAATCAGCAGAATGAAAAATTGAGCTCAGCTGTGTCGATCATTTATCAACCAGATCAACCGAGACAGAAAGTTCACTAATCAGCTGAATCAGAAATCGAGCTCAGCTGAGTCTATCTTTGGTCAACGAGAACATGCGAGGCACAAACCTCACTAATTAGCTGAATAAATATTTTGAGCTCAGCTGAGTCTATCATTGGTCAATGAGATCGTAGGAGGTAGAGAGCTCACTAATCACCTGAATAAAAAATTGAACTCAGCTGAGTCTATCATTGGTCAATGAGAACATCCAAGGTAGGAAGCTCAATAATCAGCTGAATAAAAAATTGAACTCAGCTGAGTCTATCTTTGGTCAATGAGAACATCCGAGGCAGAAAGCTGACTAATCAGCTGAATAAAAAATTGAACTCAGCTGAGTCTATCATTGGTCAATGAGAACATCCGAGGCAGAAAGCTCAATAATCAGCTGAATAGAAAATTGAACTCAGCTGAGTCTATCATTGGTCAATGAGAACATCCGAGGTAGGAAGCTCAATAATCAGCTGAATAAAAAATTGAACTCGGCTGAGTCTATCTTTGGTCAATGAGAATGTAGGAGGTAGAAAGCTCACTAATCAGCTGAATAAAAAATTGAACTCAGCTGAGTCTATCTTTGGTCAATGAGAACATCCGAGGCAGAAAGCTGACTAATCAGCTGAATAAAAAATTGAACTCAGCTGAGTCTATCATTGGTCAATGAGAACATCCGAGGCAGAAAGCTCAATAATCAGCTGAATAAAAAATTGAACTCAGCTGAGTCTATCATTGGTCAATGAGAACATCCGAGGTAGGAAGCTCAATAATCAGCTGAATAAAAAATTGAACTCAGCTGAGTCTATCTTTGGTCAATGAGAATGTAGGAGGTAGAAAGCTCACTAATCAGCTGAATAAAAAATTGAACTCAGCTGAGTCTATCATTGGTCAATGAGAACATCCGAGGCAGAAAGCTCAATAATCAGCTGAATAAAAAATTGAACTCAGCTGAGTCTATCTTTGGTCAATGAGAACATCCGAGGCAGAAAGCTCACTAATCAGCTGAATAAAAAATTGAACTCAGCTGAGTCTATCTTTGGTCAATGAGAACATCCGAGGCAGAAAGCTCACTAATCAGCTGAATAAAAAATTGAACTCAGCTGAGTCTATCATTGGTCAATGAGAATGTAGGAGGTAGAAAGCTCACTAATCAGCTGAATAAAAAATTGAACTCAGCTGAGTTTATAATTGGTCAATGAGAACATCCGAGGTAGGAAGCTCAATAATCAGCTGAATAAAAAATTGAACTCAGCTGAGTCTTTCATTGGTCAATGAGAACATCCGAGGTAGGAAGCTCAATAATCAGCTGAATAAAAAATTGAACTCAGCTGAGTCTATCTTTGGTCAATGAGAATGTAGGAGGTAGAAAGCTCACTAATCAGCTGAATAAAAAATTGAACTCAGCTGAGTCTATCTTTGGTCAATGAGAACATCCGAGGCAGAAAGCTGACTAATCAGCTGAATAAAAAATTGAACTCAGCTGAGTCTATCTTTGGTCAATGAGAACATCCGAGGCAGAAAGCTCACTAATCAGCTGAATAAAAAATTGAACTCAGCTGAGTCTATCTTTGGTCAATGAGAACATCCGAGGCAGAAAGCTCACTAATCAGCTGAATAAAAAATTGAACTCAGCTGAGTCTATCATTGGTCAATGAGAATGTAGGAGGTAGAAAGCTCACTAATCAGCTGAATAAAAAATTGAACTCAGCTGAGTTTATAATTGGTCAATGAGAACATCCGAGGTAGGAAGCTCAATAATCAGCTGAATAAAAAATTGAACTCAGCTGAGTCTATCTTTGGTCAATGAGAACATCCGAGGCAGAAAGCTGACTAATCAGCTGAATAAAAAATTGAACTCAGCTGAGTCTATCTTTGGTCAATGAGAACATCCGAGGCAGAAAGCTCACTAATCAGCTGAATAAAAAATTGAACTCAGCTGAGTCTATCATTGGTCAATGAGAATGTAGGAGGTAGAAAGCTCACTAATCAGCTGAATAAAAAATTGAACTCAGCTGAGTTTATAATTGGTCAATGAGAACATCCGAGGTAGGAAGCTCAATAATCAGCTGAATAAAAAATTGAACTCAGCTGAGTCTATCTTTGGTCAATGAGAACATCCGAGGCAGAAAGCTCACTAATCAGCTGAATAAAAAATTGAACACAGCTGAGTCTACCATTGGTCAATGAGAACATCCGAGGCAGAAAGCTCAATAATCAGCTGAATAAAAAATTGAACTCAGCTGAGTCTATCATTGATCAACGAGAACATCCGAGGCAGAAAGCTCAATAATCAGCTGAATAAGAAATTGAACTCAGCTGAGTGTATCTTTGATCAACGAGAACGTCAGAGGCAGAAAGCTCACTAATCGGCTGAATCAAAAAATGAGCTCAGCTGGCTGAGATGATAGTCAATTAACCAGATAATCTGCGGCAGAAAGTTAACTAACTAGCTGAATCAATAATAGAATTCAAAAATTGAAGCTACTGGATCTGATACAAGTACATACTTAATCAAAAGATTCAAAAATTGAGCACTGAAATCAGCTGATCGCAAATCTTGGAGCCGATCAGAGAGATTTTTGATTTATGAACTACAAAGAAACTCAGATGTCTGAACTATCAATTTGAAGCAAGATTTTATCGTTTAAAAAAATTATAATATAATACTCCTTATTATGAAAAGTCGTTACTCCCATGAAATAGAAAGTCCAAAATGAAATCAATAGCATATAAGGAGACCGATTTTGGGGGAAAGTTGGAGGCCTCGTTCTCCCGAACTCCAGGGTATGTGAGCTGAAAAGAAGCCCTCCTGGAGCCCACAACTGGGTGTGTTCTCGGGTTGTGGACTTGGTCCCCCCGTGTTTGATCACTCTGGCCTGACAGGGCCGCCAACAAGAGTGATCCTAATGCACCAGTTGTCCCTTCAAAAGCACTGTTGATGCGAGGGTCGCAGTGGTGAATCACAGGGAGCGATCTTGGAAAAAAGTGACCTCCCTGAGAATTTTGAAGGAGGAGTGTGGGTGGGGGGGAGGGGGGTGAGAGCAGGAGAGGGTTTGGGTGGGATTGGAGTGGGGAGGGGGTTTAGGTGTGAGGGATGATTAGGGCTATAGAAGTAGTGGGGGGAGTTTAAGGGAAACAGGAGTAGAGGGAAGGGGGTTAGGGCTATAGAAGTAGTGGGGTTTAAGGGTGACAGGAGTAGAGGGGGATGGTTAGAGTGAAAGGAGTAGAGGGGGTTGGTTAGGGTGATAGGAGTAGAGGTGGGTGGGTTAGGGTGACAGAAGTAGTGGGGAGAGGGTTAAGGTGATAAAAGTAGAAGGAGTTTGATTAGGGAGATAGGAGTAGAGGGGGAGGGTTAGTCGGGGTTTTTGACTCTCTGAAGGGAGGATCCGAGGGACTGACCATCCACAGGATCTTCCTAGCCATCCTGCTACCTCCACGTGGTGAGAGTCGGGCAACGTACAGAGGTGCTTTGGTGGTGTCAGCATTGCAAGCTGGTGGGTTTAATGTGGCACCATTCCCTGTATGGCTAAAAGCAGGCTCTGGTGAACTTGGGAGGTCTCATGATGTTGGGACCTGCCCAAAAAAAATTCTCCCAGTTATAAAATTAGCGAAAACATAAATCAGCCTCATAACCCCTGGTAGCCCACTGGCACACGGGGTAACGGGAGTGGTCGTTGGGGGCACTCTGGGCAGGAACGCCAGTTTTGCCAACTAGCTCAGAGGCATCGAGTGGTTCTGACCGTTATGGTGTGGCCTCAACCAACTTCTGTAGGAAGTAATGAGTTGGGGTTTCAATGTAACATCGGAGATTGCCGCCGCTCTTTTCCAACTCCCATTGGCCTGGGCAAGCATGAGAGGCGTACGCACCCACAAGAGTATAATGACCATTTTGAATAAATGGTTCCATTTTGAGCAATTGAAGATTGAATGGCTGGACAGAATCAACGGATCTGTGAGATAGGTTTCCTGTACAGATGATACAAGATCGACTCTCCAGAGCTCTATTATTGATTCAGCTGGTTAGTGAACTTTCTGGTGCAGATGATCTGGTTATTGATTATCGACTCAGCTGAGCACGATTTTTCATTCAGCCGATTAGCGAGCTTTCAGCCGCATATGATCTGGTTGATCAATGATCGAATAAGATGAATCACAAATTGAGCTCAGCTGAGTCAATCATTGACTTATGAGAACATCTGAGGCAAAAAGATTTCTAATCAGCAGAATGAAAAATTGAGCTCAGCTGTGTCGATCATTTATCAACCAGATCATCGGAGACAGAAAGTTCACTAATCAGCTGAATCAGAAATCGAGCTCAGCTGAGTCTATATTTGGTCAACGATAACATCCGAGGTAGGAAGCTCAATAATCAGCTGAATAAAAAATTGAACACAGCTTAGTCTATCATTGGTCAATGAGAACGTCCGAGGTAGGAAGCTCAATAATCAGCTGAATAGAAAATTGAACTCAGCTGAGTCTATCATTGATCAACGAGAATATCCGAGGCAGAAACCTCACTGATCAGCTGAATAAATAAATTGAGCATAGCTGAGTCTATCATTGGTCAATGAGAACGTAGGAGGTAGAAAGCTCAATATTCAGCTGAATAAAAAATTGAACTCAGCTGAGTCTATCTTTGGTCAATGAGAACATCCGAGGCAGAAAGCTGACTAATCAGCTGAATAAAAAATTGAACTCAGCTGAGTCTATCATTGGTCAATGAGAACGTCCAAGGTAGAAAGCTCAATAATCAGCTGAATAAAAAATTGAACTCAGCTGAGTGTATCTTTGATCAACGAGAATGTCAGAGGCAGAAAGCTCACTAATTCTGAGAGATTCTTGATTTATGAACTATAATGAAGCTCAGATGTCTGAACATTCAATTTGAAGCAAGATTTTATCGTTTAAAAATTATAATATACTACTCTTTATTATGAAAATTCGTTCCTCCCATGAAATAGAAATTCCAAAATGAAATCAATAACATATAAGGAGACCGATTTTGGGGGAGGCCTCATTCTCTCGAACTCCAGGGTATGTGAGCTGAAAAGAAGTGGGCTCCATGCCACAACTGGTTGTGTTAAGGCTCGATTACACAGGGCTAGTTTACTGGCCCACAATCTCACTAGCTAGCGAGTAGCTTGTGAAGTAGCCGGGTCGTCAACTTTTCCAGCAGCTCGCCAGCTAGTGTGCTAGTCAGCTAGTGAGCCGATGACACGGGGAGAGTTCACTAGCGGCTAGTGAATTCGCTGGCTAGTAGCTAGTAAACTCGCCCTGTGTAATCGAGCCTTTATCGGGTTGTGGCTAGTTAGTGAACTTTCTGCCGCAGATGATCTGGTTAATTGACTGGCGTCTCAGCCAGCCGAGCTCAATTTTTGATTCAGCCGATTAGTGAGCTTCCTGCCTCTGACGTTCTCGTTGATCAAAGATACACTCAGCTGAGTTCAATTTTTTATTCAGCTGATTAGTGAGCTTTCTACCTCGCATGTTCTCATTGACCAATGATGGACTCAGTTGTGGCTATTGGTGAAGGCATGAGTTGGATGTGTCACTTGAGGAGGTGTATTGAGTTGCAGGTGATTTGAGGGATTTCTGAGGGATTTTCTAATTATTGGCCCTCATTGTTCTTCCACTTTCATAGGGAATGTTGTAGCACCAGTTTTACAATCACAAATTAATTGTCAAGAAGAATGAGAAACAATCCAGAAGTAGTATCCACCAAATAATGAGTTAAAACGAAGAACATGTAATCGCGAAATGGTAGTGTTTGACGGTATAAGCTATAAACCTCTCTTGTCTTTAGATCTGAGATGGACTCCTAACTACCAATCTACCTATCTTTACTTGGCCACTTGAGCCCGAATGTACGTAAGTTACTCCGATGAGAGGAAATTAAGTGAAATTTAATGGGATTGAAAAAAATAATCACGCCTGATCACGCCAAATGAATATACAAGTAATATAAATGTAAAATCGTACACTACTTACATAAAAATGCCGCTCTATGAATCGAGCTGCGATACCTCCGTTATATTTGGTGTATCGCAACAATATCCCCGGGAATAGTTAAATTGAAGAAACTTACGAATCCCAGGAGGCACTTGGACTCCCTGAGAGCACCGCAGTAGCCCAGCATGCTCATGATGAAGACGAAACCTCCAGCAGCCATCAGGATGTACGCGATGTTCACCACCATCCCCGGCTGGGTGAAGAGCGACAACTGCAACAATAAACCATGTAAATCTTAGATGATTAATTGTTGATCATCATGATGATAATTCATTATTTAATAATTAAAAAAAAAATAATAAATAAAAGTAATAATTTAAGAATAAACAAAAAATATTTAATAATGAGTTAAAACCCAAAAACACGTGTTACATTTATTTACATAATGATTTGAATAGTTAAATATGTATTAATTGAGTAATTATGTCAATTATTAATAATGTAGGTATGTATCGAAACATTATTTTGTGTATTGTGTCTGGTTGCATTGGCTTTCAGTTTATATGTTGTTCAGATACCATCTGAACAGATAGTTCAACCGTGTTAGTTGTCTAGTTTTATTCAATATAATTAGTTTTATGTTTAATTTCATCAATCAATGAGTCTGCAAAAGATTTCTACCAGTACCTACAATTATCCGACGCAAATTACCCACAAGAAGCCATCGCATTTCACTGCCTCAATCCCCCCCCCCCCCCACCATCAAGTAATGCCTACCACGATCCCACCTAGGCATATAAAGTGGAGCATCCATTCATGATTCTTATAAAAATTACAAAACATAGTTTTAAGTAAGGGAAAGATGCCTAATTTGAGGACTACTGAGTGTAGTCAGAGGCACTTTGGATAAGAACTTCGTGAATTCCCGATGTTAAAATTTAAACTAACGTTTTCAGGTTGGTCCAGATTTTTTTTGCAGTTTATCAGTCAAAATTATAATTAAACGTTACTCATCGATTCCGCGCTGCTAAGTAAGATGTTTTTTTTTTCCAAATCACTGAAATCTCAAGGAAAAGTTAATGATTTTGAGGCTTTTATACTCGGAATTGACTTTAGAAACATTGTTTTTCTTTTTTCAAGACCATGAATCTGTTTTCTATCATTGGGGAGAAAAAAAAGCTCCATTTTGCTTCCTCACTACCGAAGGTAGGGAAGCTTTGTATTCGTGAAAGAAGTGAAAAAAAAAATGTCCTCCAAAATCAAAATTTCCACTTGCTTTTTGCGTTTTAGAGCTTCCCGAACAATTTTGGTTCCGTGTCTGTCTGTCTGTCGGTCTGTCGGTCTGTCTGTGGTCAATCCTTGTCCCGGGCAAAACTATACCAACCTGTGGTCCGATTTTGATGAAATTTTCAGGGATTGTGCGGGTTAGGTCCTAGACGGTCCCCTATAAATTTCAGCACCTTCGGACCAATAGGAGCGAGTGCGCATGCGCAAACGTGAATTTCCTGGAACCTCGGTTTCTCGGTTTCTAATGAACCGATTTTGCTCAAATTTGGAGGTTAGTTAGGTACTAACTTCTAAGAGACACCCTATAAGTTTCAATCAAATTGGTCAAGCAATAGCCGCTGCGCATGCGCGAACTTTAAATTTATAGTTACAACCAAAACTCCGCAACTATTCAACCAATTTCGATGAAATTTTCAGAGATTGTGTGGGTTAGGTCCTAGACGGTGGACCGCTAATATTTTGGTATTCAATAACTCTTTGAATCATAATTTTTTCGCCAACTGATTCTGTACGTCCATGTTACAATGAGTGAGGAAGCTATACTGCCCACCCAACTTGGCAGACGTTTTTCGGTGGGATGAGGGAAGTAAAACACAGTGCGTCAAATATGGTTGAAAAAAAGTTTGAACAAGGTTCTTTCCCCTTATTATTACGTTGTGGACTTTAGTGAATGTGGTGACTCGGTTTCATCAGGTTTTGTCAGGTTGTATGTTGCTCTACGACTGGGTTGGGTTTGGGACACAGAGGTATCTCTAGGATGGCGATGAGCTCATTGTACGACTTATAGGTAAGGCAGGTCTGGTGATAATAATGTGGCTACAAGTTGGTAATATTTACTAGGTACCAATTGAAATGAGCACTACTCTTGTGCGTGTAGGAGAGTCCTCCAAAATTCCTCGTAGGTAACACTAAAAAATTGTTGATCCTACTTTATAGCTTGTGAACGGCTCTTTTGATTCATAAAAAGCTTCAAAATGAAGCGAAATACTGTTGTGAGACGAAATAGATTGAGCTTGAGAGTGAACAGATAAAGCAGAGACGAGCTTATTAATATTTGCAGTACGTTCGGCAAGTCAATGACCCTCAAGCATCAGTACGAGCAATTTTTCAGGATTCCAGGGTGCACTGTGACATATAACTAAGCCGAAAGTGGATCTCCTGAGAAAAAAAGCAAATCCTCATAATAAATTCATCTTCATATAGGAACGTATAATTGAACAAATTTTCATTCCTGAGACCAAGTACAAATACCCTATAAGCAATGAGGTTTCTATCTATGAGTTAGAGGGAAGAGAAATGTTCAATTTCTCCCTTGCGAGGGAAAAACATTAAATCATGTTTAATGTTTTTCCCTCGCAAGGGAGAAACTCAGCTGATCAGTGACCACTCAGGCGCCTTCAGCATTCTCCATTGACCCTGCTTCTCAAATTTCAGCTTCCTGCGTTCAACAGGAGAGAAAATGGCTTTGGAGCTCACTCAGCTGATCAGTCACCCTTCAGGCGCCTTCAGCATTCTCCATTGACCCTGCCTCTCAAATTTCAGCTTTCTGCGTTCAACAGGAGAGAAAATGGCCTTGGAGGTCACTCAGCTGATCAGTGACCACTCAGGCGCCTTCAGCATTCTCCATTGACCCTGCTTCTCAAATTTCAGCTTCCTGCGTTCAACAGGAGAGAAAATGGCCTTGGAGCTCACTCAGCTGATCAGTGACCACTCAGGCGCCTTCAGCATTCTCCATTGACCCTGCTTCTCAAATTTTAGCTTCCTGCGTTCAACAGGAGAGAAAATGGCCTTGGAGCTCACTCAGCCGATCAGTGACCACTCAGGCGCCTTCAGCATTCTCCATTGACCCTGCCTCTCAAATTTCACCTTCCTGCGTTGAATAGGAGAGAAAAAAGTCTGCCAAGTTGGGTGGGCAGTATAGCTTCCTCACTCATTGTAACATGGACGTATAGAATCAGTTGGCGAAAAAATTATGATTCAAAGAGTTATTGAATACCAAAATATTAGCGGTCCACCGTCTAGGACCTAACCCACACAATCCCTGAAAATTTCATCGAAATCGGTTGAATAGTTGCGGAGTTTTGGTTGTAACAATAAATTTGAAGTTCGCGCATGCGCAGCGGCTATTGCTTGACCAATTTGATTGAAACTTATAGGGTGTCTCTTAGAAGTTAGTCCCTAACTAACCTCCAAATTTGAGCAAAATCGGTTCATTAGAAACCGAGAAACCGAGGTCCCAGGAAATTCACGTTTGCGCATGGCTATTGCTTGACCAATTTGATTGAAACTTATAGGGTGTCTCTTAGAAGTTAGTCCCTAACTAACCTCCAAATTTGAGCAAAATCGGTTCATTAGAAACCGAGAAACCGAGGTCCCAGGAAATTCACGTTTGCGCATGCGCACTCGCTCCTATTGGTCCGAAGGTGCTGAAATTTATAGGGGACCGTCTAGGACCTAACCCGCACAATCCCTGAAAATTTCATCAAAATCGGACCACAGGTTAGTATAGTTTTGCCCGTTGCAAATTTGAGTGTCGGAATTCACAGAATGACCCCCAGCCCTAAAACATTAAACATGTTAAAACCAACATAACTCAAACAATAACTAACTAGGTAGTTAGTGAAGTCAAAATACGAGTACTAAATGTGATTTTGGCGCCTTGGCCCAACTGACATCAAAAGCTTTCTGAAGCACAAAAATGCAACTTTTCCAAACAGATAAATGTACGAGGGAACTGAGACACAGGTACAACTATTTTATTTTGGTGTCGGTAAACAGTACAAAAAATAAAACATTTTTATTTTCCACAAACTTATTTTGAATCTGAAACGCACAAAACTCCCCACAATACTCAGCGAAGACACTATGAAAACGAATTGAGTTTCCAGTTTTGAAGAAATGTTGTCATCGACGAATACAAACGGAAATGACATCCATAATTGACACATTCGTACATTACAAATACAGCGAAAGCAATCAATTGACCAGCAATTGACCGTCGTTCGATAACTCGAGGGTAGGTATCGGAATCGTCATGAAGAATGCGAACGAGTGCGTCGACCTCGGACTGGGCGGGGAAACTCAATTTATTGAGGGAAATAACTTCACCTGAGGCTTCCAGAAGGCCCTTCCAGCGCCATAACGATTTCCAGTGAATTATTCACGGGACATCCACTTCCGGGTGAGGTAAAAACGCAATGGAGAAAAAGTGGGTTTTGGAGCTGGACGGTTATGTATTAGTTGAAACGAATAAGGGAATGATTTCTATAATAATGACATTATTGTGAATTCATCTAAGAAGTGAATCTCGACCATTCTCCTGAAGAACTACAAGTTTAGGCAAATTCTGAGTTTATTGACGTTTTATGTCTTTACTATGGCACATAAATGAAAAATCGTCACGCGGGGAGCGTTACGAGGGGAGCGTTACGCGGAAATTTCTGACGATTTTCACGTACAACCAATCGTTCCTAGGGAAAACTAACTTCCTCATTTTCCACCCCACAAAAATCGTTCACCACTCATTGGAAAGCTCTCAATTTATTAAACATAAGACATAAAATGTTTCTCGTGGTTGCGTACTTGTACGAAAGCTGGATCCACCGTTTGTGTTTCTTTTTTCTGTTTGTCGATTCCAATGGTTCATTATTGAAAATAATAAACCAAAAAATGCCGCGGATGGACGGTTTTATTAAAATTCGATTTTCGGATTCTATGTACTTTGAAACGTAAACCAAGCATCGTTGCTACCTACCTACTACTTAACTACACGATCAATCACAATCACAATCAAGTTTATTTAGAAGACATAAAAGCTTCACACTCGATTCGAAGAGATAGGGAACTTGATTTCGGAAATTTGCGTTGCCAGGACGCTTTTACCCCGAAATTCAATGTTGTTGAATATTTTTCAACTTTAACTATTTTAAAGCTGAGATTTTTGCGTGGTTTTTGGTGTTGAGGTAGGTACGTGAAAAACCATTCAGAAGTAAAACATTAGCAACCAAATGAAAAAGTAGGAATACTTAATGCCAATTTCACAAAAATTAAATTTACTGATAGAGTAAGCAGCTAAGCGGACAATCCGGAACTGTCGAAGCTGAACAATGCCTCCTAATCTGACTACACTTGACAAACATGAAATTTAAGATAAATTTGAAAAATGCCGGATAGTTTTGGAAAGATCCTGATTATTTAAAAATGAGTTTTCTCATCTTGTTTTTCAAAAATCAAATTTTTAACCATGGAATGGAAATTAAGTTAAATTCTACTCCCCTCGACTATGAAACCGCGAAGGGAGGCCTGATATGGAGGAGAGAACCCACTCACATCCTACGCTTGAAAAATAAGGGCTGACATTTTGAAAACGCCCTTGCTCAAAAACTTTTGATATGAAAGTATTTTTTTCATAAATTTTAAATAGTATTGCATTTTTAGAATTTTTAGAGACCACCTGGAGCTCTGTAGGACCAACCGTTCCCTACGCTCCTAAGCTGCCTACGAGAACTTAAGGGTTGGACTTACGATAAATCAGAAACACAATTGTAAATCGCGAAAGAAGCCTAATATTAGACGACAATTAACGATTATTATTAACACAGAATGTGTTTTTGCGATGACCTACCGAAGAAAAATCGTCACGAAAAAGCGACAGAAAAAATCGTTACGCGAATTTTATAATGATATTCACGTGCAACCAAGCCATGGAATGCTGGGTCAATGTGGTCACGTGCAACCAAGTCAATGGAGAATGCTGAAGGCGCCTGAGTGGTCACTGGTCAGCTGAGTGAGCTCCAAGGCCATTTTCTCTCCTGTTGAACGCAGGAACCTGAAATTTGAGAGGGCGGGTCAATGGAGAATGCTGAAGGCGCCTGAGTGGTCACTGATCAGCTGAGTGAGCTCCAAGGCCATTTTCTCTCCTGTTGAACGCAGGAACCTGAAATTTTAGAGGGCGGGTCAATGGAGAATGCTGAAGGCGCCTGAGTGGTCACTGATCAGCTGAGTGAGCTCCAAGGCCATTTTCTCTCCTGTTGAACGCAGGAACCTGAAATTTGAGAGGGCGGGTCAATGGAGAATGCTGAAGGCGCCTGAGTGGTCACTGATCAGCTGAGTGAGCTCCAAGGCCATTTTCTCTCCTGTTGAACGCAGGAACCTGAAATTTTAGAGGGCGGGTGAATGGAGAATGCTGAAGGCGCCTGAGTGGTCACTGATCAGCTGAGTGAGCTCCAAGGCCATTTTCTCTCCTGTTGAACGCAGGAACCTGAAATTTTAGAAGGCGGGTGAATGGAGAATGCTGAAGGCGCCTGAGTGGTCACTGATCAGCTGAGTGAGCTCCAAGGCCATTTTCTCTCCTGTTGAACGCAGGAACCTGAAATTTTAGAGGGCGGGTCAATGGAGAATGCTGAAGGCGGCTGAGTGGTCACTGATCAGCTGAGTGAGCTCCAAGGCCATTTTCTCTCCTGTTGAACGCAGGAAGCTGAAATTTAAGAGGGCGGGTCAATGGAGAATGCTGAAGGCGCCTGAGTGGTCACTGATCAGCTGAGTGAGCTCCAAGGCCATTTTCTCTCCTGTTGAACGCAGGAACCTGAAATTTTAGAGGGCGGGTCAATGGAGAATGCTGAAGGCGCCTGAGTGGTCACTGATCAGCTGAGTGAGCTCCAAGGCCATTTTCTCTCCTGTTGAACGCAGGAAGCTGAAATTTTAGAGGGCGGGTCAATGGAGAATGCTGAAGGCGCCTGAGTGGATTGAAAATAAAATAAATAATTGTTAGACATTTAATTTGGTCTAAAACCTTATAAATGTGCGCATCCACAAAGCAGGATATCCCTTTTATAATAACTTTTATTATAAAATCCCTTTTTATTAGAACTCTTCATTTTCATCTTCTTGTTTAGATGGAGCTCTTCTCTTGAAAGAAGGAAGAGAGATTCTCCTTTTTGGACGAGGTGTCATCTCTTCATACAGCATAAACTGGAGATTCATATCTATTGAAAAGCCACTGCTTGTAATTTTAAACCCGTTGCATTGAACGATAATCGCAGAATGGAAATATTTGGCATTTAACAGACGATCAAAAGTTCTGTCAGACACTTCTTCCACTCCAGTGGCTTCCATGAGATCAATATTGATGTGGGGAGTATTAGAGGTGGTAAATATCCGTACACAAAATACCCCTGGCATATTTTTGCCATCATACGATTGTTTTGTATTAGATAGTAATTTACTTTTCAACCGTTGCACATGTTCTGCAACATCATTAATTCCAAATCGACGAATGATCTCACCAAATTCTTTGGTTGGAGAAAGTTGCTGTATATGTTTAATTATTAGCTCAATGAATTTTTGCATTAGACTTTTACTTTGATCATGCCACCAATAATCAACTGTTGGTAAAAGTATTGAGACTCTATGGCGTGAGTCAAGCTCAGACAAGTCTCCAATGTTGCATGTCTGAAAATTGTCCATCTCCTTTATCATCAACCCATAGCCATTGGTTATGACATATAACAAAGGGGGTTTATCAATTTTGAATTATCGATTTCGTTTTCACCCGGCATCTTGAAAAATTGGAATGTAAAAACTTCGTCAGTTATTTCAGTTATCATAAACCTATACTGAGCATTACTCAAACATAATTGTCAAAAATAAACGTTGTACCTACTTTGAACTTTTCTTCTTTTTTTGCCCCGAAAAAATTAGAGAACGTTGAAAGACGTTGGAAGGTCGTTACAGAAATAATAGGTAAAACGTTGAATGAACGTTGAAGGTCGTTAGACAGTCGTTACAGAAATAATAGGTAAAACGTTGAATGAACGTTGAAAGTCGTTAACGAATCGTTAATCAAACGTTGAAAGTCGTTCAGAAAACAATTAATTTACGTGTTCATTATTTAAATGTTTCAAGGTTTTCTGATGTCGTGGAAGGTTAGACTTATCAACCAATGAGTTACAAACGCTACATAACGTTTTTGGCCTACATTTAATATCTACTCCCCCACTTACATTTTCTTTATTTTCTTTTGAAGGAATGGGGGTTTGTTTTGTATGAGCTTTACTCCTAAGGTGCGTGGGATATCCTGCTTTGTTATGCGCACATTTATAGGGTTTTAGACCAAATTAAATGTCTAACAATTATTTATTTTATTATTGCCAAAGACTCCACATTTATTATTGTTGTTTTTTATTTAACGGATGACTAGCATCGCAAAAACACATTCTGTGTTCCTATGATTTCATACAGAGTATGGAAAAAGAAATAAACCGGGGGGTGCAGGGGGGCGGAGCCCCCCGCCGAGGCGCAAAGCGCCGAGTTTATTATTATAGTACTCAGTTTTGTTGAAGGGTGTTGAGTCGGATGATAATATCATGTTGGTGGTCGAAACGACTCTGGGTCCTCTTTGTGAATAAAAAAGGGGGAAAACGTTGACTTTTTGGTGTTTAATTTTCAGCTACAGTTTCGCTGGGCAACTTGCCAGCATCTTCAGGCTAAAACAGATATTAGAACAGCAGATCTCTCAGTCTTCTAATACTATGGTCACATTTACTCTAGACATATGTTATTTCCCTATATTAGTTATTGATAGACGTGCATTTTACCTTGTCAGTTTTATGTAGAATATACTTCTACATAACCACCACTTTGTGATGACGTGGAAGTAGTGGTTAAAACCTGATAGTGTAGATCAACACTGCCCCCATACCAATGGAGAATATTGAATTCCCTTTGTTTTTTCGTTGTGAAATCTCTTTTTTCCGTTTTTTAAAATTAATGTTTTTTAAAATTAATGTTAGATCTAAACGTTAAAGGTGTGTTGCTTGACAATTTTACCAATCAAACAAGGTAGGTACCTATCTGACTTGTTCAGTCACTGTTTTTTCCTTTGAAGGAGTACAGATTATTTTTTCACACTTGTTTGAAATGTCTCGACATATGCACTATATTTGATCATTGTTTTTCCAGTTTGGATCCGTTAAGATCGTTTTGATTGAATAGAGAATGATTGAAATGGCGAGAAGTATATTCTACATAAAACTGACAAGGTAAAATGTACGTCTATCAATAACTAATATAGGGAAATAACATATGTCTAGAGTAAATGTGACCATAGTATTAGAAGACTGAGAGATCTGCTGTTCTAATATCTGTTTTAGCCTGAAGATGCTGGCAAGTTGCCCAGCGAAACTGTAGCTGAAAATTAAACACCAAAAAGTCAACGTTTTCCCCCTTTTTTATTCACAAAGAGGACCCAGAGTCGTTTCGACCACCAACATGGTACTCAGTTTTGCATTCTTAGCAACCAGTAATAAAATTTCCATACGCAACTCTTTATTTCTCCAAATTGAGTGTGAAGCGTATTCATAATAAACTTGATTTTGAAGCATAAATATGGTTGGCAGGTAGTTGGCAATGGCGAAGCTTTGCAGGCGCGTCATCTATACAGAAAAATAATAAACCTTCGTGTAATAATTTGCATAGTTGTTTCTATTGGAAGTTAGGATTTTACTTCCGCATGGTTTTTCACGTTCCTCAGCTCCAAAAACTGCGCTAAGATCTCAGCTTTCCAACGGCATAATCAGTTTTCAATTAAATTTGTGCATAAATAGGTACCAAATAACTAAATAAAACTCGGCGCTTTGCGCCTCGGCGGGGGGCTCCGCCCCCCTGCACCCCCCGGTTTATTTCTTTTTCCATACTCTGTATGAAATCATAGGAACACAGAATGTGTTTTTGCGATACTAGTCATCCGTTAAATAAAAAACAACAATAATAAATGTGGAGTTGACATTAACATGACAACCAATAAACATATCACCAGATGTTTTTTCTGTCGCTTTTTCGTGACGATTTTTTTTCGGTAGGTCATCGCAAAAACACATTCTGTGTTAAAAAGATTCGATGCGACCAAAGCTTGATTTTAGTCTATTACGTACTATCAATGACGGGTTCATTGCTATAAAACCACGTTTTATCGCATTCAAACGTATTTTCTTCCCAAATTAGAGGAATAAAATTAAATTGAAATCACAAGTAAAATTTACCTACTATTTAATAGTTTTCCGGGGACACCTGGAAGTGACTGGGAAGAAGAAGAAAAGATGGAGGTTAGAATCATAAATCCACAAGACCACACTACATTACAACACCTACCACACTTCTATACTTGAGGTGGATGGGGAGAAGATCCAGCAGGTTCAGAAGGGTAAATTCTCGCAAATTCAAATGAATTTAATTTGAAATAATAAGCCAGTGCGTGATAAATAAATTGTTGGAACTTTTCCGTTTATTTTTTCTTGCTTTTTAGAACCTTTGTTGCGATTCCTGAAAAACTCCACCACTGGGAAAGTAGGTACCTACCTCGGAAGTATTTGGTATTTGTTCAGTACGCCTTATCACGAAAATGCGGGAACTTTCCCCGTGCAAGAACATCCCCCCCCCCCACCTATCTTACTTATCCTCAGAGAATCCACACAATCTATGAAATCACACTCCTCGGACGTCGTCAGGAACTTCTTACGTGTTCATAGTACCTACTCATCACGAAATCCACATTCCAGCATAAAAAACGCTGCAAATCATTGCTCAAAGGTTTATTATTTCCTGTCACCCTTCTGTATAGGTCACTGGTTCTCCATCAATAGCACCTACCACCATCTGTATTCTCCCTTGACCTTCCCTCTCAAATTTCAGCTTCCTGCGTTCAATAGGATTGAAAATGGCTTCGGAGCTCACTCAGCTGATCAGTGATCAGAAGAGTGAAGAAGATCTTCTCGAATGCTGGAGACGCCTGGAAGATCACTGTTCAGCTGAGTGAGCTCCGAAGCCATTTTCAATCCTATTGAACGCAGGAAGCTGGAATTTGAGAGGGAAGGTCAAGGGAGAATACAGATGGTGGTAGGTGCTATTGATGGAGAACCAGTGATCTATACAGAAGGGTGATCTATACAGAAAATTATAAACCTTTGGGCAATGATTTGCAGAGTTTTTTTACCTACCAACATTTTTTTTACCTACCAACTATTGGTAGGTACTACCTACCACACCATACTGCCTTCACACCTTCACAATCAAGTTTATTAGAAAGAACTAAACGTTTCACACTCGATTCGAAAAATAGAAAGCTTCATATGGAAATTTTATTACTGGTTACGCAGAAGGCAAAACTGTATACAAATCGAAGAAATGAGCAGCGATCGCATTTTAGTCAGATAAAATTTGAACGGAGATTAGACCTCTTTTGCGATTCACACTCATGATTCTGTTTTATCGAAGGAAACCCCTTAAGTACTCGTAGGGACCGAACGGTTTGTCCTACAGAGCTCCGGGTGGTCTCAAAAATGTTTAAATATTCAATACTATTTAAAATTGGTGAATAAACAATACCTTTATTTTGAGAGTTTTTGAGCTAGGGCACTCTTGAAAATTTCAACCCTTAATTTTCACCCCTTAGAAGTGACCTAAATCAACCAAAAGCTTCGGGGCACAACTAGACCCCAAATGGAGCCCATATACCAAATTTGAACCAATTCGGTCCAGTGTTGCTAAGAAAAGTGCCGCGTAAGGCGTACGGATGGAAAATTTTTTATTCGATTTCTGGATTCTACGAACCTACCTTGAAATGTAAAACATCAAATGTTGAGGGGGGGTTAAAATTTTTTTTCTTGCTCGATTCCAAAGGCTTATTATTGAAAATAATAAACCAAAAATCTGCATCCTAATTCAGGATTCATTCTACCACGACACCTCCAAGTGAGTCAGTTACCGATTACTTGGATGTCAATGGATGATAATGATCACATAATTAAGAGTTGTACAGATTAATGATCAATAACTTATCAGTGCAGTCACACAGGTACTCACAAATGCCTAGCTGGTCAAAACTTTTCCCCTCATGGCGTCCCAAAGGACTTTACGATCGGTCGCGCCACGTGAAACTATATCCGCCTTTTACTCGAATAAATTTCCGTAGAAATTCTTTTGTTATTCAAGTTAAGTCACGGCCCATTTCCTGCCGGGCGGCGTGAATCCTTGCATTTATTTCTCCATCGGACCAATGACCTACGCAGTTTGTCGTGATCGTTGTTAGTCCACAGATGACCGACTTAGATTTAACGATTATACTTGTTTATCATTTACAAACTCGCTTGAGATAGGCAAGTAATACTTGTACGAGGAGCTGAGAGATGGAGATTTGCATACCTTTTTTGCTGAGTGCCATAATTGTTAATCTCCGAAAAAGTGCCATATTTTTACTTTTAAAATTCAAATATACTTGTAACTAGGGCTTTTGCTTCCGAGTGTACCAAAAATAGCGGAAGCTTTGTTTTCACTCTTTTCAAGGTTGAAAAAAAATGTTCTACAAAATCAAAATTTCTACTCGCGTTTTACGTTTTAGACCTTCCTGAACAATTTTGGTTCCGTGTCTGTCTGTGTGTCTGTCATGAAATCCTTGCCACAGCCATAACTTCTACAATTCTCATCCGATTTCGATGCAATTTTCAGGGATGTTGCTGATTGGCGTGTAGATGGTTCCCTATGAAAATCATTGCCCCCAGACTGACAGTAGCCACTACGCATGCGCAAACGAGTATTTCCTTGTTACAGCCATAACTCCCATTACGATCTGATTACGATGAAATTTTCATGAATTATGCGAGTTGGGGTGGAGATGGTCCCCTATGAGGGTAGTGGCAGGTCCTTAGTGATTTATGTTTTGAGATTAACTACTATGCATCTGTACAATCGGGTTATGGATACGAAGAAGCGATGTGCCACACCCACTTGGCACGCGTTTTTCACTTTTAATGAAATCTTTTTCGCATTGAATGACACCCCTTGACTTTGAATTAAAATTTGTCTATTTCCACGTAGAAAAATATATTTTTGAAGAAAATTAACGCATGAAAACTTTTTTTGTAATTTAATAAATTACGTGTTCGTGAAATTCCAGAATCTAAAATTGAGGCAAATTCCCCATTGTGTTTTTCCCTTCCTGCCTACATGTTCCTAAATTCATTTAAAGCAATTGAAACTTCATCTAATTTCTCCCTTAATGGAGAAAATAATACTTAAGACATAAACATGACGAAGGTACTCGTATTGTTTTTTCCAGCAAGGGAGAAATTAGTTTTCCCACTTTGAATTAAACTTATTTCAGTTTCATTTAAACTTTTTTTACTTAAAGTTTTTTATTTAAAGTTTAATTTTACTTTGAATTAAAACTTCTCTGTTCCCACATAGAAAACTTCATTTGCACACACGAAATTCACAGAGGACTATCCTCCAGTTCATGAAGGACATCATCCCATTCGTAGAGGACTATCCTCTAAATGGTCACCTATTCCAGGCAAGATACCCAATAAATTGGAGGATGACTCTCACTGTATTATCCCCTATGAATGTTTTGAGAGTAAATAAAACATTTTTTTAGGGGTACTTTTTCAAAAAGGAACAAATCCACTTTTTTGAGAAACTGTTTTTATCTTCTGCATCTTTTGGATAAGCCCCATCGAAGCCTGCATGCTGTAGCATCCTAAACGGACCATATCCCTGTTCATTTCATAGGCAAAGATAGGGGTTTCAACCAAAAGGTAAGAAATTAATTCCCTTCAATCATCCATCAAAAAACAATATTATATCTTAAGCCTTTAACATTCAATCGAAACTCAGTTCGAAAGAGCACAGTATTCATTCAATTCAAAGAGATTCAAACCCGGATTACTACATCATCATTCCCCCCAACTTCAAATCCTCATATGGAGTGAACGGTTAGTCCTACAGAGCTCAGGGTCTCATTCCAATCTAAAAATTCAATACTATTTTAAATTGATGAAAAACAACAACTTTACATCAACATTTTTTGAGCTAGGGCGTTTAGAAAATTCCAACTCCTGTTTTTCATCCCTTAAAAGTGACAGACAACAACCAAAAGCTTCCAAAGGTGCGTTATTCATTTTTGAAAATGATAAAAGGAATTGAAGGAGCAATTGAATGAGGAAGCAAAATTGCCAAATCAGAAGCAACTTGAGAGATACTTCGTTGAGAGCTGTAATATAAAATGGCTGTCTTCTGCATTACTAGATAAGAAATGCCGGAGAGCGAAAAAATTCCAGGGAGTGAAAAATATACCCGGAAAAATCAGTCCTGCTGGTCTTCGTGGAAATCGCATCTGGTTGAAAACAGTCTGAACAACGCAAAAAGAATTGCAGGCGATTCATTCAATTTTCGTGAGACGGCGTGAATGCTTTTTACCCCTCTCGCGGAGAATTTTCCAACATTTACGGCCGACACACAATGAGATCATTTGTATGGCAGTTTATTGGGAGGTGGGGGATCGAAGCAAGCGACTGGAAGGGCGAGATAGGGACCTCACAGCCCGCAGCAGCTGCTGCTGTTGGTGGGATGGGGAAGCTTATTGGAGCGATCGAGTTCCCTAGAGGAAGTTTACCAACAATGACGCGGAACAGGCCGATGTGCGGGTTGGATGATTTTCAGTTGGCGAAGAGATTACAGTTGTTTTTCTTCGGAACTGTAATATTGATCGTAGTGATGAAGAGCTTTCCGAGCACTTCAGGGTGACCCGAATCAGGATAAACCGGAAAAGCCATGGAAAACCAAATCTGGAAATGTTAATTCAGGCACACTGAAGTAGCTACCTACTTATACATTGTAAACCATACAATTACTATGGGTTCAATCACAACGACCAAATCTACTATCCGCGAGTACTGAAAACGCATCCCAGATTCAAAATGTTGATCTCCAAAGAAACCTGGGTGAGAAGGGCAAACCAGGTATCCAGACTCAGATATTATTGAAGAAGTCATTAGGAAAAGCGATTTCTCTTCCACCCAAATCCGGCAGCTATTACCAGACACATTACTTGTAATAATTAAGGGGACTGAAAAACCATTCCTCAGGATCTTGAATACCGACGTTGGATTGCAGCGAGAAAAAAAAACTGTGTTGCCTGCTACTGAACATGACAGTCACAAATACACCTGGCGTAACAAGTTGTACTAAGTGACAAGAAAAAACTACACAGTTACTTCTATGAATAGAGGTATTACAGTTACGCCTTAAACAATTTACCAGATGTTTACTTCAAGGGTTGAAAAAAATCCTCCAAAACCAAAATTTCCACTCCTGTTTTGCGTTTTAGACATTCCTGGACAATTTTGGTTCGTCTGTCAGTCTGTGTCATCGAATCTTAAGGCTAAATGTCCCGACTTTAGTTGTGAAATCTGCCACCACGTGGCAGCACCAAAATGAAGAAAATTTCGTTTACTCCTCAGTTGAGAACGGATCAAGATATTTTAGTTCTGCAAACGGATTTCTTTTCAAGATCACCGTAGAATTCCGGGTAATTGGTTTAGAAAGTGTGCAAAAATTTTTTGCACACAGTTCCAGCAAAAATTTGTTCAAATTTTGAACATTTTCAAAAAGTGGCCTTATAGCCACTTGCAGAACCTTCATCAGAATACGAATCCGTTTGCGGAATTTTTCTAACTTGATCATAGCCGTCGGATTCGCGTTTTTACGATATGGAGCGGGGCGAGGGGGGCGATCATGGGCTGGGGGGGAGGGCGGCGATCAAACGCCCCGCCGCCCGCCCGACCTTCACATTCATGTTTTGCTAGTATGCACCCTTTGGACTCTATTCCTTTTCCTGGCCTCCAAATAGGTAGCTACCATCAACATTTTCCTTTTCCAACTTCTCTGTCTTGAGGTTGATCGAATTGGGCGAAATTTCCATAAAAAGCTTATGAGAAAGATTCTGATAATGGTTAGGTATCATAATTATTGCAGCATGTTATACATATTATTGATTGATACTGGGGCGATGATTTTCATAGGGGATCGTCTACACCTCAACCCGCACAATACCCTCATCAATTTTCATCGAAATTGGACGTTAACTTCGTATAGTTTCGGGTGTTACAAGGATTTCATGACAGACAGGCGGACACGGAACCAAAATTGTTCAGGAAGGTCTAAAACATAAAACTCGAGTAGGAATTTTGGTTTGGAGGTATTTTTTCAAACGTTGAAAAGTGAAAACAATAGTAGCGGAAGTATTGTTTTAACTTTTCAAGGATGAAGAAAAAAAATATATCCAAAATCAAAATTTCCACTCGCGTTCTACAACTACAACTTCCTGAATTTTGGTTCCGTGTCTGTCTGTCTTTGATTCTGTCGTGAAATCCTTGTATCGGGCAGAACTATAAGAAGTTCTATGAAAATCCTATGAAAATCATCACTCCCGCACTAATAGTAGTGACTGCGCAAGCGAAAACGTGAATTCCTTGTAACAGTCATAACTTCTTCATTCCTCATCTGATTTCGATGACATTTTCAGGGATTATGGAGATTGGGGTGTAGATGGTCTACTAAAATCACGGCCTCCAAATTGACAATAGCATCTGCGCATACGCAAACATTAAATCCTTGAAACAGCCATAATTTCTACTTATATCATACGAATTAGACGAAATTTGTCAGGATTGTTCACATTGGCATGTAGAAGAAGAAGAAGACGACTTTATTGTGGTAAACAATACGTTTTTCACAAGAGGTAGTAGATAGTAGGTAGTAATGTAGATAGTCCCCTATGAAAATCATGACAACGGAACTGATAGAAGCACTTCGCAGATTTTTTCCGTTGATTGTGTCCTCCTTTACCCCAGATTAATCGCATATGGACGCCCTAAAACGTCCTAAAAAACGATGAAGTGATCGCTGCACAATCACGGCATATTGAAGGGTAAAATCACCAACGCCTGCCCTAGTTCTACTACCTATAGTATTCGAACGTCAACAGTGCCCGATGTACCCGGGATTGCTACCGAATGAGAAAGATGTGCGACCTTGAACTCTTCTCAAACTTTTTGAGTTATCCGAAAAGGTAAACACGTAGGGTTGCCATCTGTATGGTAATTACCTTGTAAGACCACAGCACTATCCCTATTTCTGGGGTATTTATTACAGTGCACTAACGGTAATTTTGGGATGTTTGTAATTTGCGTTATAATTACATTAAATCAAAAAGAACATTAAAAAACAGAGAAAATTGATAATTTAACTCTTAGAAGAGAGAATTCGAGAATAAAAATTCAGACACGGGGGATTTTAGTTTCAACTATTTAGATTTATTTTGATATTATTTCAAAGATATTTGAATTTTTGGTAAATAATGAACCGGTGTTTTTACCTTTTTCAACACTATTGCAGAGTGAATTAACTACTAATTATTTTTTCATCGTCATTAGCTGTTCACAAAATTTGGAAATCAACGTCAAACGTCAAGAATATGCTCATCAAACCATCTATTACTAGTGCAACTAGAACAGTGTGAGATGACTTTTGCAACTAGATTTTGTACAACTAAACTTGAACAACTAAGTAGGTAGGTACCTACCTAGTCCATGTACAGTGGACTGAAATTACCACAATTTCTGAACCAACTATTTAGTAGTGCAAACCATTATCTAAATGAAGTTAACGCAGAATCTTTCTCATAAGTTATTTGTCTGAGTGTCTTGCTTTTCATAGAAATTTCGCCCAATTCGATCAACCTCAAGACAGAGAAGTTGGAAAAGGAAAATGTTGATGGTAGCTACCTATTAGGAGGCCAGGAAAAGGTATAGAGTCCAAAGGGTGCATACTAGCAAAACATGAATGTGAAGGTCGGGGCGTTTGATCGCCGCCCTCCCCCCCAGCCCATGATCGCCCCCCTCGCCCCGCTCCATATCGTAAAAACGCGAATCCGACGGCTATGATCAAGTTAGAAAAATTCCGCAAACGGATTCGTATTCTGATGAAGGTTCTGCAAGTGGCTATAAGGCCACTTTTTGAAAATGTTCAAAATTTGAACAAATTTTTGCTGGAACTGTGTGCAAAAAATTTTTGCACTCTTTCTAAACCAATTACCCGGAATTCTACGGTGATCTTGAAAATAAATCCGTTTGCAGAACTAAATTATCTTGATCCGTTCTCAACTGAGGAGTAAACGAAATTTGGCGCTCGATGGTGCTGCCATCTCCTATTTCAGAATCACACTAAAACATCGTGACATTTAGCCTTAACGGCCGAAACTATACGAAGTTACTGTCCGATTTTGATGACATTTTCAGAGATTGTAGATGGTAACCTACGGGAATAATTGTTCCTGGATGACACTACCTTTGCGCATAAGCAAATGTAAAACCTGCTTAATCAGAGTTGGTACAGAAACTTGAGTGCGGCAGTAGTGATTTATAATATTTATATACCTATGATTTGTAATCCTCACTCCCTTGACGATGCAGCAGGCACTCCTGTATCCTCTGTATCCGGGATTGCCCACATGTTTTCATGGAGTGCTTTCCTCATGTGATCATCGAATTTGGAGAGGGGTGGAAGGTACTTGTGATCGAAATTTTGAGATCTACTATGCACCGGACCATTTACACAATCGTGTTGTGGTTTGTTACAACTACCGCACTCTCTCGAGATCCAATTCAACCATTTAATTATTAATTATCAACGCACTCTTCTAAGACCCAATCAACCTATTTATCAATCTCCATTCTTCTTCCTTCCTCAACTGATAAATTCATACAGCCTTTTCCAAATCCCATAAATGTTCACCAGCCTTCTAGCGGTCAACTCCTCCTCTCTCCCATTTTCTCTAGCTTTCTAGCTTGTCCGAAACCCCTCGAGGTATTTTATATTTCTTTTCGGTTAATTTTAACACAGAATGCGTTTTAGCCATGGACTAACTAGAAAAAAAGCTAACGAAATCTGGGACGACAACATGGATACCGATGATACGGAACTAATGATCGTGTAACCTGGTGATTCTGATTTAGTGGGAGGAAAGCAGCGAAATTATGTGAAACGTGTGAGCTAAAACACATTCTGTGTTTTAATAATTTCGTCCGAAGTATGTCAATAGAGGTAATCGGGGGTCCCTGGCGAGGCGCGGAGCGCCGAGTTTTTTCCAGTTTTCAAATCAGTTGATTAGTTCAGTTCTTTCTTCAATTTTTCCTGAAATTTAGCGTTTCAGGTTTGAGTCTTCATCTTTTCATCCTCATTTCAATTTCTCCAATTTCAATTTTTCTATCGTTCTTTTCAGCTTTTGAATTTGCCAAAGTATTTTTGATTTCTTTTCATTTTCAATCTTCATCTCCAAGCAGGAGTATTAATTTTTGTTATTTTCTTTCATTACATCTTCATTTTTGTGTTTATTTTATTTTTCAAAAAAACGTGCGTTTTTGAGAATAATCTTGTGTCGTCTGCCCAGGCCTTAGTTCTCAACCGATTTTCGTGGTTCTTTTTTTGTTCGACGCGGAAAACTATCTAGTTGTGCACTACGGCGCCGGAATTTTGAATTTTGCTTCTTAAGGGTGGGAAGGGGGTTTAATGCTTAAAAAACGTGCGTAATCTTGTAAAATCTGCCCAGGCCTCAATTTCCAACCAATTTGCGTGTTTCTTTTTTTTTGTTTGACTCAAATAACTCCCGAGTTGTACATTATTTCACCAGAGTACCAAAATTCGCAAAGGGGAGTGGGCGGATAACATTCACAAAATATCCGATTTTTCAATATTTTGGTTCCTTTACTGCTTACTAATAATTACAATTATTATATACAATTATTGTACCCAAGCTTTGAAATTGAGGTAAAATTCTCATTATAGCTCCTGATTTTCATGAATTATTCTCTGTACCACCATGGAACTAATAGTGGTGCCACCATGGTGCCAGGACACCATAAACCGCTTATTTCGTGTTTTTTTTTTGTGTTTCACCTTGAATACGGACGTGAACCTCGACGGACTGCCTATGGATAAGGGTGGGGGTGGGGGGGATCACTATTTCTTGCCTAAAGTAATAAATAAATTACATCGAGTGAAACAGTTTTATCACTTAACAACTGGTTAAACTGATCTAATGCTTATCCAATGGGACGTCCCCTGGAATGCATGCATTACTAAACAATATGTTGGGTTTATTATTTTCAATAATGAACCTTTCTTTCTCTGATTGATAGGGAGGAGACAGACTCTTATAGGTTACGAGGAAACTACGAACCACACATATTTTGGCAGAGGAATGTTTTCTTTCATATCACATCAGTATGATTTTATTGGCGTAATGGAGGTGTGTGTGTGTGTGTGTTTGTGCAATAGTGTGTCTAGAAACTTAGATTTAAACTTAAATTTGTATCCAGTGAGTAGTTGAAGAACTGATCACAGAATATCACAGTACTTAACTAGGTAATGGAAAAACGCAAGAAGTGCTCCACATTGGGCTTTGTGCCAGAACGGCACCTGTCACCAGAGCTCGGAGCTGCGGTATTCTGGAGTATCCTTTTTCACCCCATCAAACCTTTAACTTTGCCACCTGTATCGAATGTCTCCGAGATGAAGCACAAGAATAGGATCACCTTCCAACAGGTATGGATGGGTTTCCACCGTTTAAATTACACGACTCCGGCCGGGCTGAAAACAAAATTACGACGCAACAGAGAAACCTTTCAAGCGGCTATCCTTCTGCCTGTATCCCTTGGTAGCAAGCAGATTTGGTTTACAGATTTCTTGAATGATAGTCACGTAGATACCATTTTCTACTGAGTGAAATTTGATCTTTAAAAGCCTTATGAATTAAGTATTAAAAAATGCCCCTCTTTGGTATCAGTGAAATTTACCTTCAATAAACTTTAAAATGCTATTCCTACTTAATACTTATTTGGTACGAAATTTGTTAGGCTACAATTTTATTGTGGAATGTTTGTTTTTCTACCTTCTTTTATAAAATAATCCTCAAAAGGAAAAAAATCGGTTTTACGGCATTCATGTTACTTAAATTTGAAATTTTCTGAAGTATTCTTTCTTGGTATAATTTAAAACTGGCATGGACTTCAAGGAAGATTGGAATGCTTAGGTTCACCGAGTAGATATAGGTAGGTATCAGCCATCACTAGAAGAAAGGGTGGAGTGGCATGAGGAAGTGATGTTCCCTGATACTATATCGGGACTTGGGTGGCGATGGAACCAGTGTCCAACTGAAAGTGAAATTCAAGGGTGCGACAGACAGGAATAGATACAGACGCGGCGGGCGAAGGAACTGTCCGATATTTTTAGAATGGCGAAGGCAAGAAAGAGCCTCTTGACCATTATTGACAAGTGCGGGTCCCTTCCTAGACGGTGGGACTTATCTTGGCAGCAGGTCAGCCGGCGTTCTGGACGTTCCGGAGGCAGGTGAAATCGACCTTTTCCTATTTCAACTATAAGTACCTATGCTATTCCAACTATAAGTACCTACTAGTGGGTTATCCGTGCGTTGCAAGGACCCACATCCTTTTTGAATGAGGAATTTCACCATGTCGGAATTTCCTATTTTTGACCCCAAAATCGGATTTAGCACCTCGAAAAACCTCCTAAGGCAAACTTTCAGCCCGAACTTCCTAATTTACGAATAAACAAAACAGTGTAGAAAATACGAATGTTTAAAAAGACCGGGAAAATTACGTCATCCCGGAATAGTTCATTTATGGCCGCTTGAAGCGCTGAGATCGAGAAATCTATAGTCCCCAGATGCAACATTTCACGAAAAAGTAAAGTTCGAAATCGAAAAACTGAAGAAAAAAATAGAAAAAGCAAGATGGGGAAAATTAGGTTTCCTCTGTTTTTGTTTGATAACTTTTCTCTTAGAAAACAAAATTTCGTCGTCCCAATGGGCAACACTGGGAGGAGACGGCGATCCGAACAGCCCAATCAGCGAGCGTTCCCGCTGCACGTCCGTTTTCCCGGTTAGTTTTGAAATCAAAAATTTTGATTGTCTCCCAAAAATAACAGGAGACTTATTTTCCGAAATCAGCCCGATTTTCATCTATCACACACCATTAACTATTCAGGAAAAATGCAAACAGAATTCGGTGAAATTCCTCATTCTATACAGGGTTTCTACTATTGAGATGGGCCAAACTTCAAAGATCGACTGTACAACTAATTTTAGTATGAAAATGTCTCTTAGCAATTTTGTTTACTATTTGTTTCTCCAAGTTTTTTTTTCAATCTCGAAATTGCTTTCGTGTTTTTGACCATGTCACTAAAATTACTATAACTACCTTACTTTAACGTAAAAATAAGGGCATTGTGGGAACGGGCGTAAAATTCAACCAATTATCCACTATCATTATCATTTATCTACCTCATCTACCGAATTATCAACCTCATTATGACTCGAGTATGCTCTATGCCTGGATTACGAAAGGTGTGAGATATGGAGGCTCGGCCTTTTCCCCAGCCCCACTCACCAGGCTGCCTATGATTTTGGAACAGGTAGTCGACTATGTTAGCAGGTATACCCTTCGGGTAATTGGCCAGCCGCATTCTTTCAATCTGCTAACAGTAGTCACCATTAACAGATAAGATTAGAGGTGAACTATTTGGTCTACTGTAAAGATGGGTATCGCTGCAAAATTATCGATATTTTCTATCGATACTGTATCGTATTCGAGTATCAACATCTCAAGTATCATTTGGCATGAGTATAGATATTTCGTAATATCGAATATTTTTAAGGAATATTTTTCTGAACATTGTTTATTCCTTTCTGACTACCAAGTGTCTGACTACCGTTAACTATTAATAGTTGTGAATTATGTTGTTGAACATTTTCTCCATAATATAAATTAATTTTATCCTTAATATAAATTATCTGAAGAAATACAGGCTCATTTCTTTGTGTCATGTTCTTCGAGCTACACCCGAAGTAATGATCCAACAACCTCCCTCCTCCCTTCTTCATCTTTTCATTTTTTAGCCATTACGTTGAATTTTCCGCGAGAACTGTGACGACATTGAGAAATATCGAATCCAGAAATATCGGATAGTGCAGTATCGATACCCATCCCGGAGGACAGCCTCGTTTGCGATGAAGAGAGTCTTTGTATGACCACTAGACCTATATTATATATTTATTAGGAACTCGTAATTACTTACATGTGGAGCAGCGCTCTCATTGATGGCGTATATGATGCTGAGCAACGAGTCCTTGTCGAAGTACAGCCATACTCCCACACCCAACACCAAGCCGCCAGCGAACTGTCAACAAGTCCATCACGTTATTTGATTAAAAAATAATAAACAATACAGAGGGCTGCTGCTATGGAGTTTGTTTCTAACGGGGAATTTCATCAAATTCCATATTTTTGCCTCAAAATCGGCATTTTACCTATCATGTTCATAACTGACAGTCAAGTTTTTTGTTGACATGTGAAATAAATTTAACTGATGAATTTAGACAAAAAAGTAGGGTGGAGTGGGGTAATTGTGTAAACGGGGCAAATGTGTAAGTGGTTCAAAAAATGGCGCCAAATGAAACTGGATTTTAGAATGTCTTCTCTATGGTTGTGTTTACATCTGATACGTCTTATCACAAAAGTTGGTTGTACTCTGACCGCGCTCTCATGTGCTACCGACTTGTTTTCGTGGAGAGTCCCTTTTCACTCCTGAGTCAAGTGCAGTGCTTTGTGCAAATTTCTTGTAAATGGACTGTCAATATAAGTTTTGTGTGTCATTCCGTCCAGTTTTCATAATCTGGTAAGTACTTTTAATGATTATAATAGTACTTATACAACTCTTGAAACTTCCGTATTCTGTAGAATTGGCTGTGGTATACAAATGCCCCTTGATTGTACCATGTTGGTGGAAAAGTGTAAGCTCTGTAATGCTAAATGCAGCTGTAATGTAAAATGTGGTTTTACGTTTATTTTTGTAAAATAAATATTTTTTGCTTGTTTGCAGGTTAATTTTCTTCTCCTTTTGATCTAAGTCACTTATTTTTGGTTTGTCCTTTCTTTTTATCACTAATATCCTTCCTTTATTTCCCCCTTGTTAGCACTTGTTGGAGAAAAAAGTTTGTTTCTACTGGAAAAAATGTCGCAAAAAAAATTCTGAATATCCCGTTTTGTTTGTTTTTAGTGGCCTTTTCACGCATTTGCCCGGTAAATATTTGAGTTGATAAGAAATTAGAAAACAGAACCACTTACGCATTTGCCCCATTTCACCGGGGAAATGTGTAGCAAGGAGGTGGTTTTAAAAAATAGAGCTGAGAGCTATGAAGAAGTTGAAAAATTAAAATATCAATCCAGCGATTGTAATCAGCATTAAATTGCGTAAATTTTAGAGAAAAAAATATTACTCTAGCTGTAACTGGGGCAGAGCTATGTGAGGTTAAAGTTGAACTATTGAAATTTTGGTACGCAATTACCCCACTCCACCCTACTATCAGTCACCAGTGACCCATCACATCAGATGCGATGTGCCTTGCTATGACACGGTGTTTGGTTTGGCGTTTTTGTTTTAGGAGCTTAAATTGTTATTTTAGAAGTGCTTACCAATAGACAAAATTCTAGGTGATTTTTTTTTTAATCGTCCCCTCCCTGACATAAGCAAAATCTTCTTTCCTCCCACTTACTCGAATAACTGCAAAATTTGCGAATATACCATTAGCTAATTATTATTTGGAATAAATTCCTGAAAATATTTCATGAAATCCTGTTTGATGTTGTTTTCCACTTACGAGTTTGTGGTAGGGAAAACGTTACACTAGTCAGTCAGAAAGAGGACGATAATGTTCCTTCACCTACAAAAACACCAACGGATATTTTTCTTCTTCGTAAAACTCGAGAATAAAAACATATTTACTATTCTTTTCCCAGCTGTAATTTCTTCTGATCCAAAGATCACGATATTACCTGAAAAACCATCGCGCCAAAAAAGCTCAACGGCCATTTCACGTGATATTTGAGCGTTTTTATGGCCGCACAGGGAGAACTGGGGACGATCGCAGTGAGGTTTATGTGGAAAATTTGTGATGAATCGACGCATAATTTTATGATCTACTATTTTAATTTTTTGTTAGCCAAGTCGTTTGAATATCAAGTTAATTCTATAACAGCTCTTTTCAGTAAAATTCATAATTTTTTTTCAACCAATTTCATAATTTTACATTTACACCGTATTGGATTGGCAAAATTTGCCAATCCAATGGGTCATTTAATGACCCATTTTCCCCTCTTTGCCTTTCGGGAGAAGAAATGACCTCAAGCCATTAAATGACAGAATACAAATTTTGTATTCTGCCGTAGAGAACACAAGAACTCAAGCAATCCCGAACGAAGAAACCCGTTGGCATCGAAAGTAGTGACGATTCGATGTACCTTTCGATGCTACATCTAACATCAAAATAATATCGGAAGGCAGTATCGATATCGATAAAATATTGGAAGAAAAATATCGATGATATTGAATATGTTTTTGCACCTTTTTTCATCAATATCAGTAATATCGATAGAATATCGAAAGAAAAATACCGATTTCACGGATATCGAATATGTTTTTGCATCTTTTTTTAATCAATATCAGTGATATCGATAGAATATCGAAAGAAAAATACTGATTTCACAAATATTGAATATGTTTTTGCATAGTTTTTTCCAATATCAGTGATCACGATAAATTATCGAAAGAAAGAGAAATATCGATCTCACTGATATCGAATACGTTTTTGCATCGTTTTTTATCTATATCCACTAACATTATGCCAGTTCAAATTTAACTTGTAAAAAGTTGTATTAATAAATAATTTAATGCAATTATACAAAACAGAAATGGCGAACGAGAAATCGAAACGAAAAGAAGTTATGATGATGACAAGACATTGTCTTGACCCTCTTCTATTATCGAGTATGAGGACTGTATGTTGAACATAGTGGGATGTCAAGTTATTTCAACATTGTTGTTTATGTGTTGCGTTCATATTACGTTTCAATTAATTTTGATTTTTTATTATTTTTTTATATTTGAGGAGAAATTGATAAATTACAGTGGGAAGAAATATACAGGGTGTTTCACGAAAAGGTTACACCCCCCTTCATTTCCGCAAAATACAACGTAAAAAATTCCGACCAACGCAATTCTTCATGATTTTTTGTGAGGATCTCAGGAAAAATACTTTTGCGCAAAAAAGTTGCGCGCAATTGACACTAACTTCATTTTTTCAAATGGAACTCCCCCTTTTTTATTACAGATTCGGATTCTACGTCAAATTTCATGAAAAATTCATACCCACATAGATTTGTTTTATTGCGCGCAACCTGGCTTTTTGAACGCTCTAAGTTGCACAACTCCACAATTGCGCAAAAATTAGGTTTTGGAGAACCCTTAGTGTGGCACATGTTTTTTCATCATTTTTTAACGATGAATCACAGGGTGTCATCCGTTTTGAGAAAAACCAAGATTTAAGAGGAAAAATTAACATTTATTTCACGAAAAAATCAGTTTTGAGGTCGAAATCATGTTTATTTTTTATTTTCTCACCTCCTTTTGAACCACGGGCTTGGGGCCGTCTACGGTGGAGTTAAAAATAATATAATTGATCTCTTGATAATAGAATTGTCTTTTAGTAGAGTTAAACTACGATTTCGAAGAAAAACTCGTAGGGAAAATCATCACAACGGAAAGGAAAAGAAATATTTGTTCACAATTCATCTTGATCGTGAAATCCATGTTCATTCCTAGGACATTAATGTCATTTCGCTTCCCTTTAGGTATTAATTTGTCTGCTTCATATTCTTTGTCAAATCAAACCTAATAATAATAACACTGAATTACCAATTTGTAATTGTTAGGGTTCTAAGTACTTACAAAGAGAACAAAGTTGAATAAGCATAGAAGGTACTTGGCGAAGCACGTCCCGCAATTCATAGTTCCGCCTCCTGACCTCAGGAGATCGTCTTGGGAACTATTTTGACCTGAAAAAGAATAATCCCAATTAGGTACTACAAATTGAAATACCCTACTACGAAAAAAGAGAAAAAAAATCAAAATCGTAGGTTATATCAACAGAATTTACAATCCATTAACGAGGTCCACCATCATTTCGTCCTCACCACCAGGAGGGCGAAAACTTGTAGAGTTTCTTCAATAGATTTTTGGTGTTATTTAGCAATTACATTACTTTATAAGGTTTAGGGTAGCAGACTAGCGCTTTCACCAATGAATGGATGAATGTTTTATTTGTTGTGAAACACATAGTGCATTAACAATAGTCAAAAATAGACAATAAACAATGGCTAACAAATTAATATAACAAGTGACAGGTAACGACAGGTAACGTAGGACAGGTAACGTAGGTAAAAAAAAAGACAGAAAAAGGGGGGAAGAAGAAAAGTAGGTAACAAGCCACAAAAGCAGCGGAGCCCGGCAGGGGGTACCCAGCCGGGCCCAGACCCACCCACCATGGCGGCTCCCAGACCGTATGCCCAAATGGGCAACGGCCATGTTTGCAACGCAGACACTACAAACGAGAGAAATCCACCAAGGATTCCCTCCCCTGGGCCGGCCAAGACACCCCGACTGGGACACCGCAACCGACGGCCTCGAACCGGAGGTACTTAAACTAAAATGACTAGAAAATAAGGTGATGGATTAATGACGACTAGGATATTTGAAAGACGATAAAAATGTTTAACAATAGACAAACCACCCAAATAAATATATATCCTATAACTATATTGCAACGTATCCTATCCTAATATCACAGCAAGATTACTTATCACAAGAGATATCACAGAGTCAACTAGAATAAATAGTACATAAAAAATACATCTGCGCTAGGCTGAACTGAGTACTTTTAATAAATATTCCTCAGGTAGTAGCATGTCATAAAAATAAGTTAACTAGAAGAAAGAAATCTTACTTGCTTCAAAATATTCGTAATAATTATATGGAGAAAGCTTGTAAAGGAATTCAACAACCGTATGCTTAAAACTTTTTCTTTTTTGTTCTCTCACTTTCTTAGGGATGGCATTAAAAAACTTTAAAGCACACCATTTTGAACTGTTCCGGGACGCACTTAACCTACTGAATGGTATTCGAAGATCATAGGAATTTCTTGTATTATAGTCATGTAGGGCAGCTCCAAATTCATCCTGGTGGTCATAGACGTGCAAAAGGCACTCGAGAATTAGTCCGGGAGCCCGGCTGAAAAAGGGCAACTGATCGATAGAAAAGTACCAATTGTAGAATTGCATAGTACTAATCGTGGTTATACAAGAAACACACGTCTGCCGTTCCAAAGCCGTCGGATTCAAAGATGGCGGCCGACGAAACACAACCCAAAATCATGAAAATCTGACTTATAGGTAGATGCATGAAATTTTGGACAATGGTACTTGACTGTATGAGTAATCCAAAAATGCAAATCTGCCACTCAGCAACCGCCGGGTCGCCGGTGCAGACGCGGTCCAAAAACACATATTTTGGGGTCCAAAATCGACTTATAGGTAGATGCATGAAATTTTGGACAATGCTACTTGAATGTATGAGTAGTCCAAAAATGCAAATCTGCCACTCAACAACCGCTGGGTCGCCGGTGCAGACGCGGTCCAAAAACGCAAATTTTGGTGTCCAAAATCGACTTACAGGTAGATGAATGAAATTATGGACAATGTTACTTGAATGTATGAGTAATCCAAAAATACAAATCTACCACTCAGCAACCGCCGGGTCGCTGGTGCAGACGAGGTCCAAAAACGCAAATTTTGGGGTCCAAAATCGACTTACAGGTAGATGAATGAAATTTTGGACAATGTTACTTGAATGTATGAGTAATCCAAAAATGCAAATCTGCCACTCAACAACCGCCGGGTCTCCGGTGCAGACGCGGTCCAAAAACTCATATTTGGGGGTCCAAAATCGACTTATAGATAGATGACTCAAATGTTGGGCAATAATAGTAGGTATGATAAGTAACATAAAAATACACGTCTGCCAACGGAAAGTTGATGGATTGCAAGTGCAGACGAAGTCCAAAAACACACATCCGGGGGTCCAAAATGAACTCATTGGTAGATGGCTGATATTTTCAACCATAATACTAGGAGAAAATTGTAACTTATTAATGTAAGTCTGCCACTTCAGAGCCGCTGAGCCACTGGTGCAGACGAGGTTTTCCAAAATCTCAAATTGTTGGGGTCCATGTGGACTTACAGGTAGACGGCTGAAATGTTGTCCCATAGTCGTGGGTAAGGTATAGGACATGAAAATACACGTCTGCCAACGGAAAGTTGATGGATTGCAAGTGCAGACGGACTTCATAAAGTCTCAGTCATGCAGCTTGAGTTAATGAGCGAATTTTCAAAATGCTATTTCTACTGATTTTTGACTATTTTCGATGGTGACCATTTTTGAAAATCTTGATAAGGTTTTCTGATTGAAATGTTCAATCAGATTCTTAACATCATCATAGGTACTTTTTCATATGTTAGAGGATAATAAGCTCTGAAAACCTTAAGATCACTTTTTTGACACTACTTTTTCACCCCTTAGTATTCGTCGAAAATATTGACCGATGGACTTAATCTTGGATTATCTGGATTCTTTAGCTAGTACCTACGACCATATTTCGACTGGAAGGACACACATAAATCCTTATATGAATCTGATGGATGGTTATTGAAGGAAAAATTACAAACAAAATTCAAATTACCTAATATGATGGTTTGTTAATGCAAGCATTCCAGGGTTCGTCCCATTGGATAAGTATTAGGTTAATCTAAACCAGTTGTTGGTAAGCGATAAAACACGCATTTTTATTTAGATTCCTCCTGCACAAAACAGTTTCACTCAATGTTATTTAGTAGATAAGTATTTTGAGTAAGAGATAGTGGACCTCCTCTTCCACCCCTCGCCTTTACCCACCATAACATTTCTAGCGGCATGCGAGCATCGAATTGAAACAACCATTCGAAAATCCAAGATCTACGATACCACCCTCACCAATGGTGCCAGTCTGGCGGTAGTAAGTCGTAACGTTGAAGATGTGTAGAAGATTCATCCCTATTTAAGGTGAACACACACAGAAACCCACGAAACATGCGGTTTGTGGTGTCCTGGCACCATGGTGGAACCACTAATTAGTTCCATGGTGATACTGAGAATAATTCATGAAATACCAGAGATATAATATATCTCTATATTATAGAAAATTTTCCTCAATTTCACAGCTTGAGTACAATTAGTAAGCTATAAGGAACCGAAATATTGAAAAATTGTTGTAAATATTTGTTTTGTGAATATTATCCGCCCGCTAATTTTGGTACTCTGGTGTGTGCAACAGAGAAGTTATTTGAGTCTGAGTCTGAGATTATGCCCGAAAACGCACGTTTTGAGCATTAAACCCCCCTTCAAAGATCAAATTCAAAATTGAAATAAATTCAGTAAATTCCAGGAGTGAATACAGTTCATCCATGAGAGCGAAAACATTCTTTTGTGTGAGACATATAAATAGTTTCGAGTTACACTCATGAACCTTATGATCACATCATTTGGTATTCATAAATTCAGTCAGTCATGATTCAAATTTTATATCATTCTCTACTAAAGTGAAGACTGATTACCATTTGATTTCAATCTCAAAATATTGTGGTGAATATTTTCAAAAATGATGAAGGAAACCTCAAAATAAAGGAAATGTCCCAATTTGCGTAGCTATCCTCCTACCACCCAAAAATCAAGTTTGCACAAATCCCCGCACTCTTCCACTCGCCGTGCTAAAACAGGCAGGGCTTCTTGGTCTGGTTCATGTAGATCAGATTGGCATAGTATTATTCTGCTAAGGAATTCCCAAGTGGAACAGCTCACACCATTTAAAGCTAAAACATACAATAAATTCCACAATGGATTACAGTTCACCCAGGGAAACGAAGAAATTAAGTTGTGTGAGACATATAAATAGTTTCGAGTTACACTCATGAACCTTATAATCACATCATTTGGTATTCATAAATTCAGTCAGTCATGATTCAAATTTTGTATCATTCTCTACTAAAGTGAAGACTGATTACCATTTGATTTCAATCTCAAAATATTGTGGTGAATATTTTCAAAAATTATGAAGGAAACCTCAATATAAAGGAAATGTCCCAATTTGCGTAGCTATCCTCCTATCACCCAAAAATCAAGTTTGCACAAAATGTAAAATTCTCGCTAGGTAGTAATTATAAGCCACTAGGTTTCAGCGCTTTGGGCTCTCATTACTCTGATCCGCGGATTCAGCTACAATCTACAATCTAGGAAATCCCGTGAACTACCTGTAGGGGCCTACGTCAGGGAGATGGACTGGCCTGCCTATTGTTCAATTTTGCTCTGGAAGGCAGTCCGGAATTCAGGTGCAAACTTGATTTTTGGGTGGTAGGAGGATAGCTACGCAAATTGGGACATTTCCTTTATTTTGAGGTTTCCTTCATCATTTTTGAAAATATTCACCACAATATTTTGAGATTGAAATCAAATGGTAATCAGTCTTCACTTTAGTAGAGAATGATATAAAATTTGAATCATGACTGACTGAATTTATGAATACCAAATGATGTGATCATAAGGTTCATGAGTGTAACTCGAAACTATTTATATGTCTCACACAAAAGAATGTTTTCGCTCTCATGGATGAACTGTATTCACTCCTGGAATTTACTGAATTTATTTCAATTTTGAATTTGATCTTTGAAGGGGGGTTTAATGCTCAAAACGTGCGTTTTCGGGCATAATCTCAGACTCAGACTCAAATAACTTCTCTGTTGCACACACCAGAGTACCAAAATTAGCGGGCGGATAATATTCACAAAACAAATATTTACAACAATTTTTCAATATTTCGGTTCCTTATAGCTTACTAATTGTACTCAAGCTGTGAAATTGAGGAAAATTTTCTATAATATAGAGATATATTATATCTCTGGTATTTCATGAATTATTCTCAGTATCACCATGGAACTAATTAGTGGTTCCACCATGGTGCCAGGACACCACAAACCGCATGTTTCGTGGGTTTCTGTGTGTGTTCACCTTAAATAGGGATGAATCTTCTACACATCTTCAACGTTACGACTTACTACCGCCAGACTGGCACCATTGGTGAGGGTGGTATCGTAGATCTTGGATTTTCGAATGGTTGTTTCAATTCGATGCTCGCATGCCGCTAGAAATGTTATGGTGGGTAAAGGCGAGGGGTGGAAGAGGAGGTCCACTATCTCTTACTCAAAATACTTATCTACTAAATAACATTGAGTGAAACTGTTTTGTGCAGGAGGAATCTAAATAAAAATGCGTGTTTTATCGCTTACCAACAACTGGTTTAGATTAACCTAATACTTATCCAATGGGACGAACCCTGGAATGCTTGCATTAACAAACCATCATATTAGGTAATTTGAATTTTGTTTGTAATTTTTCCTTCAATAACCATCCATCAGATTCATATAAGGATTTATGTGTGTCCTTCCAGTCGAAATATGGTCGTAGGTACTAGCTAAAGAATCCAGATAATCCAAGATTAAGTCCATCGGTCAATATTTTCGACGAATACTAAGGGGTGAAAAAGTAGTGTCAAAAAAGTGATCTTAAGGTTTTCAGAGCTTATTATCCTCTAACATATGAAAAAGTACCTATGATGATGTTAAGAATCTGATTGAACATTTCAATCAGAAAACCTTATCAAGATTTTCAAAAATGGTCACCATCGAAAATAGTCAAAAATCAGTAGAAATAGCATTTTGAAAATTCGCTCATTAACTCAAGCTGCATGACTGAGACTTTATGAAGTCCGTCTGCACTTGCAATCCATCAACTTTCCGTTGGCAGACGTGTATTTTCATGTCCTATACCTTACCCACGACTATGGGACAACATTTCAGCCGTCTACCTGTAAGTCCACATGGACCCCAACAATTTGAGATTTTGGAAAACCTCGTCTGCACCAGTGGCTCAGCGGCTCTGAAGTGGCAGACTTACATTAATAAGTTACAATTTTCTCCTAGTATTATGGTTGAAAATATCAGCCATCTACCAATGAGTTCATTTTGGACCCCCGGATGTGTGTTTTTGGACTTCGTCTGCACTTGCAATCCATCAACTTTCCGTTGGCAGACGTGTATTTTTATGTTACTTATCATACCTACTATTATTGCCCAACATTTGAGTCATCTATCTATAAGTTTCTTTTTGGTCCTCAAACCGAAAGGGTTTTTGGACCGCGTCTGCACCGGCGATCCGGCGGTTGCTGAGTGGCAGATTTGCATTTTTGCATTACACATGCATTCCAGTAGCTTTGTCAAAAATTTCATGCATCTACCTATAAGTCAATTTTGGACCCCAAAATTTGCGTTTTTGGACCGCGTCTGCACCGGCGATCCGGCGGTTGCTGAGTGGCAGATTTGTTTTTTTGCATTACACATGCATTCAAGTAACATTGTCCAAAATTTCATTCATCTACCTGTAAGTCGATTTTGGACCCCCAAATATGAGTTTTTGGACCGCGTCTGCACCGGAGACCCGGCGGTTGTTGAGTGGCAGATTTGCATTTTTGGATTACTCATACATTCAAGTAACATTGTCCAAAATTTCATTCATCTACCTGTAAGTCGATTTTGGACCCCAAAATTTGCGTTTTTGGACCTCGTCTGCACCAGCGACCCGGCGGTTGCTGAGTGGCAGATTTGTATTTTTGGATTACTCATACATTCAAGTAACATTGTCCATAATTTCATGCATCTACCTATAAGTCGATTTTGGACCCCAAAATTAGTGTTTTTGGACCGCGTCTGCACCGGCGACCCAGCGGTTGTTGAGTGGCAGATTTGCATTTTTGGACTACTCATACATTCAAGTAACATTGTCCAAAATTTCATGCATCTACCTATAAGTCGATTTTGGACCCCAAAATATGTGTTTTTGGACCGCGTCTGCACCGGCGACCCGGCGGTTGCTGAGTGGCAGATTTGCATTTTTGGATTACTCATACAGTCAAGTATCATTGTCCAAAATTTCATTCATCTACCTGTAAGTCGATTTTGGACCCCCAAATATGAGTTTTTGGACCGCGTCTGCACCGGAGACCCGGCGGTTGTTGAGTGGCAGATTTGCATTTTTGGATTACTCATACATTCAAGTAACATTGTCCAAAATTTCATTCATCTACCTGTAAGTCGATTTTGGACCCCAAAATTTGCGTTTTTGGACCTCGTCTGCACCAGCGACCCGGCGGTTGCTGAGTGGCAGATTTGTATTTTTGGATTACTCATACATTCAAGTAACATTGTCCATAATTTCATGCATCTACCTATAAGTCGATTTTGGACCCCAAAATTAGTGTTTTTGGACCGCGTCTGCACCGGCGACCCAGCGGTTGTTGAGTGGCAGATTTGCATTTTTGGACTACTCATACATTCAAGTAACATTGTCCAAAATTTCATGCATCTACCTATAAGTCGATTTTGGACCCCAAAATATGTGTTTTTGGACCGCGTCTGCACCGGCGACCCGGCGGTTGCTGAGTGGCAGATTTGCATTTTTGGATTACTCATACAGTCAAGTATCATTGTCCAAAATTTCATGCATCTACCTGTAAGTCAGATTTTCATGATTTTGGGTTGTGTTTCGTCGGCCGCCATCTTTGAATCCGACGGCTTTGGAACGGCAGACGTGTGTTTCTTGTATAACCACGATTAGTACTATGCAATTCTACAATTGGTACTTTTCTATCGATCAGTTGCCCTTTTTCAGCCGGGCTCCCGGACTAAATATAGATGGCAGGTAGAGTCATTATTTTTAGTTTGGAATAGGGATGTCCGATACTTCAAAAGTATCGATATAATATCGTATCGATACATCTAGAAAGTATCAAAAAGTATCGATACGATACTTTCAAAAAGTATCGATATTTTGAAGTATCGCTACTTTTCGATACTTTTACAAAAATGTGTGAAAATGCCTTTTATTTTTCTCTCCATCAGTGTGACAATTCTCCATCGCGAGGATAATAATTAATATAGAATGAACAAAACAATAAATCACTCATTTTTTGTTTAGGTACTTGTTTTCGTATTGCACTTGGTTGGGTTAACATTTTGGTGGTCCTCCCTAGATGATGGAGGACAGCAGGTTATCATATTATGATTATGAGGACAGCAGGTTATCATAATATGATTATGGTCTGTTCGGAGAGGCAGTCCTGAACGGTTCGGAGGGGCTTGGAGGAGCCCGAAGGAGTTTTGAGGAGCCCATTCGCCTCTATCCCCTCCCCTTTTCAGTTCCGGTTTGGTTCCGAACTGTTCCGGACTGCCTCTCCGAACAGACCCACCAGAGGTGGCTGTACATCATCTTTGTTTAGTTTGTTGAAGTGGTTGGTCTCCCAACAATCTACGTAGAGAAAGAGGTAGGCACCTACTAAAATTCGAGACTTTCATCTAATGTGAGAGATAAAAAATATATAGCATTTTGATCTAATGTGAGAGGTAAAAAAGTATCGCCTCCGATACTGGAAAAAAAGTATCGATACTACGATATATATCAGGAAAAAAAAGTATCGATATGTATCGATACTTTTTTTGAAAAGTATCGATACTTTTAAGTATCGATACTTTTGGGACATCCCTAGTTTGGAAAACATCGGCCTGCAGTTTTCCCTATAACCGAGACCAGATATTGCTCTAATAGCATGACGCTGGCAATTGAATATTTGTTTTGCTGAGGGAGTATGGCCCCAGCAAAGTATCGCATAACTCGCACGACTCTGAAATGTTGCGTGAAAGGCCGCTAGGACAGCTCGTTCGGATAATCGATCGGATAGCCTTCGTAATAGAAAAAATATTCGATTTAGCATCTTCTCCAATTCACTACAGTGGAATTTCCAATTCAATTTCGGATCTATTGTTACACCCAGAATTTTGGTTTTTGTAGGGTTTGAGCTTAATGAGGATAAATCTCTCAATCCAAACGTCATTATCTGCGTTTTCTCATCATTTACAGCAAGACAATTACTAGTGAACCATGCAGACACTAACCTTGAAGACATATCGATAATTGATGACAGATTATCAATGTCTTTAAACCTCGTCAGAACAGAAGTATCGTCGGCGAAAAGAATTGTCAGATTTGGGATGAAGTTGGGAAGGTCATTGATGAAAATGATGAAGAGGGTAGGTCCCAACACAGAACCCTGCGGGACACCAAAACGAATTTGAGAGAGGCTTGATACCTCTGAATTGTGACGCACAGCTTGCATCCTATTGGTCAAGTAGGAATTTATCGTCTTAAGAGCTCGTGCAGAAAACCCATATTTTCCCAATTTATCCACCAATAACTTATGAGGAACACAATCAAATGCTTTCGCCACATCTACAAGTGTTGCTGAAGAGTAATTACCATTCTCAAAGCTATCAAGGACGAAATTAAGATAGGGAACCATCACCAATAGGGAAAGATGGACTAACGGAGGAAGACACAGAAGACCAGTCATTGGACATAATTATTTCCCTGAGACAAGACATTTGAGCTTCAATACAACGTTCACACACAGGGAATCGTGACTGTGGCGTTGAGTACCAGAAAGGAGCAGATCCTGGTAACCTTTTCTGTTTTTCTGAATCAGAAGAACAAAGCTATTCGACTTTTTTTTCGCGAGGATCTCATCAGTGAAGGCTCAATTATAAACGAAAAGATTGAAACTCAAAATCAAATTGGAAATTTACTAACAAAACGTTTGGAAAGACTGCTCATTATTTGATACAAAACAGCCTTGGAATGCATTGAAGAAATCAAATCAAATAGTTTTTATTTGTAAAGAGCCTTTCCAGGCAATACAAACGTCACGTATTTTATGGTATTAAATTAAACGTTATTAAATTGTATTAGCAATAAAACTAAAAAAAACATTTAAAAAATACTATGATAGAAAAATAGAGAGATAATCTAAGTCAACAAAAAACAGACTAAGTTTGAATTTTTGGTATAATAAGATCATTGATAGTTGATGTCGAAAAAATGTTCCACTCTATACGGTTCTCTGTCAACCAAAGAACGTTTCACGAACGTCTTGAATTGAGCTAAGGGCAGCTCTCTCGTCGCTGGATTCAGGTGGTTGAAGAGTCGACATCCAATTTGGTATGGGCTCGTATTAAGCGATGAAGTCAACCTGGCTTGAGAAGGACAGAGATTGGTTCGGTTCCTTGTATAATATTGATGCTTATCCAAACCTACAGGAAAATGCCTACCTGGAAAACGTACAGGCTAGGGAGCGTCAGGATTCCGAGCTCACGAAAATGACCCTTACAGCTCTCGCTCCAACCCAGCTTTCGCATAGTACGTACAGCTTTTTTTGGATTTTGAATATGCTGTTAGCGTTACAAGAGTTTCCGCATAAGACCATACAGTACATTAATCGAGCATGGTATACCATGAGCAAAACCTCAGATGAAACAGAATGAACAAGTCGTCGAAGCAGAAAGTTGCAGCTGGTCAGCTTAGAAGACAGCATCTCAGTGTGTCTTTGCCAGGATAATCGATCAAGAAAGGGAGATGTTGAGTTTCTTCAATATCATTGCTGTTAAGCCCGTTTCTTTTCAACTCCATTATTGAATTTAAATTGAATTTCATATAGAATTGAATCGCTTGAGGAGGAAAACTTGTAACGATTAGAGCTTTTGATATCAATGCACGAGTTGAAGTGAAGTGAAAGAGCTAAGTAGTAAAATGTTCATTAAAATTAGGGAAACCAAGGTAGAGAAATAAGAGTATTAATATCGTATTAATAAATTTGAATTAGTTTAAACTTTTGATATATTAGCAACATTCCATGCCCCTCGAGTCAAACTTGAAACCAGCTTAATGCAGAAATACGAAAACATTAAATTCCAAAACCTTTCAGCCAATGACCAGAATGACGTTTCAAGGGTGAACATCCTACTGAATTCATAAGGAGAGAGTAGAAGTTATACTTATTACTAGGGCTAGGATCCGAGTATATTTGCATATTATTTTCCTGGGTAGTATACATTGAAAGAAGCCTTTTGGTGGTATTTTCACCTCTGGGAACAACATAATTTAAATTTACCGAGCATATAAATGCATAAAACCACGGTTTTCGGGATAGAAGCATATAAATGCATATCCTGTGGTTTTCGTGTAAATAGCTTGTTTTTCTTGAATTCCCCTTCCGAATTCGGGCCCTGACCATCCATAAAGTTCGAAAACAAGAATGTCTGGTGTGAATAATAGAACCGCAGGTAGTTAACCTTTAGTGAGGTCATTCCCACACCCTAATTGCCCTCTTCCGGATTAGAATGCGACTCCGAAGATTTGCGAGGGAAGACCTTGACTAGTTTTCCACTGATGGAAAAATTCTTTTCTGCAAAATGTTCGAAAAAGAGGTAAGTTCTTTTCGATTTTGACATTTTTACATGTACCTACTTCCTTAAATATTTAAGGGTCAAACAGTTGAAATTTCAAGTAAGTCGTATGTGTACCTACCTACTAGGTAAGTAGAGATAAATCGAGGAATTCGGAGAGTAGACCCAGTAGATCCTCAGATTTCACATTTCCAAGGCAGAAATTGACATTTGGATTTGCAAGTTTTTCATGGGATCATTGAGGGGGTGCTCGTATTTCTACTGCAATATTTGAAAATACTTTCATAGTCCACAATGCTTTATTTTTGTTCATTCAATATATTTTTTCTCACTTATGCGTATTTACCTAAGTATTTATTTTCAGATCAAGATTTCGGAGTGTTTTCAATTTTTCCAACATAGGGCCACAAGTGGGCACTCAGCATCATGGAAACGTTTATTGACTGATTTGAGAAAATCATTGACAACTGAAAATATAGAAAAAATTCTTGTTGTACAAACCAATGTAGATTTTTTACTTCATTGACTCGCATATTTCTATGATCCTTTTGTAAATTAACTTTTAAACTCTACCTTTTATAAGAAAACTTCTCATAGGTATATATATATTCTTGAAAATTTAGTGCGAATATAGCAGTGTATCACATACAATTATTATAGAATAAAGCTCGAACACAAAGATAAGTTATTGGTTTTTCGTTTCACTTTTCTTTCTATAGTTTTAACGGTGTTTTTCGAGCATATTCTGCATATTTAACCGCAGATAACGGGTTTTTGGAGCATATCTATCGAGCATAAAACACATGATTTTCGAGCATATCCGGAGATTTTATCGAGCATATCCCAGCCCTACTTATTACAATAATTTAGCGTATGCGCATGCGTAGAGGCTTTCATCTACCGGGGGCAAAACAATAATTCATAAGGATCATCACAGAGCTAAAAACCCTGAAAACCTCATCAAAATCGAAACATGATTTCGAGAATAGTTCAGAGGATTTTACCACAGCAGACCTCAGAAAAAAACGCTGCAAATTATTACACAAAGGTTTATTATTTTTCTATATAGATCACTCGTCTGCAAAGAACTCGGCTTTGCCATTGTCACCATCCACCAACCATAGATACTACCTACCTACCACGTACTACAGCGATCGCATTTCGGTCAGATAAAATTTGAACGGAGATTAGGCTTCTTTTGCGATTCACATTCGTGTTTCTGATTTATTGCAAGTCCAACCCCTAAGTTCTCGTAGGGAGCGAACGGTTTCTCCTACAGAGCTCCGCGTGGTCTCTAAAAATTCAATAGGTAGGTACTATCTTAAATTAATGGAAAAACAATACCTTTACATCGAATTTTTTTGAGCTAGGGCGTTTTCAAAATTTCAACCTTAGAAGTGACCTACATCAACCAAAAGCTTCGGGGCACAATTAGACCCCAAATAGAGCTCATATACCAAATTTCATCAAAATCGGTCCATGGGAACTAAGGAAAGCGCCGCGAACGACGGTCGGCCAAATTTTTTTTTAGATTTTTGGGTTCTACGGACCTTGAAACATAAAACTAACAAATTTTGAAGGGGAGGTTATTTTTTTTCTTGGTCGATTCCAAAGGTTCAATATGGAAAATAATAAACCAAAATTGTTCTAAAAGCTCTGAAACTACCTGTTCAGAGGAAGAGTCTTTTCCTATGTGAAAAATGTTGCTTTTAAATACGAATGTCAAGGTACAAATGGCGGAATATTATTGGAATTTTGATTGAGTTACGTTAAAATCCATTGGGAATAACCACTTTTGAAAATCATTTTCCGAGGAAAATAGAGCGGTATCTTGAGAAACTCTCCAGTAAACTCCCTTCAGTATTCTATACGTACATATTCAAGTTGTGTTAAGGGGTGATGGTAAAACCGATAATTTACATCACAAATTGAACGGGTACACAAGACGGGAAGTTTGTAATTCGTTAGACAGCTTTCGACAGCTATCGTATTAATCGATTGAGACAAATGTTTGTTGAATGAGTCACTTCCGGGTACCTCGAGCGTTTTTAAGTTTCTCTGTTAGGTACTATAAACGCGAAGGGAATAATGAGTAGGTAATTGCCAGTAAATTCACTATAATTAGTCTGCACTACCACTAATGGGTAGGTACCAATAATTTTGACCTTTCTAATTACAACACTGCCGCTAACTGGATGCATGAAGAAACATCACCGGTCGTTTCCAAACATTCCTACTTTGTAGACGTCCAATGAAGAGACGGGTTTTAAAACGATTAAAGACGAAAACTTGGCCAGAAACTCACCCATCAGCTAAACCTTATGGAAATCGGTGGAAACGTTCGAGACAAAACATCAGTCGCACACAGAGATTCTGTCTATTTGACAGATAACATTGAACTGTATCAAACAAAGAAGGGACATACGGAAGCTAAACTTGTGTTGTTCCTGACCAATACCAGACTGAACTGAGGTCTATCTCAGGTCACAGGTAAGGCGACAATCCTTCAAAATGGGTTAATATGTTTGAAAGTTACTGCATTTTCAGGTAGCGATTCTGGGAGGGTGTGCTTTGCCTTTACAATGAACGTACGTATTTTTAGAAAAAGTTTGTAAAAAACGCTGCAAATTATTACACAACGGTTTATAATTTTCCTACATAGATCACTCGTCTGCAAAGCCACCAGTCGATCGACTAACATTTGAACGGAGATTCTCTTTTGCGATTCACACTCGTGTTTTTGATTTATTGTACGCCCAAACCTTAAATTTTCGTAGTGAGCGACTATCTTACATTGATGGAAAAACAATACCTTTATATCAAAATTTGTTGAGTTAGGCGTTTTCAAAATTTCAAAATTTATTTTTCAATTCTTAGAAGTGACTTACATCAACCAAAATCTTCGGGGCACAACTAGACCCCAAATGGAGCCGACATACCAAATTTCATCAAAATCGGTCAATGCTGAGTGGGGAAATTGCCGCGTACGGCAGACGGACGGCCAAATTTCTATTCGATTTTTGGATTCTACGTACCTTGAAATGTAAACCAACAAATTTTGAGGAGGCGTTAAAAAATGTTTTTCTTGCTCGATTCCAAAGGTTCAATTAAAATTATAAACCAAAATTTGTGTATTGCATTGGCCTCAAATTTGTAGAAAAATATTTTCGAAACGTTTCTCTAAAGAAATCCGTTCATGGGCATTTCAAAAGATTCCTAGATGTTACCATTTTTAAAACCAAAAACGCTGCAAATTATTACACAATGGTTTATTATTTTTCTATATAGATCACTTGTCTACAAAATCACCAACAATCCAATATGAAGGAAAAAAAAAATCAAAAAAAAGAAAATCAAAATCACCAACCATCGATTGCTTTTCGGTCAGTTCTAATTTGAACGGAGATTAGGCCTCTTTTGCGATTCACACGCGTTTTGATTTATATATATATATTTCAATATAAACCCTTAAATTTTCGTAGGGAGCGAACGGTTTGTCCTACAGAGCTCCGCGGGGTCTCAAAAAATTCTAAAAATTCTATAGAATCTTAAATTGAAGGAAAAACGATACCTTTATATCAAAATTTGTTGAGTTAGGGCGTTTTCAAAATTTCAAAATTGATTTTGGAACCCTTAGAAGTGACCTACATCAACCAAAAGCTTCGGGGCACAACTAGACCCCAAATGGAGCCTACATACCAAATTTCATCAAAATCGGTCAATGCTAAGTGGCAAAAGTGCCGCGTACGGCGTACGGCGGACGGACGGCCAAATTTTTATTCGATTTTTGGATTCTACATACCTTGAAACGTAAACCAACAAATTTTGAGGGGGTGTTAAAAATTTTTTTTTCTTGGTCGATTCCAAAGGTTCATTATTGAAAATAATAAACCAAAATCAAAAAAAATAAAAAATAAAAAAATAAATAGAAAACAAAATAAAAAAAAAATAAAAAAAATTAAAAAAAAAAATCAAAATCACCAACCATCGATCGCTTTTCGGTCAGCTCTAATTTGAACGGAGATTAGGCCTCTTTTGCGATTCACACTCGTGTTTTGATTTATATATATATATATTTCAATATAAACCCTTAAATTTACGTAGAGAGCGAACGGTTTGTCCTACAGAGCTCCGCGTGGTCTCAAAAAATTCTAAAAATTCCATAGAATCCAAAATTGAAGGAAAAACAATACCTTTATATCAAAATTTTTTGAGTTAGGGCGTTTTCAAAATTTCAAAAATGATTTTGGAACCCTTAGGAGTGACCTACATCAACCAAAAGCTTCGGGGCACAACTAGACCCCAAATGGAGCCTACATACCAAATTTCATCAAAATCGGTCAATGCTAAGTGGCAAAAGTGCCGCGTACGGCGTACGGCGTACGGCGGACGGCGTACGGCGGACGGCGTACGGCGGACGGCGTACGGTGGACGGACGGCCAAATTTTTATTCGATTTTTGGATTCTACATACCTTGAAACGTAAACCAACAAATTTTGAGGGGGTGTTAAAAATTTTTTTTTCTTGGTCGATTCCAAAGGTTCATTATTGAAAATAATAAACCAAAATTGATTAAATTTCAAAAATTTGCTTTACAAAATCGCTAAAAATAGCCATAAAGATTAAATATTTTAAATGGAAGCAAATTTCTGTGTAGAGAAAGTTTCTAGGCCATAAATTGAATAATAATTATTCTTATAACAATTATTGTAAATTCAAGTACCTACGCAAAAAAGTTCTCAAAACATTGAAAAATGTGATTAGTAATTGCTTAAAAATTTCATATATAGTACCAAAAATCTCAAAATTCATTGTTCATCAATGAATCATTCATCGAATTCATTCATTCATTGATTGTTTCACATTTTCATGCGCAAATGTGTTCTCACATAGCATACAAGGGCTCTAAACCCACTAAAAACGTCGGAAAATGGCTAAAAATTCAAAAGTTGTTTTTAATAACGTTTTAAAAAAATTCGCTCATGCGGTCGTGCTGCACGACTTTGAATTTTCATTACAATATTTTTTCTCATCGATTCATTTTTGTTAACAAAAACGAGTAAAGTTCACATGAAGGTTTGGCAGAAAAAGTTCTTCAAACTACCTAATACTTCGATTTTTGGTGATTTTTTAGACTTTTTGCCACTCTTATTGATTTTACCGTCCACGTGCCGTGCGTGGCACTCCACTAATAATCATTCTCAATCTTCTTGATGTGGCCCACTTAGGATTTCCAGTCATATTCCACAGCTTCCATTGTAAATTCCTGAAGGCGTTAAAGTGATAAATCACCACCCGTATTCCTTCCCTTTATGAATTCTCGCCCAAACCTACCTAGCGAAAAATCAGGTACTAAAGGATTTGAGCGAAAGTGACCGAAAATGGGATTTCCCTGGGCGAGTGACAAGCTCGGAGGAGGTTGAACGGACGTTTTCAGTTTAGGATTCGGTAGGGTCCTCGCGTTCATTCTTTTCATCGGTGGACAGTACACGTCTGTACCTTGTACCTCCTGTTATTATAAAAGTTCCTGGGTAAGTCGAATATATCGGGGTTTCCTTCATTAGTCATACCTAGTGCAATTTATAGGTACCTACTGAATAATTGGAAGAAACTCATGCGTAGACGTTTCAGGTTTTATGGCACAAAAACAATGTTTTCATGAAGGTTTGAGGTGGGCCTTTATCACAGGCGTAAAAGTTATCGCGATGAATAATTACCAAGACTGCAAGAAGGCACATTTATTTCAATACTATTCAAGGAATTCGCCAGTCAGGAGAGAGCTCCTCATCAAGTAACATTACACGTATAATCCTCTAAATCTGTCTTAGGTACCTTTAAAATCGCAGTATTACGGCGTTGTTTTATGGTGGTTAGTTTCAAATTATAATCAACAACCAAAGTTCTCGACTAATTCATCGTAAATGGATACCAGAGACGAGTCTTGGTAATCAACATTTTATTCCTGCTGGTTCAGCTAATGAATGATCATGGAGTATATCAAGGGGGCGGGTATTTCATTTCAAAAATGCTTTCAATTACCATTAAGATATCAAACATTGAAACCAGAAAACAACACCTGCCGAGAGATTAGAGTTGTACCTAGATCATCAAATTTTGATACAGGAGAATGCATGTAACTAAAATTACGCACGTCCCAGCCCAGAACTTCACCATCGATTTTGATATGATTCTCCTGAGGACGGGTGCTGCTCAATAACGTAGATAATCTGGATACATCCATTGATCTTGTAGTCATCCTTTCGAGTGAAACCTGACCAGCCCTTCTAAACAAAACCTACTTCTACTCGTTTCAAGTACCTACCTAATAGTATAATAATTGATGCCTGATTTTTTTCAACCATCTTTCTCTTCTAAATACACTCACTGGGTCTTCGCCTCACAACTCTCCAATTCGGGTCGACGTCTATAACTTCGAAGTCGTCCAAATCCTGATCGTTGATTTCCAGGAGAAGGAGAGGGTGTGAGTCCAACACTTCCATCAACACGATCAATCTATACTCAACGGAATCGATTCACACAACCAACCTGCTACTTCCAAAATCACGGCTTCAGAGATGTCTGAGATGATCGACAGTGAAAATAACATGAGAATTCGAAGAATGACAGAAAAATCGAAGTAAGAAAAGCAGTTAACACAGTACTGTTTATGCGCTTATTTCTTCTCCAAGAGACGTTTAGTGTCTTAGTGACATGAAATTAAGACCATATGAGAGCTTAGAGTTAGTTAAAACGAGTGAGAAGCGATAGCTAGAAGCAAAGGTACCTACCTATAATTTATTACAACGAATTAAATTGACAAAACGAATTTACAATTTATTAAAATGGTAAGTAAAGGTTGTGCAGAAATCTGGGGTGCAGATACAGAAACCAGGGACTAGTGTTTCTCTTTAAAAAAAAAACCTAATGTATCCAGTTGTCACGCAAATCAGAACAGGTAAGTAGGTACTTATGCCTAACCCTAGAAAGGTAGAGAGAGTAAAATTTACTCTACCACCTTAATCATTTGTTGATTGTGCCTAACCGGATCATGTGATCAGGTCCCACCACCCATCTATTCTTCCCTCAGGTTGTTGTGAAGTTGATGTAAGAGTGAGGGCATCTTCACACTATGTTGTAAGTACCAAAATCAAATGAGTAAAGTTTACTCAACGCTACCTTTCCCTGTAAAAATTAAGAGTGATTTTCGCTCGATGATTGACTTCAAATTAAGGCCAGAATCACCTATTGGCTGTGCGAGAATCGTACAAGAACCAGAAGCTCGAAAATAATGTTCAAGGTGCCTATCTCAAAAACAAAACTTACATCACTACACATTGTGAGAAGTTCGCAGACCTGTTTTAGTTGTTGTAATGCGCTGGCATTGTTTAGTTGTTCTTCAATTTCTTAGAAGTTTCTCATTTTTTCATTTTGAATTTGATTTTAGATACCTTTTTTTGTTTTTTTCAGTCCCCATGTTTACATGAATTTTATTTGATTCCTAAGCGTTCTCTTTTCAAGTATTTTTCTTTTCGAATAGTACTTCCTTTCTTTGAGTGATAATTATACCTATGTGATGTAGTAAAACATACAAACGGTGGGGTCAAACCGGTTTTGTAATTGATATTTTTTTACCAATCAGTTTGCATACCTTATTAGTAATATGCGCTTTGATATTTTTACTAAAGCGATAGCAATTTAGGACTCTATTTTAAATAGTTTTTTTCTAAAATAAAATGAGGATTTCAATCGAAATAGGGCATTTTGTGTGAGTATTAACCTTTATTATTTTAAAATTAGCTCTATTTACCATTTTAGAGCCTACTGCGTTGACAAATTGATGATTTTTGGTAATGTGTAAAATTTACTCCACGCTACCTTTAAAGGCCTATGGAATAGCGCTACCTTTCTAGGGCTAATGAAACTAAAAATATCTAACAAAATACACCATTTTCAGACGGTTGCATGGATATTACTCGCGGACGGTCGTCACAAAAGACGTGGCGAAAACTCTCTCGTTTCGAGGTGGGCTTCAGCAAGAAGCAAAGCAATAAATTCATGGATCATTAATAACGTTATAGTGATGGACGTCTGAAAACTTATCAATGGAAGTGACTAAAATTGCTTTGGAGTTGTATTACTTACTGGTGGAGGTGCCTCCATTATGAAGCTGAAGCAATCTATCACGGCTTGAATAATGGATCATTTTTGCCCCTTGTTTACCCGCTTGAATACCCCAGTTCACTCTGTTTAGCTATATTTGCCATTCAATATTCGCCAACATTAAATTATTGCTAAAGTTCATTTTCATACAAGATGGTTGGTACCACACGAGGTGATCACTGCTAAAAGTTCAAGATCCATCAATTATCTTATCACCATTTAAATTTTGACTGCTATGTTGTGTTCTGGGTTTATATGATCAACGTCGACCTTCGTGTGAATCAAACTACTCGCTTGAACCTTTTTAAAAATTTTCTCACGCTAGAAGGTTGCGGTTGGTATCAAAATTCTCAGAATGAGGTCTAGTTTAGATTAAAAACGCAGAATGAAAGAAAAATTTTTTTTCTTGCTCGATTCCAAAGGCTTGTTATTGAAAATAACAAACCAAAATGCAATACTATTTTAAAGTGAAGAAAAAAGAAGTTGTTGAAAAACCCCAATTGTAGCCCGTATACCAAATTTCATCAAAATCGGTCCATGGGAAGTAAGGAAAGTGCCAAGTACGACGGACGGCCAAATTTTTATTCGATTTTGATTCCACGTACCTTGAAACGTAGGTAACCCAACAAATTTTGAGGGGGGTTTACATTTTTTTTGGTCGATTCCAAAGGTTCATTACCATTGAAAACAATAAACCAAATGATCAAGGGAAGATAAGGAAGAAAAAACATAGGTGCTATATAAGATTTTCTATTTAAAAACGCTTGCATACGAGTCTGCAACGCATTGGGACATTTTCATGTCTTTACCTATTGCTTTTTACCTCACTACAGGACTTTATAACCCACCCTCCGTTGTTGTCAGAATGTGAAACGAATCATTAACATAATAATATCTAAGTCGAATACTATTATAGGTGGCACTGTCTTCTTACTACGAAAGAGTGTAGATATAATATATCTAACATAATAATTATTATATCTAACATAGTAATATATCTAACATAATATTATTATGTTACAAATTGACACAATTTCGTGATGTTTTTTGTTGCTATGTGCCAGGGTAAACTGCAGAGGCTACATACCAAATCTCAACTACCAACAGTTAATAGGAGAGGTAGGTACCATGTAAAGAGGTAGGTACTACGAAAGAGTGTAGATATATTATGTTACAAATTGACACAATTATTAATATTAAGAGGTAGGTACCTAATTTCAATAAAATAGACGATTCCGGATTAATTATCTTCTACACTCACGATCATTAGTTTGTAAACAAAATATGAGAACAGTTATGCCCATAGCTCCGCTATTCGTATAGTCAATATGTTATGGAGAACATGAAAATGTTCGTTAAATCGAGAGCTTTCCAACGAGTGGTGAACGATTTTTGTGGGTTAAAAAGTGTAGTAAAGGAACAAACCTAACAACGGGGTCGTTGTAAGCGGAAATCATTATAAAGGCACTGTAACACAATTTCGTTACGCTGTAACACAATTTCGTGACAGTTTTTTGTGCTATGTGCCAGGGCAAAGACATGAAAATGTCAATATAAAGGTCTAAAAAAATATTTTATCGCTATAGTGTATTTACAGTAGCTCACCTAACAATTGTCTACTTTTCAGGATACCAAAAACTGAATAATATAATCTGGGTTTTCTCATTTTCAATTCTCTAATGACAATTTAGATTCGCGCGACTGTGGATGTGCTATGCTGACATCATTTCACAGATTAGGTACTTCTTGTGCTATACAACCACCTCACACTATTACAATATGAGTAGGGCACATATCCCAGTTTTTGGATTGAGTGTTTTCTGGATGAATTGGGTGATGTAAAATATAACAGTTATATTTACTAATATCACCATAGTTACTATGGTGATTCTTGTTGTGCGATTTGTTACGCTTCTAAAATCGAAAAACCAACTTCACCATTGCATCAGGAGCGAAATTCTGAATAAAACTCCATACAAACCTCGATAAAGAAAAATGTTAGAAGTGCAATGCCGGTTCTGAGCGGCGATTTACATTTTCCATTTTAGTCACAACGGAATAGGTACACTCGACCACTGAATGCCTGATGTTTATCCGTCCAGGACGCAAGGTACAACCTTGGACCTACTTGCAAGAAGTATTCTGTGGGGTTGAAGGAAGAGTTCTGAGTAAAACCTTAAGATCTAGGGCCTTCAGTTCTGGGAATGGGTTCAACGTAATTACAAAGGAAACTCGTTATTATACTACCACGAAACTTGCTTCAAACCAACTCCTTTATGTCTGCAGAAAGGGACAATCTGGTAATCCATTTTCGCTACAAATTTTTATTAATTTCTGCTTTATGCTTATTGGCTTGACTTCAGGAAGTTCAATATATTTTTTATAACTTAATAAAATTTTTCCTTAAATCGTACATTATGTTATTTATATTTTTCATTATTTTGACCTTTCCGGCCAATATCATTATTATATGAAAAATTTGATGAATGGTGTCATAACTGGGTCATGATAGGTACCTACTGTCAGTGCCTGTTGTAGGATTGGGATCTGAATTAAGGAAGAATTGATAATACTGAAAATAGTCTTATTAATTAATTAATAATCTTATTAATAGTAATTTCATTTATTATTAAGGGGGTTCATGAGTCGGTTCTAATTTAACACTTTTTCATGCACCTGTTTCTCTGGATATATTCATGATATCTTCATAATTTTTTTTTAAAATTCTTTGTCTACTCTCCTTATAACCACTGAGTGAGTTTCAACTCTGTTGTGCAAATATTATTTTACCTAAAAGCAATATAGCAAAACAAATTTTTCGTGTTTTTTATGTTTATGATTTTTTTTATTCTAGCCATGTTTCTGTTTGGAGTTTTTCGTCCAAACTTGTTCAGCGAATGTAATAAAGACCCCTTGAAATCATTAAAAAAAATCAAGTTGCCAGCTCTTTTGGTTGCCGAGAAACAGGTACCTAAGTGATGAAAAACAAGGGTTTTTCGGTTTGGAGAAAAACCGCGATTTGTGAAAGGTTCCCGTTTTTTGAGGTATTCGATCCAAATGCCAATCATTTCAAGTTGAAGACATTGAAAATGAGGTCTGATTACTCCTTATCCATGATTCTTATCAGTAAGTGTTATCACCGGTAAAGTGTCGGTTCGTCATATCACTTACTGATAAGAAAAATACATCTCTTGTGCTTGTGATTGGTTTTCGCTTCTCCCGTTCTCCGCATATCTTCCCGGCTTTGTTTGTTGGTTTGGAACTTGTCTCAAACAAAACTTGTAAGCATAATAGATTTTCTTTCATTAATTATCGTTGAGTTTACTACCATGAGTATGAGGTAAAGGAATGACGTAACAATAGCATTATTTGAACTCTATTTTCACCCAGCTTTCTCTCGGGTGCTATGCTATTTTCATACTTTTTGGTGGTATGGTGACCAGTGCTGGTGGCATGGTGTAGGAATTCTATTTCTATAAGAAATTATGAACACCGAAAGAACGGTAGGTAGTTACGGAAACTAAGAAACTATGAGAGCAGTGCAGCTCCTGGAGCGGAGAACAGCCATCCTCCGGAAACAGCGTTTGACTCCTCAATCTTTGAAAACTCATATCTCCGTGTTCCACTGCTCAAATTAAATTTTGTTATATACCAAAATGTCTGGAAAGACCTGCAGAATTTTATAAAAATAAAAACAAATAAGTCGAAAAATTTTCGATTCCCTTTTTCAACGGACAATACCTACCTAGCTTGGACGCCGCGATTTAGTTGAACGAAACAAGGAAACAACGCCAGCAACATGACAACCATTCATTTCCCAGTAACTTCAAGATAATTTTCAAAAAACACTTCGTGTGATGCATCAAGTAAACATAATATGCGGCGTTTTTCCTGCATGGATACAGAAAAAGTGGGAAGGAGGACAAACGAAAAGCCTAAAAGGTGAGACGATTCGAACAGAAAAGGTAGGTATTCTATACAAAAAGTGTTAGGTATAGAATTTCGTTCACCATTTTCATAATTTCTTTAACCACCTTCACTACGGAATCCAAGGTAAGTTTAGTTATGTGAGTATAATTCAGTGAGCATTACAGTTGGAATTCGTTTTGAGGTAGGAATTACCTACTTAATGACACATTATTAGTATACAATTATTACTGAGCCATCAATTGCGAACAGACAATTATAGTAGGTAAGGAGGTACCTACTTCATGTTATCTTGTATATCCGCAGTGGCCAAAGCCAGCAGGTACTAAGTAGCCTGATGTACTTAACAGATTACACAGGTACACGACCAAAAAACTGCCTCCAGTTTTGCAACTGATTTCTATAGATTTTGGAACGCTGAATCCATGAAAACTAGCCAAAATGCTCTATCACGTCACGTTTTCTTGCAAAATTTGATTTCTTACCCATATAAGGAATGTTCAGATAATTTCTTCTTGGCTGACGGCAATTCATTTCCATGACCCAAAATGAAGGTTGCAATGCTTGAAACACGCCCTCATGATATTTTGAGAGGTTTCGTATTCATTTTAAACATTAAACTTGAACTGTTCAATCCAGTACGGATTTCCATGACCCAAAATGAAGGTTGTAATGCTTGAAACACGCCCTCATGATATTTTGAGAGGTTTCGTATTCATTTTAAACATTAAACTTAAACTGTTCAATAGACGATTTGCGCGCCTGCGCAGTAACCCCATATAGCCTGGTTGCAACCTTCCGCGAAGAGCAGGTTTCGGTACTCGGATCGAGTTGTTTACTAGTTTTGAATGAAGTTTAGTGCGTTTTATCTTCTTTTCTAATGTGTAGTTGTCGAGTTTTGTAGTTTTCAATTCGTGCAATTTCGATAAAAGACGTTGTTTTTCATTAGAAGGGCGGCCCGGGTCCGTTTAAAGTGATTTGTCTAATCGAAAATGATGTACCTAGCTGGAACCGTCCTATCGATCAAAACAACATTTCAGGTAAGTGAACCTTTCAATTGTATCTTTTATTATTTGCTAAGTAACTTTTCATAAACCTCGGCTCTCCTACTATGAACTACAATACAGAACGATGCGTTCACAAATACAATACCTACGATGCGCAAATACAATACGATGCGTCTCATTCAACGCGGAATAGCCTGCTGTAAACGCTGGGGTGCCGGCTTTTATTTACTGGCTTTAGCTCGAACCTAGGGGGAAACAACTATTTTTCAAAAACAGAAGAATGACAAATTCTCGCGTTTTTGTTTGCAAAAAGTACCTACGGGTTCGGCAAGATTTCAGACCCCAACTCAGACCTCAGCATCACATTTATCGAAAGGAATGCATGTTTTTTTTAGAAGTGTGGACTCCGTGGGGGATTGGTCAAAATGTTCAATCTCAAAATGAAACAAAAACCCTTGAAATTGACCATTTCCCTTAAAAAGGGCTCCCGGAAAGAAAGGATTCAGGACCTCAAAATACGAAAAACTCTGTGTAAGTTTCACCCTAACTTGTCATAAATTTCAATGACCATCTTGATGGGAAAATGGAACAGTGAAAATCTGAAGAAAAGAGGAGGGATTAAACTTTTTCAGACTCGATTCCAAAAATCCATTATTGAAGATAATAAACCAAAATAATGGCAAAAAGTATACTAATAATAAATAAAATGAATTTATGTATTTATTTATGTGTGAATCTTGTTTCAGCTACGTGCACACTGAATGGGGAAAAAATTGAAAAAAAGAAGAGAAAAATGAAGAGAACTCCCGCAAGGCACGACACGGCCCATAGGATTTGACTTGAAATTCCTCGATCTGAAATTGAGTCGAATTCCCCGTTGTGCTAGTTTTACATATTGCTATGGGTTGAATGTTTGTGGATGATCCATTCCAGTTTCGTTTTATATTGTTACCAATTTCTTTGCTCTCATTGGTGTACCTGTGTAAACTTTTGGAGCCTAGTCATATGTATGAACAGAACTGAGTTTTTAAAAGTAAACTGAAAGTAAAAACAAAAAGGAAACTGTAGTAGCTAAGTAAGTACTTAATTTTACAAAAAAATTTTCCAAATGTTTTTAAATTTTGGTTTGCCTAATACTAACAAAATGTGTTTCTTGAGTTCCTACTTTTTTCATAATAAAAGTATTTCGTAAAAATTACTCACGATTTTTTTTTTGTGTGAACCTGAAATTGAAAGACAAACTAAGGACAGTAAGTTGTGGTACACTTTTTTTTGTTTATAGTAGGTACCTACAGGCCAGAAGCACTGAATTTCGATCCTTGGAATTCCGTAAAACGTATTGTCACTGCACTAGTAACTCAAACACTTGACATACCTACATAAAAAAATACAATGCAGTGGCTTAGTCTCTACAGTACCTAGGCAAAATAGTGAGCGACTGTTTTCTCACTGAAGAGTTCCTATCTGCTTCCTCACTTTAGTCGGTACTAATTTAAAATAAACAAATAATCTGATATAGGGTTGTTTAAACTCCACCGAATAAGTTATTTCATTTTTATACCAATAATTCATTTTTATACCAATTCGTCTTTCCCAACCTCACATTATACTGTTGTAGTCCGCTACCGAAATAGAATGTAGTACCTACGCCTGTCAGACATATCTTTTTTCATTTTCTAATGCAATGAGGAAGAAAAATGTATCTTGGATATATCTGCAAATGAACTTCACTGGAAATTGACGGATCCGCGTTTATTTTGGTTTTAGATTTTTTATTCGATACCTATACAACAAAAAAATATTAACGTAATTCACCAAAAGGTACTTATTTAATCCCAATAAAAGTCACACGCATGTTAAAAGATAGATGGGTTTATCCTAATAATAAAATAGAGAGGTGCAACCTAAAATTATTAATTCATCGTAAAATTTACGAAAGTTTTAATCATTAAATGATCGTATTTAATATGATGTGTCAGAAATGTCCGTGATTTCAAAAATATTACACATCGGATATATGGTACGGCCAGACAATGAAAACTAGTATTGAAATTTAAATTATTTAAATAAGAACAAAGCCCAAGGAGTATACTTACCCAGTAGAGTTGGATTGAAAGGGATCATTGCAAAGAAAGTAAACAAACAAGAAAGTAAACGGAAAGGTTCAAACAATTTATTCATGAAAATAAGGGATGATTTTAATTGTAGGTACAATAATACATGCAGTTGCAACGTAACTGTACAATTTCAACTAGGTATTTAACTAAAGGTTCCCGAAAATTGAGGCGTTGTTGGCGAAAATTAGAGGCGTTTCACTGAGCGAATCATAGTAGGTATCCTTGTAGATTTGACGAACTTTTTGAAACTTTGAGTCATTTTGCTGCAACGAATTATCCACGTCCGAAAAATGTTACATTTGAAACAGCCTTTGACGTGAGATTTCCCTTGTTGGTCATTCCAGTTTAGAACATCACGTAGAAATAAACACGACTGGGGAAATCTGCAAAACTTCCCGGAAGGATCGTAACCCGGCCTTCCTGACTTGGAATCACTATTGCATAATATGCCGTAGCACTAATGGTAAACCATTTTTACTGTCTGGAGTACTTTAGGATCGCAAAATTGATATAAAAATAATTGTAACTTTCGAAAACGGAACAAGCCAGCCATAAACAAACACAGAAACAACGAGAACCGGGGAAACCGTGTACCGAAACCTGCGAGATTGTAACCTCCCGGACACGCATGCGCACTGCCACTTTCATTAATAGAAATCGTCTATTCAGTACTCGCGCTAGTGCATGTTCTATCCGGTATGCTTGGCGATAAAAATGTTCTTCGTGATAGCTTGGTACCTCGTGATAAAGTTCTGTTACCAAGTTGGGCCTCATCAAGCAATTCATCAAGTCCTTTCCAAAAGATGGAGAGTGCTTCCCGGATCTGTGCACCAAGTTCCCTCGACTTTCTGAAACCAAGCTAAAGGAAGGAGTGTTCGTAGGCCCTGATATAAGGAAACTGATCGCAGATGCATAATTTACTACAACAATGTCTGAGAAGGAAAAAGAAGCCTGGGACTCCTTCAAGGATGTAGTTCTCAAATTCTTGGGGAACAGGCGGGATGACAATTACGAGGATATTGTTGCCAGGATACTCACTGCCTTCAAAGAACAATGCTGTAATATGAGCCTGAAAGTGCATTTCATGCACTTCCATGTCAACTACTTTCCCGAAAACCTGGGGGCGTACAGTGAAGAGCATGGTGAGCGGTTCCACCAGGACATCAAGGACGCAGAGAGAAGGTACCAAGGAAGATGGAACTCTACTATGATGGCCGATTTCTGCTGGTTGCTGCTACGGGAAATCCCTGATGAAAAATACGCCAAGCAACGCACCAAGAGGAAGAAGAAACGGGCCCACAAAAAGATTCTTTGAATTTTCATGTGAACTGCGTTGTTTTCTTCTGTTTCCATTTACGAGAATTCGATTTACGGAATATTGCAATAAATCTTTGATAGTGCTTGCCATAGCGAAATGAGCCTTATATATAACCCAGTGACTAGGGATAACTCAATGTAGCAAAAAATCTGTACTAGATGGAGCTAAATGACTACCAGATTTGGATTCAGCGCACCAAAAAACATACAAATCAGTCATAATATTCGAGGCAGTTGAAAAAAATTTTTTTTTTTCGTGGACCTGTGTTATGAGTAATTTGGTTGAATACGTAAAAAAAACCTTACCTACTTCATAAGTTTAATAACTTTCATCAACTCAAAGTGAGAAGTCTATATGATTGAACTACTCAAGTCACCTAATCCAGGGCGGCGTCCATTCTGGCTCAGGCATCTCCATCTACCTGACACTTCAGAACAAAGTCCGAAACTTTTTCCGTATTCTCAAAACACAAAGATAACTATCCTCGCACTCCCGGCTGGTCTGTTATACCTACTTGGTTTGCTAAATAAACTAGAAAGAAAATTTGGATTTCTTGGAAAACAGGCTGTTTTGTGAGAGTTATCAGTACATTCAATCCAGACAAAGAACATTATTTCTCCTTCAAAAAATCGTAGCTTGTTAATGAAGTGAAGAGCGATAGTTCTTCTGCTAGGTAACTTAGTATAGCAGTCTCGACTATTACGTACTAGATTTTTTACTACAAATATGATTTGAATTTACTGAAGTGGAGCAAAATAAATAAAAGCGAAATAAATTTTTTAATAGAAAATCACTTGTGGCAACCCCCTAAAAGGTGCCAATTGACTAGAAAATGAGATTCCCGAAGTTTTAGGTCGATCGGATAGCATTAACCCGTGCCGCATCGAGGTTGAAGTTCAGAAATACTCACTTTTGGTTTATTATTTTCAATAATGAACCTTTGGAATCGACCAAGAAAAAAAAATTTTAACACCCCCTCAAAATTTGATGGTTTACGTTTCAAGGTACGTAGAATCCAAAAATCGAATAAAAATTTGGCCGTCCGTCCGCCGTACGCGGCACTTTTGCCACTTAGCATTGACCGATTTTGATGAAATTTGGTATGTAGGCTCCATTTGGGGTCTAGTTGTGCCCCGAAGATTTTGGTTGATGTAGGTCACTTCTAAGGGTTCCAAAATCAATTTTGAAATTTTCAAAACGCCCTAACTCAAAAAATTTCGATATAAAGGTATTGTTTTTCCTTCAATTTAAGATTCTATAGAATTTTTAGAATTTTTTGAGACCACCCGGAGCTCTGTAGGACAAACCGTTCGCTCACTACGAGAATTTAAAGTTTGGACGTACGATAAATCAGAAACACGAGTGTCAATCGCAAAAGCGGCCTAATCTCCGTTCAAATTTTAGCTGACCGAAATATGATCGATGTTTTTCTTCAAGTTGGTGGCTTTGCAGACTATTTTTCATAAAAATATTCTTTTTTTGCCTCATAACATTTAACCATTTGTCCTGGAGACTTGAGATTCAAATGTATCAATTTCCCATATAACAGAGTGATAAAGATACATCAAATCGCCTGGAGGTTGGTTTCATAGACTGGAGTGTGGTTTTTAGGGGTATGCGAAAAAAGGCACATTTGCTAGAACGGACCACGTTTTGAGATGGGAAAAGCTGAATAACATAAAATCTATAGTATGTATCAAAAAAATTATGGGAGTAAAAGTTGGAGAAAATAACATTTTAAATAAAATGAGACCAATTTCAAGTCTCTCGGACAAATAGTTACTATGTTACTTATGAGGAAAAAAAAGAATATTTTTATGAAAAAAAAATTCAGTTGAACTAAAATTGAAACTAAATTAGTTCCAAAAGTTAGTTTTGAAAGTTTTTAGTTCCAGTTCAGAACTAATTTAGTTTTAGTTTTTAGCTTCAGAACTAATTTTTGCTCAACTCCTGCATCAGAATCGTCAAAGCATTCATTGTCAAAGATTAGAAAATCTTTTCCCTTTTAAAATAAAAGATGAGTGCAGTAAAGTATGCGTTTGAGTTGCGTTGGACAACTTCGAAAACCGTCCATTTTCGTTCTACATCTCAAGTAGTGGACATAACAGGTAAAAGGAAACCCTAATTAAGATAAATCACCAACATTGCACCAATCCTGGACCTTCAACCTGCAGATGCCCGACTACGTTTTCCGGTAGTTGGAAAGTGGGGAAATGCCGATGCGCCGAGGACCGCGTCAAATTCCGAAGTCGAATCGACGAGCTGACTTGGGACTTCGCCAGGTTGTCGTCACTGACTGGAGTCGACGACATCTTCTGTCGTGCCAACCCCGTCCTCTACAGAACTTCATTCACTAAAGAGAAAGCCACTCGTATATTGGAGGAAAACATACGACTCGAATCGCTTTTGGAGGTGCCAAACTTCACCATTACCTACCCAACTATATTATGGATGATGAGGAAACTATGTGCTACACCCACTTGGTAGAAAACCCTCTCATCACCTAACTGTACTACATACCTCATATTTGGTACGGCACTATGCAGTTCTGGCAATCTCCTATACTATTACCTACCCAACTATTTATGAATAACGAGGAAGCTATATGCTACACCCACTTGGTAGAATACCCTCTCACCACCTAGTTGTACTATAATATACCTCATTTGGTAGGGCACTATGCAGCTCCGACAATATCCTATTCCATTATACCTACCTAACTATATTATGGATGACGAGGAAGCTATGTGCTAAACCCACTTGGTAGAATACCACCACTCATGACCTAGTTGTACTATATGGGTCATTTCAAAATTTGGGGTTATTTCTTGTCACGCAGCTTTTGAGAACACTCTATTTGTCTTGGAAATTCAGAATTTTTTCAGGGAGATACAGCAGGTTGGTGTCTACAAAGATCACATAGAATGAATTTCACTAATCAATTAACTCAGATAATTAAAAATCATTAATGATCCCAATTCTCTCTCCCTACACCTGTCACAGAGGGTAGGTTGGGAACTTTGAAAATTTTTTGGAGAACTCTATATTCATATTTTAATTTAAGTAAAAAACGTTATTGGTCCAGGATACTCTCCTCTTCAGGAATAAATTAGAAACGAACGAAAATTCCATGAATTGTAAGGGTTTTTGCTATGTTTTAATGCTGTCACAAGGTTTTATTCTCTCTCCCTACAATTTTTTTGAAATGCCTGCCCACTCCTGGAAAACGATTATTTTGTGTCATGAAAAACAAAAGTGAACACTGCTGCAAGATGGCTTCCGAAGCTACTGAAGTTTGTTGAATTTCCAAGCTCCCAGTTGTGTGGGTTATGTTGTGAAGTGTTGAAGCTTTGAGAGTAGGTAAATACTATCTCTCTCCCTACAACCACCTCACTCATCAGGGTAAGTGTTCAACTAAGTTTAATTAAACTCAAATTACAATTATGAATGCCATAGTGTTATGTATTTTTTCCAACGTTCAGAATCAATAATGGTTAGGCCAGTAGAGAGTGATAACCTCACAGATCTCTCTCCCTACAACCTCTCTACCTACAACTTCTGGGAAGAGGCTGGTTTGTAGGAAGAGAGATGGAATTGCAGGGAGAGAAGTTTTTTTTTCAAAGCCGTTTACATTTTTAAGAGTTACCTGAACTATTTACACCGCTGGGTCATATAATTCTGACTTTTCATTAACCCACATTTTACGAAAGATTAGACTGATTGAAAGACTTGAAGAATCTGATAATTCTGATGTACCTAGATTATAGCTTCGGACTGTGATTGCGATAAGTAAAAGAGACTCCTAAACTAAGATTCTCGTATTTTGAAGGAATAAAAAGGTTTCATGAGTTCAACTCACACTTGGTTTTCTCTCTCCCTACAAAGTCGAAATTATGGAAAAAAATTCAAAATTCTATAAATTTGAAACTACTTGATAAAGTGTGCGCCCACTTCAGGATCTGCCTCAGTGGCCAAAACAAAGGACGTTTACGGGAGAAAAAACATAAAAACTTCAACAATAATTTATGGAAAAGTTCGAGGACAAAATAACCCCAAATTTTGAAATGACCCATATACCTCATATTTGGTACGGCACTATTCAATTCCGACAATCTCCTATACCATTACCTTTGGCTTATTTTTTATAATGAACCTTTAGAATCGAGCAAGAAAAAATTAAAACCTCTCTCAAAATATACACAACACATTTCAATGTATGTAGAATCCACAATTTTGGGATACATTACCCTCAGCGATCCTAACAGAAATATGAAAAAAATTGTAGATCCCCCCCCTTTGCAATGTTAGGCTTTGTTGTATAAATTGACTGGGCTGAAAGAGTGTTAGACCAATTCCACCAATATTTGGGATTTGGCACCATCTAGAACGTTAGTGGCACCATCTTCGGTTAGTTATAGACTGAGGTAAATGAAAATACGCCCTCTCTCGCTCATAAATTCAAGCAAGATTATTGAAGCCTGTGTTAAATTCAATCTTATTTTGTTCTGATGAAAATATTGCGAGTTTTAGTTCTTGCAATTGCGTAATTTCGAAGGTGTCAAAAGGAAGTGAAACTGCAGACTTTCCTCTGCTGAGGATTCTTTGAATCAACAAGAGGCGGTACTGAACCTAATCAATACTTGATAGGAAAGCGATTCGTTGATTTGGGCAAGCGATATCTTGTGGAGCGAAATGGTAAGCTCGATATGCGAACCAAGAGCCTTGAACTCTTTTTGTCCCATTCTCAAGATTTTCTGCACTTCAGCAAACAGGGTGTCTACACTTGGGCATAACTTCAGGGTTCGATTCTACAAGGTATTTCCAACAAAACATGTCTCTTGGGAATTTTGTTTTAACCCCTTGTTTTTTTCAATTTAAAGATTTGTTTCGTGTTTTCGACCTTAAGTCATTAATTACTTCGAAAAATCCACTTTCTAGCGGTCAGAATTATTCGGAGGTATCACCATTGGATTCAACGTAAAAAATTACTTAGGAAACGATACAAAACTCGTCGGGTCATCTTGAGATCGAGGGCGACCATACACCGCGCAAAACACACGATTTTCTTGTAAAACACACGTTTTTGACATTTTCATGTCTTTGCTTTGGCACATAAACTGAAAAATCGTCACGAAAACTTGCTCACTTGACCAATAAACACTGTGTTGCGTTGACAACAATCAACTGTTTTCTTATTTTGATGCTTGGGTACATGAACTAACAACCTTACTTCACTACCTTGTTGTGTAGTGGTTGACATGAAAATGTCCCAATGTGTTGCAGACTCGTACCTATGCAAGCATTTATAATCTAACCATCTAGGTAGCACCATGAGCTTGATCAATTCAGTGGGAATTTGGCATTCAAACTTGATTTACTCTTCCAATTTGAATTTTAAAAACAAAAATTGATAGACCGTTGGAAAGCTGTCAATTTGAGCTTGTTTTTTTCTCGATTAAATGGGCAGGGATTCAGAGTAAAAACTTCGATAAAAAAAGTCAAATTTCGAGAAAATGTTACAATTTTCTTTTTGACTTGTTTTCTTAAAAATTTTTATTGCTTAAAGATTTTGGTTTTGCATTAGGTAGACACCTTGAAAATTTCACACTATTTCGAACGATATGGTCAAATTCGAATTTACTTGGTAAATAACAGGATTTATGACAGTTTTAATGACGTAAGGTAGAAATCATGAAAGAATCATCAAACTGAAAAAAGGGTTAAAACAAAATTCCCAAGAGACATTTTTTGTTGGAAATACCTTGCAGAATCGAACCCTGAAGTTATGCCCAACTCAAAAATTAAACTATTAGAGGATTAGACACAATCCTCATGTACTTACCAAAATCGTTTCTTCAATTTTACTTGTCCTGGGCAACTAGGCGTTAGCATGTTTTTGTGGTTTTAGTGGGATGTTCTAAGGACAAAAATGTTGTTATATTTTGGTTTATTATTTTCATTAATGAAACTTTGGGATAGACCAAGTAAAGAAAAATTGTAACCCCCCCCCAAAATTTGTTGGCTTACGTTTCAAGGTACGTGGAATCCGAAAATCGAATAAAAATTTTGCCTTCCGCCGGCACTTTCCTTAGTTCCCATGGTCCGAGTTTGATGAAATTCGGTATACAGGGTGTCACCCTTACGGGCGCACCACCGGGCAGGGTTCGATTCTACAACTAATTTGCAACAAAAAATGTCTCTTAGCAATTTTGTTTTAGAGGCTTCGTTTTCGACTTATTTCACATTTAAGATTTTTTTCGTGTTTTCGACCTTACATCACTAAAATGGCTATAACTCTCTTAATTGATGGAGTAAATTCAAATTTGATTATATCATTGGAAAGAGCGTCAAATTTCCTATCTTCCTGATGGGGTTTTAGAAAATTTCAAATGAAACGAACGGGTGTAAAATAAACCAAAAGTAAAAAATTGGTAAAGTTTTGAAAATTTTCACTTTTTCAAGGTTTGTTTCTCGAAACGTCGTGAACGGAAATTTCCATGCTGTAAGCCTAAAAGTTGCATGTGAATCCCAGCTTTCTAACGGTGTAGTCATTTTTTAAAAAACACCACTTATTCAGTTAGAAAATGACGTTTTTAGGGCACAAAACGATCATTTTGGGGTGTAAATCGGCGTTTTTCACCAGAAATGCTTTCCAACTTTGAAATTTGACATGAAATTTTGCGTACTTTTTGACGCTGAATCGAATGGTAACACTTTCCGATCTCCTTGACAAACAAATAGTACTTTTCAAGCCCTTTCTCGGTTGAACAGGGTACAACAACTGAGTCCTCGACTCCCAACTTGTTATCTATCGAAAAGATAAAGCTTTCCGTAAATGATCGAGACGATATTTTCAAGACAGAGGGCAAAAATTAGGTAAGTCAACAAAGTTGAAGGAGTGCGAGTCATTAATAACCCAGACCTCCCTTAATGACAATTTTGGATAAAAGGAACGACGAGATTGAGCCCGAGATTGAGATTGGAAAGGGCTTGAAAAGTACTATTTGTTTGTCGAGGAGATCGGAAAGTGTTACCATTCGATTCAGCGTCAAAAAGTACGTAAAATTTCATGTCAAATGATTTATTAAGTTGGAAAGCATTTCTGGTGAAAAACGCCGATTTACACCCCAAAATGATTGTTTTGTGCCCTAAAAACGTTATTTTCTAACTGAATAAGTGGTGTTTTTTAAAAAATGACTACACCGTTAGAAAGCTGGGATTCTCATGCAACTTTTAGGCTTACAGCATGGAAATTTCCGTTCACGACGTTTCGAGAAACAAACTTTGAAAAAAGTGAAAATTTTCGAAACTTTACCAATTTTTTACTTTTGGTTTATTTTACACCCGTTCGTTTCATTTGAAATTTTCTAAAACCCCATCAGGAAGATAGGAAATTTGACGCTCTTTCCAATGATATAATCAAATTTGAATTTACTCCATTAATTAAGGGAGTTATAGCCATTTTAGTGATGTAAGGTCGAAAACACGAAAAAAATCTTAAATGTGAAATAAGTCGAAAACGAAGCCTCTAAAACAAAATTGCTAAGAGACATTTTTTGTTGCAAATTAGTAGTAGAATCGAACCCTGCCCGGTGGTGCGCCCGTAAGGGTGACACCCTGTATATGGGCTCTATTTGGGATCTTTTTATTGTTCGATGTTGATGATTCCAGCGGCAATATTTCAGTTTTTCCATTCCCTAGGTCCGAGCACTACTGAATTTCTAAAATCCTTTGAAATTTCCAATTTGAGTACAACTAAAAACAATACTAAAAACGAACGTCGACCGACTGATACCCCCTTAAACATAATACGATCTGTTGTGAATTTGACTACCTCGAATTTTGACGACGAATTTTTTACTTGGATAATTTACTCTGTATCTGCTTATTAAGGGGGCACGGAACCCAAAAAATGATGAAAATTTCGATTTTTTTTTTAAATTGAAAATCATTCTTGAACATGCTGAGAATAGATTTAAACAAGAATTACCGAAAAAATCCGTCTTAAATGACGAGGAAATTAATTCTTGCGTACCTAGTGCTGGGACGCAAACACGAAACTAACCTACCAACCTGTTACACTATTTCAATGCAATACTGAAAAATCGATACTATAAATCGGAAGGCAAATATTGAATTGTCTTTGGTTGAACAACCAATAAGCAAAGACAATTCAAAATCAAGGAACCAATCAAAATTCGAGAAACGTGAGGTGAGAATCGATAGTTTCATTTGCAAGCGCCCTCGTTTGTTCCCGCTCAACTTCAAATTGCTCTCCTGAATAGTTCACTTTTTCACGATAAATGTTCCTTTTTCTCAGGAACTACTAATCCTATCCTCTATTTCTTTTTTTTTTAATGAAAGAAGACACCTAAACGAAGGCTGTATCGGATCCTTTAACCAATTTTCCAATTCCAACTATTCCAAAAAGAGTAACGAAGGTAGAAAATAATTCTATTTTATAACACAGAATCTCAAATAAAAAGTAATTAAGATAATCTAAAAAGGATCCGTCCGAGGCAAGATGAGAATATATCCTACAAACCAAAAAAAAAAAAAAAAATTAGAAGATTCGGTTGAACAGGGACTGAGAAAAATGTACCAGAAAACACCTCTATTACAGGCGGGAGGGGGGTGGGTTCCGTGTCCCCTTAAATAAAGAGGAGTGAGAAGTGGAAGAAAGGCACATGAATGAAAATGTGAAGTAGGTACATGGAGGAGACCACTTCGGTGGTTATCTAAGAGGTGAGAAGGTTCTTACATCTTGTCTTCTATTCTTCTCACTTGTTCGTGAAGAGGTTGAGCTAAAACGAATTGCAGGCAGTTTTCGGTAAGAACGAGCGCAGACATGGGCATATTGGGCACACTAGTCCAGCCTCTAGCCCGATTATAGCTATATATTTGGTATAGCCTATATTTGGGTACTCGTAGGATAGAGTAGGGAAAGGGCCCGACAGGTTTTGACCATTATAGCAGTTGTTCTTTGCCGACGTAGGGTTTTTCAGTAATTGTGAAATATGATGAGTGGCTGAGAGGGAACCACGACAGGATCCTAACTGGTGAAAATCAGCAGAAAAGACATTGAATCATCATCTATTATAGTTTATAATTCAGGTGCGAAAGGTGGGGCTCGGCTACAATTTGAAATACTGTTTTGACGAACAAATCTCAGAATAAGATCAGGTAGTGTAGTCACCAATGACAGTTGATTTTGAGTCAACATTGATGGCATTTTGCACTAGGTACTTAAGGTGGTATCAAGAAGTGGTAAATCGTCATATTGCCAAGGATAGGTTTATGTCGTTCTATAGGTTTTTAGGTTAGTACTTTAAATCCAAAGGTTCAAGATCCGTGGATCCAGGAGGGAAAACGCTGCAAATTGTTACACAATGGTTTATCATTTTTCTATATAGATCACTCGTCTGCAAAGCCACCAACCATCCACATGAAGAAAAACATCGATCGCATTATGGTCAGCTTTAATTTGAACTAATCTCCGTTCAATTTTGCCTCTTTTGCGATTTTTCTGATTTATCGTGAGTCCAACCCTCAAGTTCTCGTAGGTAGCGAACGGCTTGTACTACAGAGCTCCGTGTGGTCTCAAAAAATTCTATAGAATCTTAAATTGAAGGAAAAACAATACCTTTATATCAAAATTTTTTGAGTTAGGGCGTTTTCAAAATTTCAAAATTCATTTTTGAACCCTTAGAAGTGACCAACATCAACCAAAATCTTCGGGGCACAACTAGACCCCAAATGGAGCCGACATACCAAATTTAATCAAAATCGGTCAATGCTAAGTGGGGAAAGTGCCGCGGACGGCGGACGGACGGCCAAATTTTTATTCGATTTTTGGATTCTACGTACCTTGAAACGTTTGCACGAGAACACCGAGGTGGACACTGAGATCAAAACGAGGATAGCTGTGGCTAAAGCTTCATTCATGAAGTATAAAGCCGTGCTTTGTGACAAACATCTCAGTATACCAGCTCGTTTGCGCTTCCTTCAATGTTATGTATGGTCGGTTTTTTTGTACGGGGTTGAAGCATGGACATTGAAGGCTTCCCATTTGAACCGAATCGAGGCTTTCGAAATGTGGTGTTACCGGCGAATGCAGCGTATTTCATGGGTTCGTAGGATGACCAACGAAAATGTTCTGCAATTGATGAATACCGATCGAAAACTTCTAACAATTGTTAGAAGGAGAAAGGTTTCATACGTTGGTCACCTACTCCGTGGTGAGAAATACTCATTGCTGCAGCTGGTGTTTGAAGGAAAGATCGAGGGAAAGAGAAGTATTGGGCGACGGAAGACCTCGTGGTACAGCAACATTTTACAATGGACAGAACTCAAGTATCACGATTTGAAAAATAAAGCATTGAATAGAGATTAATTCCGACAAATTGTCGCTAACCTCTGACTTCAGAGAAAGCACTAAAAGAAGAAGAAGTACCTTGAAACGTAAACCATCAAATTTTGAGGGGGTGTTGAAAAAAATTTTCTTGGTCGATTCCAAAGGTTCATTATTGAAAATAATAAACCAAAATTATGATTGTGGAAAAATAATCATAATTGCTAACAGTTTGATATGAGTTGTGATGAATAGTTACACGCTGAATCGAATCGCGCTATCCTTTTGATGATGAGTGACGAAAGAAACGCAATTTTTGCAAAAATAAGTTAATTGCTTGCATTTTGAAACTGTTTACATCAATTCAGATGTATTTTTTCCCACCTACTTCTATGGTGCACTATGGAGAGATAAGATAGTCTTGATTGAGTCTAATCAATGAAATGCTGAACAGGTGTTCGAGAGTTGTAAAAACGTGTTCAGAACTGAGAAAAATGCAACCCCGGGTGAAACCGTTCCATGTCAATCTTACCACGTTAAAACAACATGTCGAAACGATACGGCGAAACAAGAAAACGACTCCGGGCGATACGTACCAGAATATCTTCTGGGGCCGATGAGGAAAGTCGCAGAAGATGCCTACCCGCTGAGAAGGCAAGTAACGCCTTCGTGGAGTACGATGGAAGCGTACTATGACGACACAACGAGGAAGGTGACGACAGACGACGAGTGCCAGCCACTTCGAAGACCAAAAAGACAAAACCCCTGCGACAGGAATGAAGACGACTGCGTCCTGGTGTACGGATTCCGTCCAGAAGCTATCGACAGGTACCTCCCCAGGATGCCATTCGCATTTGAAGAGTATACATGTATACAGAGCATACATTCGCAGGGGAAGAATGATACATGTCCATAAAACCTGATTTCGAGAAAAACCATTTTTAAGGTTTCAAAACGTTTTGAGGCAAGGGTATGATCAAAATTCAAAAAATAAAAAATACGAGCATGCATTAATACTCTTATTGAACTATATTACAGAATGGAAAATCAAAAATAACTATCTGTTTAACTAAAAAAAATAAGAAATAAACGGAAGGATCGGACAGCAACCATTGTTTCCTACATTTTGTCACCAATCACTGATCACGTCCTCTTCGCTTTCCATATCGTACTCTCTTTTTTTCTTTTTCTTGTTCTTCGGCTCTTTCCTTTTTGGTTCTTCTATTTTCTTGAGGTTTGAAAAAAATTGTAGGAATGCTGTTTTCTTGAAAAAAATGTTCAAGAAACTGAAAATTTCCGTGTTTTGCTACTTGTATGGGAAGCCAAGTGTTGTAAATCTTCTTCATGGGGATGATTGGCTGTTTTGGGGGGATTTTTTGCTACCGAGTCTACCAAGGTAGCGGAAGCTTTGTTTTCGCTTTTCGAGGTTGAAAAAAAAAAAGTTCTCCAAAATCAAAATTTCCCCTCGATTTTTACGTTTTAGACCTTTCTGAACAATTTTGGTTCCGTGTCCGTGTGTCTGTCATGAATTCCTTGCCACAGCCATAACTTCCACATTTCTCATCCGATTTCTTTGAAATTTTCAGGAATTGTGTGGGTTGGTGTGTAGATGGTCCCGCATGAAAGTAATCACCCCCGGACTGATAGTAGCCGCTGCCCATGATCAAACGTGAAATCCTTGCCACAGCCATAACTTCTATATTTTCCAACAATATTCAGAGATTTTGTGCAGATTGATTGTTGTGATAGTGCAAGGTACTTAGAGATTGGTGTTATGAAATTAACTACTGTGCATCAGATCATCTATGTAATCGGGTTATGGATACGAGGAAGCTATGTGCCACACCCACTTGGCAGACGTTTTCTTCTTTGTTTGTCCCTGTGAAGGCTTGGCTGAAGAAACTCTTTGGTTGAAGACGGCTTATGTCAATGATGAAATATTGAAGTTTCCAAAATCAGTTTTTTTAACGGACATTTTTGGTATATCTTTGTTTATATGGATGATCTTAACAGGCCGAGTAGGGAATGGACACTTCATAATGTAAAACCCTGATAGGTGCTCAGTCCAGTTGGAGAATTTCATGGGAAAAACAGAAAATGAAACTTAAATCACAGAAGCCGTGAGACGCCACCTCCTTGTGGCGGGAGGGAGCGCAGGACAAGAACCATTCTTTCCCTGGCGCGCGAGATGGAACCATTCTTCCCCAGTACGGCAAACCTTCTCCGTGTAATATCTTCGGAAAAGAACACTTTTCCCCCGTGACAATATTACTAGTTGCTAGCTACGTTGAATAGGCAACCCGTGGCGGTCTTATCTCATTTTTCGTAAAAAGTGGACAAAAACCATTCTTCCCCCAAACTCTTCATTTAGCAGTTGTACTCAAATAATTTCGCACAATTTCATACAATTAAGGGAAAATTATTTAATATAGTTTCGCCCCGATAGTTGGGTTGTCAGGGTGGGAAAAACTCTTAATCAAATCCTGACCATATTGGTCTTAATTCGAAAAAAATCATCTCCTAGAAAACGTTCTACGTAATGGGTAATATTGGGAATATGATAGCTGAGACATCCAGCCCTTCTACTTACTACGCACAGTGGTTCAACAATTATTTTCTCATTTTTATTGTAGTAGGTATTATCACTTGAGCGCCATCTTTAGTTTGTTGTAGAAACATTCAATAGGAGAAGGATTGGCGCAAATGACAGTTTTTTGGTTTATTATTTACTATAATGAGCCTTTGGAATCGACCAAGAAAACAAATTTTAACCCCCATCCATCAAAACTTGTTGGTTTACGATTCAAGGTACGTAGAATCCGAAAATCGAATTAAAATGTTGCAGTCCGTCCGCCGTCCGCGGGACTTTCCTTAGCCGATTTTGATGACATTTGGCATATGGGCTCAATTTAGGGTCTAGTTGTGCCCCGAAGCATTTGGTTGATGTCAGTCACTTCTAAGCGTTTAAAAATAAGGGTTGAAATTTTGAAAACGCCCTAGCACAAAAACTTGTGTTTAATTTTCAGAATAGAATGAGACTATGCGAAACTCAGTAGGACAAACCATTCACTCTCAACGAGAACTTTAGGGTTGAGCTTACGATAAATTAGAAACACGAGTGTGAATCGCAAAAGAGGTCTAATCTCCGTTGAAAGTTTTTATGTAGTAGATAGAAAGTGACAATGCTAAAGCCATGTTCTTTGCAGACGAGTGATCAATATAGAAATAATAAACCATTGTGCAATAATTTGCAGCGTTTTGGTTTATCATTTTCAATAATACCTAAACCTTTGGAATCGACCAAGAAAAAAATTTTAACCCCTCCCTCAAAATTGGTTTTGTTTCAAGGTACGTAGAAACCGGAAATCGAATAAAAAACGCTGCAAATTATTACACAAAGGTTTATTATTTTCCTGTATAGATCACTCATCTGCAAAGATCACAGCTTTGCCATTGTCACTATTTATTTATGTTTGTTTTGTTGTTACCTACCAACCATAGGCAGAGCTAGGGCATTTTTGAAAATTTCAACCCAAAGCTTCGCGGCACAAATGAAAATTAAGGAGAAAATTTGGGGTTTATTTGTGATTTTTAGACCAAAATAACGGAGCTATTTTTCGGGTAAAGCTTTAACCAGAAAAAAAATTTTTGAACAAAAAATCAATAATATACCTAGTGCTGTTCGCAGATAGAAAGAATGTAGTTGGCCAATTTCCCGAAGGGTATACCTGCTACCTACCATAGACGACTACCTGTCCCAAAATCTTAAGTAGCCTGTTGAGTCAGGCTGGGGAAAGGGCCTAGCCACAGTAATCGAAATCCAGGGATCGAGCAACTCGAGTCATAATAATGTAGAGAGCCCCTCCACTCAGCCAATTGTTAGGAAGGATTATTTTTATTTCGAATGTGAGTTCACTTGCCCTTCTGTTTACCCTTCAGTCGCCATTGAAATTTGAAAGAAGCATCATTCTCCATCCACATTCTTTCAATCTGCAAACAGTAATTATATCGATGAATTGTTTGTATTTCCAGGTTTGTTCTCATGTTTTCACTACTCGGAGAAGTGAGAGAGAAACGAACGTCTCATGACAAGAACTGGGTCCTGTTCCGGTACCGACACAGCTACGACGCCTCGCAAGCCTGCCAGTACGACCTCTGTATGATAGAAGGGTGCGTCATCGGGGTGACGCGTTGTGGCGCCGGGAATAAGGACGCCGTCACCTGGGCGACGGGCGCCGCGAGTTTCACCGACAACCCCGCGGGTGTCATCCGCGTCGCCAAGAACTTGAGGATCAGGGATGGAAAAGTGGAAGAGTTCACCCCTCTGGAGCGGCGCCTCTGCAAGTTCATGACAAATCGCTTCATTCGATGGATGCTTCTCTTCTTCGCGGTGTGCTACGCGGTTCATTGTATTTCTGAGCTGATGAGAAATGAAGAGGAATAAATTCCTAGGTTATTCGACTTATAAAAGTGAAATTCAGCCCTTTTTCGGACGTACATCAAATGCAATAGAAATATTATACTAGCATCTTGTTTATTGCATAAATAAACTATACTACTATAAGCACTGTCTACAACTATTTTGCCTCCAATTGGAACCTTATCGTTACAACAAAAGATCTGTCAGAAGGATGAGGGACATATCGTATATTAATTTGTCCTTTGTATTCACAACATAACACGTTGCAATCAGTATTGCAGTATGACATAATAACTGGGGAGGAACATATTCCACCCATATAAATAGGGTTCAGCTGTGGCCGAGCGAGTTCCGGCATTTGCCCCTGGAGACGAGACTCGGACCGGTTGCGGGGCCGTGAGTTCGAGGCTTGCCTCGGGAGCATATTTTCGGGTAAGCCGGTCGCAGTTCCCCCTCTCCCAACCCAGGGCGGTGAGGCCAATGGGAAGCCATGAGCGAAATCATCAGAACAAATTCTGATCTTCCCTTAGGAGGACAGCTGATGACGTCCGCGACGCCAGGAATGGCAGTCGGACGAAAATCCAACCTCAAATGGTTGTTTACTTTACTTTTACTTTTTTATTCCACCCATATAAATAAGTTACATGTACTCCAGAAAATCATCAGAAAAATGATGTTTTCATTAACCCGTAGGACCCCTTTCAAAGACTTTTTTGATATTGCTACGCTATTTACTATTAGACAAATATAAGAGAAAACCCTACTATTGTATTCTTTAGGACATCTAATGTACCTAATTGAAGTTTCTCAACAGGATCCGAAATTAATATAACACCAGATATGCCGCCGTAGGGAATGTAATTGACCCTAGGCCTAGACTGACTGACAAGCACAGCCCTATCTTCATTCTATACATGTTACATAGAAAAATTGTAACATGAAAAGTCCCCTGAAGTTCACTAGACCAAAATACAGGAAGCAAGAGTGTTAAGTTAGCTAGTTACAGAAGGGGATTTCAGATGCGAGAGGCTACTAAATGTGCGCATAATATGCGCACATATTATGTATAGAACTAGAGAATATTAAATACCTAGCGTAACCTAGGTTTCAAGTAAGATGTGAAAAAATATAATGTATTGTTTAGTAATTTACTTATTTCTGATATCAATTTAGGTATCAATTTAATTTAATTTAATGTAGTTAATTTAATTTATTTAATATTTAATTGAATTTAGGTATCAATGGGGAATTTGCCTCAATTTTAGATTCTGGAATTTCAAGTCAAATCCTATAATAGGGCCCTAGAATAACGTTTAACACTAGGAATAACCAAGGGGAAAAAATTACCGTAGGAGAAAATGCCTAAACAAGTGAACCTCTGTTACAAAACACCGCGAAAATCAAGCAATATTGTTGACGTCATACGAAAAAAAAAAAAAAAAAAAAAAAAAACGACGCAAAAACATCGACAACAGACAGAGTTCTAGCACCGCCACACAAAACGATCCAGTGAAATGGCTACTCCAATAATGTGATTCAAATCTTGAAACTAAATAAGAGAAGATGAAGACTAATAATGCTTGATAAACTAGTAGGTAGATTCGTATTGTAAAAAAGTGAGTAATATTGTTTCTTTTGGTCACTTTTGTGTCTGGGTTCTTCCTGCCAGTTCGCGGCGCACTCTTGTGCGCACTACTCAGAAGCTAAAAGTTCGTGTATGTTCCGCTTCTGTGGTAAGCGCCACAGAACCTCCTTTGAAGTCAGATTGGTAGAATATCCGTTACGTTTCAAACATGGCTGCCTCTTACACATTGCCACCACATTTAAAATTTCCATCTTCCTTAAATTCTCTAAATTTTTTGGATGCGTTTTCGAGCAGCTCATTATGGTTTTATTCCATAAAAATAAACCCTCATTCGAAAAAAAAATGTGAGGCAAATTCCCCATTTATTTACTTTAGGTATCAATTTATTTTGAAGTGTAAAAAATGTTAAGTATTGTTTAGCAATTTACTTATTACTGTACTGTAGTAGGTATCAATTTATTTACAGAGATGGCGCGATTTTGCAAAGATCCTACCCTACAACACTGGTCAAGCCTGACGTCGGGTAGGATATCTGAGCAAATCGGATCCCTTCATGCAATTATGTTATTGTAAAATAATACAAAAGAGCGCCAAATGAACAAATATCTATCTAACATGATTGACAAACCGATAGGAGATCATCAGAACTACCCACTGCCCAAATAAGATTGAGAAAATCACCCCGAACGAGAAAAATTGAGAAAAATGTGAACGATAGTAACCAAACGCTTCGAGGCACAACTAAACACGAAATGTGACTGACTTTTATCATCTTAGACAACTAAGAAGATGTTTTTATTTCGGTTTTCGTGTTTAACAAACTCAATAGTCTGCTCATGAAAAATTAAAAAAGCTGCCAATTGGGGGTCGCACGTAGCTTCCTCGTATCCATAACCCGAGTCTATAGATGGTCCGATGCATAGTAGCTAATCTCAAAATATCAATTACTAATTATCTTGCACTACCCTCATAAGTGACCACACGTCAACAATCTCTGAACATCGGATGGAAAATGCTGTAACATGAAATTCACATTTGCACATGCGCACTGACTACCTAGTAGAAGTTCCTGGCGATTTTCTATTTATACTACACGCCAATCCCTGAAAATTTCATCGAAATCGAATGGAAAAAGAAGAAATCATGGCTGTTACAAGAAAATCCACGATTGCGCATGATCGGTGGCTTCTATCAGTCCGACGGAGATGGTTTTCATAGGGTTTGGTTGGCGATGGTTAGGGGATGGTTTTTATACAAGCCAATCTGAACTATCCTGAAAAATTTCATCAAATTCGAGTGAAAAATGTATGTGTTATGGCTTTTACAAGGATTGTACGATTGCGCATGCGCAAAGGCTACCGTCTTTGGGGGCCATGATTGTCATATAAAAACCATCTATACCCATTTCCGCACAAGCCATGAAAATTCTATCGAAATCAAATGGGAAATCTAGAAGTTCTGGCTGTTAGAAGAAATTCACGTTTGCGCATGCGCAGAAATGTTTTGACTTGTAAACACTTCTCACCGCGAAAAAAACGGCTGAAAATGTGAAAATATGGTGAAGTCTGCACCTCATCTAAATGTCAGTAAAGCCATACCTAGACTAAGCCTTTGGACAGTTCCAGCATTTGCCGCAAGGAGCTCTCCCACCAATCAGAGAGCCTATTTGTCCTAATGCCTACTATGCGTTGTTTCAAGTATTCCAATTTTTGGTCGTTAGAAAATATGAAATAATAAATAAAGTAAATGCGAAATAAATTGTGGCAGACCACCTGTACACTTGACGTCATCAGCGAGCGCATTACTTCCTGGTGCTGTTCGGGGTAACGAGATTGACGTTACTGTAACTGTCTTGTAGGGATGTCCGATACTTCAAAAGTATCGATATAATATCGTATCGATACATCTAGAAAGTATCAAAAAGTATCGATACGATACTTTCAAAAAGTATCGATATTTTGAAGTATTGATACTTTTCGATACTTTCACAAAAATGTGTAAAAATGTCGTATATGTTTCTCTTTATTAGTGTGACATCTCTCCATCGCGAGAGTAATAATTAATATAGAATTAACAAAACAACAATTCCCCAACCATCAACCAAATAGAAATGAAGGGTTGGAATGTTCAAAAACTACTGTTGTTGTACTAGTAGGTACCTAAGGTTGGTAGGGGGGTATCTATACAGAAAATAATCAACTTTTGGGCAATAATTTGCAGCGGACGGACGGAAATTTTTTATTCGATTTTCGGATTCTACGTACCTTGAAACGTAAAACATCAAATTTTGAGGGGGGGGGGGTTAAATTGCTTGTTTTCTTGCTTGATTCCAATGGCTTATTATTGAAAATAATAAACCAAAAAATTAGTGTTTATTTAGATTTGTTTTATTTGAGGTACTTGTTTTCGGTTAATTTGGTTGGTTTAACATTTTGGTGGTCCTTCCTAGATTATGGAGGACAGCAGGTTATTATAGAGAGCTGGAGGTGGTAGTACATCATCTTCGTTTAATTTGTTGAAGTGGTTGGTCTCCTAACAATCTACGTAGAGATAGAGGTACTGTCAAGTAGGTACCTTCATTTCGTAGGTGTTGAAACAGATAAGATGTGAGAGAAAAAAAAGTATCGCCTCCGATACTGGAAAAAAGTATCGATACTACGACATATATCAGAAAAAAGAAGTATCGATACTTAAAAAAAGTATCGATACTTTTAAGTATCGATACTTTGGGGACATCCCTACTGTCTTGTGAGGCTAAGAATTTCCCTGTTCCCTATATTCAGCCCCTTTGTACTGGTTAATATTATCCGCCTTCCCCTTGAAATCTAAAAACCACTTAACGATCACATTGAAGCGATGATAATTGTTTCAAGAAATCATGCGCAGACCTCATCGTCCTGATGATAAATTGCAAAAAACTCAACCAAGGAACGAGTTTTCAGCCAGGCATCACAGCGTTTCAGACTCGACCTTGCATTCTTGAAAGATAAGTACAAAACCTCCAACCAAAAGGCGCCCATAAATGACAAAATGACAGATTGACGCCCTGTAACTAATTTGTCTCTCCGCCTGGATATCACGCGTTGTTTCGACCTTCATCGATTTTCCCTCGACGTGCCATACATTGAGTTTTTTTTTGCGACAAAAACAGTACACAATTAATGGCTTGTGCGTGCAATAAAGTACCCCATCAGGTTTTGTTCAGTTCGGGAAATAACAAGTCGGTCATATTGATTATAATGTAATCCCGAGGCTTGATCGGGCGAAGGATCGTGATAACCGCTCATCTCACGGGGGATCACACCGAGTCACGAAACGCGATTCGGAGATAAAATCGGATAATGAAGGATAACCGGTGAAATAAAATTCCGGCAGTCGAACGCTATAATTTATTAGTCACTTTCGATCTCAATTGGATCGGAATTTACGCAACGGCGGGGCGACAATCGGAGATCACGGCAGAAGGAAATTTGAAATACAAACAAAATGACTGAAGTAATGATGTAATTAGTAATGTGGGTTCACATTACTTTCCTCGCTTGACAAGCTTTTATTTACTTTCACCTATACCGTTGACTCAAATCTTGCAAGTTATCAAAAATACAGGGTGCGGCAGCATAACTTCCTTTTTTCAAAACTGAATTAAACGCATTGTATGAATCGGAAAGTTTGTAATTTGGTTTTTTGGTTTATTATTTCTAATAATAAGCCTATGTGATCGTATTGCAAAAAATTTTTATAACCCCCCCTCAAACTTTGTCACTTTACGTTTCAAGGTGCGTAGAATCCAAATTTGCAATGTCCGTCCGCCGTCCGCGGCACTTTTCTTAGCAACACTGGACCGATTTGGTTCAAATTTGGTATATGGGCTCCATTTGGGGTCTAGTTGTGCCGCGAAGCTTTTGGTTGATGTAGGTCACTTCTAAGGGGTGAAAATTAAGGGTTGAAATTTTCAAGAGTGCCCTAGCTCGAAAACTCTCGAAATAAAGGTATCGTTTTTTCACCAATTTTAAATAGTATTGAATTTTTAAAAAATTTTTGAGACCACCCGGAGCTCTGTAGGACAAACCGTTCGGTCCCTACGAGTACTTGAAGGTTTTCCTTCGATAAAACAGAATCATGAGTGTGAATCGCAAAAGAGGTCTAATCTCCATTCAAATTTTATCGGACTAAAATGCGATCGCTGTTCATTTCTTCGATTTGTATACAGTTTTGCCTTCTGCGTAACCAGTAATCAAATTTCAATATGAAGCTTTCTATTTTTCCAATCGAGTGTGAAGCGTTTAGTTCTTTCTAATAAACTTGATTGTGAAGGTGTGAAGCCAGTATGGTGTGGTAGATAGTACCTAGCTGGTAGGTAGAAAAAAGTTGGTAGGTAAAAAAAATGTTGGTGGGTAAAAAACGCTGCAAATCATTGCTCAAAAGCTTCTTCATTCTTCAGATCACTGATCAGCTGAGTGAGCTCCGAAGCCATTTTCAATCCTATTGAATGGAAGTGCTCTTCCAGGCGTCTCCAGCATTCGAGGAGATCTTCTTCACTCTTCAGATCACTGATCAGCTGAGTGAGCTCCGAAGCCATTTTCAATCCTATTGAATGAAAGTGCTCTTCCAGGCGTCTCCAGCATTCGAGGAGATCTTCTTCATTCTTCAGATCACTGATCAGCTGAGTGAGCTCCGAAGCCATTTTCAATCCTATTGAATGGAAGTGCTCTTCCAGGCGTCTCCAGCATTCGAGGAGATCTTCTTCACTCTTCAGATCACTGATCAGCTGAGTGAGCTCCGAAGCCATTTTCAATCCTATTGAATGAAAGTGCTCTTCCAGGCGTCTCCAGCATTCGAGGAGATCTTCTTCATTCTTCAGATCACTGATCAGCTGAGTGAGCTCCGAAGCCATTTTCAATCCTATTGAATGAAAGTGCTCTTCCAGGCGTCTCCAGCATTCGAGGAGATCTTCTTCATTCTTCAGATCACTGATCAGCTGAGTGAGCTCCGAAGCCATTTTCAATCCTATTGAATGAAAGTGCTCTTCCAGGCGTCTCCAGCATTCGAGGAGATCTTCTTCATTCTTCAGATCACTGATCAGCTGAGTGAGCTCCGAAGCCATTTTCAATCCTATTGAATGAAAGTGCTCTTCCAGGCGTCTCCAGCATTCGAGGAGATCTTCTTCACTCCTCAGATCACTGATCAGCTGAGTGAGCTCCGAAGTCATTTTCAATCCTATTGAATGGAAGTGCTCTTCCAGGCGTCTTCAGCATTCGAGGAGATCTTCTTCACTCCTCAGATCACTGATCAGCTGAGTGAGCTCCGAAGTCATTTTCAATCCTATTGAATGGAAGTGCTCTTCCAGGCGTCTTCAGCATTCGAGGAGATCTTCTTCACTCCTCAGATCACTGATCAGCTGAGTGAGCTCCGAAGCCATTTTCAATCCTATTGAATGGAAGTGCTCTTCCAGGCGTCTTCAGCATTCGAGGAGATCTTCTTCACTCCTCAGATCACTGATCAGCTGAGTGAGCTCCGAAGTCATTTTCAATCCTATTGAATGGAAGTGCTCTTCCAGGCGTCTTCAGCATTCGAGGAGATCTTCTTCACTCCTCAGATCACTGATCAGCTGAGTGAGCTCCGAAGCCATTTTCAATCCTATTGAATGGAAGTGCTCTTCCAGGCGTCTGCAGCATTCGAGATCTTCTTCACTCTTCAGATCACTGATCAGCTGAGTGAGCTCCAAAGCCATTTTCAATCCTATTGAATGGAAGTGCTCTTCCAGGCGCCTCCAGCATTCGAGGAGATCTTCTTCACTCCTCAGATCACTGATCAGCTGAGTGAGCTCCGAAGCCATTTTCAATCCTATTGAACGCAGGAAGCTGAAATTTGAGAGGGAAGGTCAAGGGAGAATACAGATGGTGGTAGGTGCTATTGATGGAGAACCAGTGATCTATACAGAAGGGTGATCTATACAGAAAATAATAAACCTTTGAGCAATGATTTGCAGCGTTTTAATGTAGTTACACTACTAAAGTTTTGTTTTACATTGTTTTGAAGATAAAATAACTTAGGTGACGTCCCCCATTCTCAATTCATTGAATATACTGGTTTCTGGCGTTTGTCATGACTCTTTCCAGCATAGCAGGCGTTATGTTGGAAATTCCTTCCTGATGTCGTTCTTCAAATCTTAAAGTACGGTTCACATAAATACGGGATATCAAAACCCCAACAGAAAAAATCACAAGGGGACAAATTGGGAGATCCGTCCACTGCAAACCGCCCCTGATTGAGATGAGGCGTTCTGGGAATGTGCGATGTTGTGCACCGTCTTGTAGAAACCAAATATCCGAAAAACCAATTAAAAAAAAAAAAAAATCCTGTAACACCAAAAGATGGCTGTTTTGAGGAAAATCCCGTGTTTATGTGAACCGTATTTAAAGATTTGATGAACGACATCAGGAAGCCATCATAACGCCTGCTATGCTGGAATAACTATAGTTATTCATAATAATGAAAAACGCTAGAAATCGGTATATTCAATGAATTGAGAATGGGGGACGTCACCTAAGTTATTTTATTTTCAAAACAATGTAAAACAAAACTTTAGTAGTGTAGGTACCTACATTATAAAAACCAAATTACAAACTTTCCGATTCATACAATGCGTTTAATTCAGTTTTGAAAAAAGGAAGTTATGCTGCCGCACCCTGTAGTAAAAAGTTGGAAATAAAATTAAAGAAAAAACTTTTTTAAAAACAAAGTTTAATTGTTTGTTAATAAAATGAACTAAAAAGTTAAAAATAATTTACCCCTAATAAGAAATATAATACTTTTTGAAGATAACACTTTATTACAGTCTCAATTTTATATATATATATTTTTTTGACTTGTTTTATTGCACCAAGTTACAACTTGTAAGCAACATTCTTCTGATACATAGTTGGTGTACGTTAATAACACTAAGATACTTCACGTAGTTCTTACTGTCCTGAAATTTGCACTTCATGATGGTCACACTAAGTGGATTAGATCGTGTGGCATGGTTCTCTTAAGTCTTCTGAGCAGATCATCTGTGTTGAGTAGCTGGATGACATCCTCATTTAAATGATCTTGGTGCCTCATAAGGTGATTCATGGCTTGGCTGCGAATGACCTCATTGACAGATTCTATCTTCAGCTCGTAGTGAAGTCTGTCATTTCTAAAGTATCTGTATGCATCAACGCAGCATCGCAGTACATTATTCTGGAAGCGCTGAATTATGCCTCGATTGATCTGGGCTGTGCACCCCCACGGTTGTGCACCGTAAGTCCAGACGGGCTTTAGGACTTGCTTGTACAGTATAAGCTTATTTTGGACAGACAATTTTGACCGCTGGCCCATCAGCCCGTACATTTTTCTGAATTTAATCAAAAGCTCAGCTTTTTTCTTCTAAACGTGGGACTTCCACCTTAGTTTGGCATCCAGCGTCATTCCAAGATATTTCGCTTCATTGGCATGCGGTATCACCTTGTTATCGAGAAAGGCTGGCACATAGTTGATCCTCTTATTCGTGAAATCAACATGCACTGACTTAGTCTCATTCAATCTAACTCTCCATCTCACTGTCCAATCAAGAATGCGGGAGATACAGCAATTTAGCTTGGTATCTGATTCACTGTTTGTTTCCCCAGTCGCTATAATTGCAGTATCATCCTCAAACGTAGCGAGGATATTACCTTCTGTTTCTGCCAAGTCAGAAGTGTAAAGCAGGTACAGTAGTGGGTCCAGTACGCTGCCTTGCGGCACCCCAGCTTGTATTATTTTTGGCTCTGAAAAAGCACCATCCTGTCTTATAAAAAAATATCTGGACTGCAAGAGTGTTGCATAGGATTCTGGCAGCATTTTACGAAGCTTGTGAATCAGAATTTTATCAATAAAAGCGTGTTACATTGTGATAGCAAGAGGAAAAAGAAGATGCTAAATGTAACACGCTTTTATTATTTATAAAATTGGGACTGTGATAAAGTGTTATATTTCTTATTAGAGGTAATTTATTTTTTACTTCTTAGTTCATTTTATTAACAAATGATAAAAGCTTGTTCAAAAAAATTTTCTTTAATTTAATTTATTGATTTAGAATGTTGAGGATGCATTGGTAGGCTATAGAGGTTCGGTCAATGAAAAAACGCTGCAAATTATTACACAACGGTTTATTATTTTCCCCCCAGAATTCCTCTTTTATATTAATGCTATACCTGCCTTATGGTAGAAAGTACCCACCAGCAAAATATCCTGTCGACAGTTGTTAGTGGGGTGGGGGATTCAGGGGGGACCCTCAGGAGGCTCTTATGCAGGTCACATGTGATGATTGATTTCACAATCAACTCTCATTCATTGTTCAGAGGATCGTCTAATTCGTTTCAAAAACTTGAATACTATTCTATCTTATTTACATTTATACTATCTTCTAGCCAAGTGGGTGTGGCGAGATGAATATCACTCTAAAATCAAAGATACCCAAGAATCAATTCGCGTCCTGGCACCATGGTGACACTACTTCATGCCATAATGGTGCCACAATGACACTATAAATAGTTCATGAAAGTGTTTTGCGAATTGGACCAATATTGTTAAAGAAGGATTTATCAGAAGATTTTCACGTCTTCTTGAAATAACATTTACGTATTCTCTTTGTAATATTTATTGGAAGGGAATCAATTTGAAATAATCATAACGTGGTTATTTTTTCCCATTTCATCATTGACTAAAGAAACTGGAACATTTGAAAATAAGGCAGGCGAGCCATTCAAACACCTGGATTGGTGAGAGCTCACCCAAGCAGATCTGCGTATCAACAATGAAAAATGCATTAATTTCATTAGTTGAGAATTAATCATTGTTCATTGGTTATCCCATAAAAGAAAACAAGACTGTGTGGGCGTATAAAAGGTAATTTGAAAATTTGATTTCTAGAAATTTTTGCGGAGGTTCGCATCATCTCAATAATATGTTGAGGACTTTTTCAACATTCAAATAAGTGGGGGTTTTGTTGACAATAAAAGTAGGTACTTTGTTGTTTCCAATCACTTTTATTCGTGGAGAGCTTTCGACAGCACTCTGGTTGTCATCGTCAATTCAACAGTAAGGAGACAAGATTCCTTGTAGAGCACAAGTAGCCAATATTGCAGATAACTAACAAAATGGATGCATTTTGTTTTGTTTCGACTAACAAAACCCCTTATTTGAACCATCTCATAAGTGAAACTCTGTGAGGCCCCTCATCAGCATTCAGTCAGTTACAGCATTTGCCGCATGGGGCGCTCCTACCAATCAGAGCCCAATTTGTTTCTGAGGAAGTGATTCTTTTTCAATAAAAATTCCAATAAAAATGCATGCAAATTTGATTCGATTATCAAAAATATCGATAGTTACATACGTAAAGTACATTTCAAACGAGTTGCAATACCATATAAAATATCTTTTATTCTTTATTCTCTTATTCTCTTTATATTCTCTTTATTCTCATCTTTATTCTCTTCATTCAAAATCTTTATTCTTATTCCTTAATTTTTATGATTATGAAAGCGATGGAATTACGAGTACATCACTAAAACCACGCAGGTTCATATGAGCCCTAGCATGGGTTACGGACTAGCATTTATGCAAATTTGAATTTTACTTTTAATTTTATTTTTATTTTATTTATTTTTATTTTGAATTCTTACCCTCATCTTCTTCCGGTGGCGCCTCTTCGTCGGCGTCCGCCTCTTCCTCAGGCGCAGGCGACACCGCGGCGCTCATCACGCGACTTCCAGCACTCACAGGCGTCTTACGGTCGTCGTCGCCCATTTTTAACCCGTCACCAAAAAGCACCGAATTTTCTCAGCAAAAATTTCTTACGACCGTCACACCATTTCAAAATCTTCGATGCAACCCAAAGTACTGATCAGGAGATCTTATAGTTTAGCAAGAATAACCAAGTCATTTAAGTATATAACAAATTTGTGTCCACCAAAACCAAGTTTTTTTTTAAATAAAATTCGAATTCCACTTCTGAACAATACATTTGGATCTCGAGTCTATTTTTGGGGCAAATACTCGAAATTATCAAACCATCGAGACAAAATTATCATAGATTGTGCTGGTTGGCCCCAGTGACTGTTGAACAGAATAGTAAACTATTAAATAGAATAATAGAATTCTATTTTCACCAAAACTCACGATTTCAATCAAATATAGGATGACACCAAACTTTGTTTGTGGAGCGATACACAATAAATTGTAAACGCTATGATAATTCAGAATACAGAACTACAACAACCGAACAACTTACTGCTGTTACTTCGTAACAACTGAACTGTTGCTCGGAGTGGAAGAATTGTTATTGCTTAAAAGCTGCAAATCATTACACAAAGGTTTATTATTTTTCCGTAAAGATCACTCGCCTGCAAACAACACGGATTTTGCTTCCTCACTACCGAAGGTAGGGAAGCTTTGTATTCGTGAAAGAAGTGAAAAAAAAAATGTTCTCCAAAATCAAAATTTCCACTTGCTTTTTGCGTTTTAGAGCTTCCCGAACAATTTTGGTTCCGTGTCTGTCTGTCTGTCGGTCTGTCTGTGGTCAATCCTTGTCCCAGGCAAAACTATACTAACCTGTGGTCCGATTTTGATGAAATTTTCAGGGATTGTGCGGGTTAGGTCCTAGACGGTCCCCTATCAATTTCAGCACCTTCGGACCAATAGGAGCGAGTGCGCATGCGCAAACGTGAATTTCCTGGAACCTCGGTTTCTCGGTTTCTAATGAACCGATTTTGCTCAAATTTGGAGGTTAGTTAGGGACTAACTTCTAAGAGACACCCTAGAAGTTTCAATCAAATTGGTCAAGCAATAGCCGCTGCGCATGCGCGAACTTTAAATTTATTGTTACAACCAAAACTCCGCAACTATTCAACCAATTTCGATGAAATTTTCAGGGATTGTGTGGGTTAGGTCCTAGACGGTGGACCGCTAAATAAAATTCTACGTTGAAAATACAAATATTTACAACACTGTTATAAACATTAATATCTGCAACCCTATCCCGCATATTATCGCCAATATTTTGGTATTCAATAACTCTTTGAATCGTAATTTTTTCGCCAACTGATTCTATACGTCCATGTTACAATGAGTGAGGAAGCTATACTGCCCACCCAACTTGGCAGACTTTTTTTATTACAGTACCTACGAACCATGTTAGGAAATAACCTACCATCTAAACATCGTTATCCGAGAGTTGTGGGTGCCCTCATATTCATAACAACTGCTAACAATGCGCAACGGAAAGACATGAAACTCAAATCGAAAAAAAAAAACGCTTCAAACTAACACAAAAAGGTTTATTATTTTTCTGAATAGATCACTCGCCTGCAAAGAACACAGCTTAGCTACTATCACTGCCTACAACAAACCAAATTTTCGCTTCACAATCTAGTTTTTTTGAAGAAGTAAACGCATCACACTCAATTCGAAGAAATGAAGAGTTGTGGATGCCTTCACTGAGAAATTTGAGTACTGGTTGCTAAGTTCTTTTGGTTACTGGTACTGTCTTTTGAGTTCTACGTATACCTTGAAACGTAAACCAAAAAATTTTGAAGGGGGTTAACATTAGAAAAAATAATAAACCAAAGAGATCGCAATTGATCAGATGAATTTTGAACGGGTATTTGGCGTACATTCTTTAACGATTCACACTCGTGTTTCTGATTTATTGTAAGTCGAACCATTGAGTCCTCATAGGGAGCGAACTATTTGTCCTACAGAGCCCTGGATAGTTTCATTAAATTCTAATAATGCAATACTATCTCAAGTAGGTGAAAAACAGTGCCTCTTTATCGAGTTTTCGAGCTGGGGCGTTTAGAAAATTACAAAATTTTGCACAGTTCCAAAGGTTTATCATTGAAAATGATAAACCAAACATTAAACCTCGCACACTTGATATTTTTAAAATTCTTCATTTGAAATGAATGAATGGCACCATTTCAGAAAGACATTAATTACGATTGTATCGCTTCATAGTGTCCATTGACTTATCGTCTATGCATATTCATGTCCATGTTGTGAGGATGTAGGTAACGCTTCTATTGTCCACTCAATTTGGGGGACGTTCTTTTTATTTTGTTTATAAAAGTAGGTAAAAATTTGACGGGAAACAAGTTGACAAAAATTGTCCACTGGACTGAACTGAATAAAGTATGGGGGTAAATAAGACAGTAGAGAGGCGAGCATGACACCTGGCAGGTGATTTATTATTCATAATGTCGAGATCCTGGCTAGAAAATCAATAAAGTTTCTCCATATTATGAGATCCTGCATGTCTGAACACCTGCCAGAGTGATTCACTCGCAACTACAAGCAAATCCAGCCAAGGGGTGATCATTAATAATCAGATAATCAAACCAAGATAGTGTTGGGAGTAGCAGGCTGTTGAGTCTTCCTCCATGCTTACGTGTACTGTTGGGTGGACACCATGGTGGTTTGACCCAAGTTTTTGGTTTATTATTTTCAGTAATGAACCCTTGGAATCTAGCTAAGAAAAAAATGTAAAAGTTGATGGTTTATGTTTCAAGGAAAGCAGAATCCAAACCTTGCCATTGTGAGTACCTACCAACTATTTATTTTCGAGCAAAATTCACTATCGAGTTCATTGCGAAGTAGAAAGTACTTACGAGCAAAACATCGTCATCCGAGAGTTAAATTCCCTCATAATTTGATTCTAGGTTGCTAGGGAAGCACAACAGAGAGGTTATGAAACCATACGAAGAAGTAAATCTCTGTTTGGTTTACTCGCCTACAAACCACACGGCTTTTCAACTATCAGCAGGTACCTACCAGTTTATTTTGATAGACGACACCTTCCAGCAAAACATCGTTAGCGTCAAATTCTTAACGAAATTTGGTTCTTGGTTGCTAAAGATGCCCAACTGAGTGTTAATATAATATATTAATTTCATACTATGAAACACCATTGGAAAAACCTAACTAAGTTGATTTGATCAGCAGAAATTTGAACTGATTTATGAGGCCTATGTCTGTCGGTGAACATTCATTTGCAATTCACATTCGTGTTTCTGATTTATTACAGGTTCTAACCTTGTCCTTGTAGGGCGCGAAAGGTAGGTCCTACAGAGCTCTGGGTGGTCTCATTCGATTCTAAAAATTCAATTCTAATTTAAATTTATGAAAAAACTTTCCACCAAACTATTTTTGAGCTGGGCCGTTTTTGAAATATTCTGCCCCTTTTGAACTCCTTAGAAGTGACAAGACATCAACCAAAACCTTTGGAGCACAATGGGGTGTGCGAATGAGTCGGGAAAACTGTTTATTGTTATTTTTAATCTAAACTAGACCTCATTCTGAGGATTTTTACGCCAACCACGACCCTTTAGCGTGAGAAGACCTTTTTCTATGATTTTTCAAAGTTTCGAATGTTTAAGACGTCACCGTGGGCTGGGGGGTCCCGCCGGCGTGTGACGTCATAAACATTCGAAACTTTGAAAAATCGTAGAAAAAGATCTACTCATCCAAAAAGAGAACGGCTGGTGTCAAAATTCTCAAGATGAGGTCTACTTTCGATTAACCCATTTCAAGCCGAGTGTAGAAATAACAGAGTAATGGGAGGAGGAGGATGAACTATTTTACAGAATGCCAGCCGAAATAAGGCATCATTTGCTCATTAATTGAGAGCAAAAAGGCTCCAAATTTTATGAATTTAACATTTTGTGGGGTTTGAGAGGTCTCAGTTTTCCAACTCGATATTATTTAAACATTTCATTATTAAAAATCTAAAAAAATCTAGGTAAAATGTAAAATTCTATTTATGTACCGGAATCTGTTCCGATTCATGGCCCAGAACGCTCACTAACCCAGGGCCGAGTTTGAGCCACAATAACCACGCTTTCGGCCAAAAGGCCTCTTTCAAAAAAATTTCACAAATCTCATTGAGCTCCCGAATGTCGAAGAAATTTTTTTTTGAAAAGTTTAGGAACTGCATGAACGAGAAAAAAATTATTTTACAAAGATTTTCCACTATTTCAATCATTAATTTTTCCACAGTTTAACATTTTCCACTATTTCAAAAAAATCATTATTAGGACGATGCAAAAATGCATCAGTGGCTGGAAATGGCTTAAAAATTTAAAAAAATCATGCGCACCCTATTAGGCCTTAAATGGACCCTGTACCCCAAATTTCATCAAAATCGGCTCATGGTATAAATTTATTCTTTCTGGATTTCGAAATAGTAAACGATTATCGAATTTGATCGAAATGATAAACCAAAATCGAATGAAATATTTTCCGTCCGTCCACTTTGACCAGTTCCTGCGGACCGATTTTGATGAGATTTGAGGTACTGGCTCCGTTAAAGATCTAGTTGTGCTCCGAAGGTTTTGGTTGAAATCAGTAACTTCTAAAGGGTAAAGGGGGGGGGGGTGTCCAAAACGACCTACCTCAAAAGAGTTACTCAAGGAAGTAGTTGCCAGTTCTCTAGCTAGGTTGGTTAAGTTGTTGGGTCACTCTGTGTTGGACGAATAATGAGTCAGAAACACGAGTGTGAATCGCACATGAACATCTTCGCTGACGGAAATGAACCGAAAAAAATTCTTCTGATCATAAATGCGATCTTATTTCGTTTGTCAGTATACAGGGGTTGTCCACCAAACTTCGCGAGTAGTTTCTACAACTGATTTTCTGAAACTTTGGAATCGAGCAAGAAACGAAATTTTAACCTTCCTCAAAATTTGTTGGTTCAGGTTTCAAGGTGCGTAGAATTCAAAAATCTAACAAAAAATTTTCATCGTGGCGCTTTCCTTAATTAGTCATTTCTAAGAAGCAAAATAAGGGTTGAAATTTTGAAAACGCCCTAGCTCAAAAATTGCAATATAAAGGTATTGTTTTTTCATCAATTTCAGATAGTATTGAATTTTTAGAATTTTCAGAGACAACGCGGAGCTCTGTAGGACAAACCGTTCGCCCCCCGAGTACTTAGGGGTTGAGCTTACGATAAATCAGAAACACGAGTGTGAATCGCAAAAGAGGTTTAATCTCCGTTCAAATTTTAGCTGACCGAAATACGATGTCTGTTCGTTTCATTGAGTTGTACCCAGTTTTGCGCCCTTGGCAACCAGAAATCAAATTTCCTATGGGCCCTGGCCGTCCGAAGGAAGACCCACAACCCTCGGATGATTATGTTTTGCTGGTAGGTATTTTCTACCAAAATACCGTCGATAGTGAACCGTTCAACTGATATGGTTGGAAGGTACTAAAAATGGAAAGCAGAGTTCTTTGAAGAAGTGTGAAGTGTGATCTATACAGAAAAATAATAAACCTTTGTAATAATTTTCAGCGTTTTTCCGGTGGTTTGAAACATAGCACCGGGGATTCAAGTGCGTTGAGAAGGTGAAACAGACTGGTGCACTGAGCATTGGAACCTGGAACTACTTGAAACAATTATTGGTCGATTCCAGGTAAGAAAGTTTGACGACGAACGGAGGGCTTTCCGAGAACGTTACCTCAGAAACGAATTGGTACCGAGAAGTTTCGGTACCTTCTCATTTCCCTCGCTCCGAGAATCGGATGGCCCAGAATTATTTACGTTCTGCCCTTCATAGTTACAGCCTGTACTTCAGTCCACGGTTCATTTTTATCCTAAAGAAGTAACTTATTGAGATTATTTCAATTTTTTGCAGATTTTATGGGCTTTGTTTATGAGATTTTACATTTTTTGTCAACGATGGGGAAGGATGAAAAGTCTGCCAAAAAGGATAATCCGGCTGTATAAATAATCCGATGCATTGAAGCTCTCAAAGCATCAATCTCCAAGTAGGTACCTTGCACTGCCATCATAGGGGACCATCTACACTCGAACAGTCTCTGAAAATTTCATCGAAATCGGAAAATAATTTCGAATAGTTTTGCCCGTTAGAAAGACTTCGTAACAGACTCACAGCCAGACAGACGTACTATCGATATCTTAAAGCACAAAGGAGCAGTACGAAAACGGAGTTTTGAGAAAAACGCAAAAGAAGTTTTCGCCAGAGCACAAATCCTAAAATAATGGCTTATTACACTAACATCTTTTATTTCTTAAAGAAATTCTCAAGCTATAATCTTTCATGCTAAACTCAATCTACGGTTCCGGGCTGAGCTCTAACGTGGGAAAAAAGGAGGTGTTTTCTCAGTGATGACGCGGACCCTTCCAGGTATCTTGCGAGATACAACACCTGTGGATTAAAAGATTTGCTCACCTGCCGGGCTAAATAAAGCTAATAATAGTTCTTCCTCAATAATAGTTTTGTTGAATTTGAGTTTTTCAGAAATTAGAAATAAAACGTCTGCCAAGTGGGTGGCACGTAGCTTCCTCGTAATAATACCCGATTGTATTGATGATCCGATGAATAGCAGTTGAGGAGTGTTTCTTCAAAACGGAACAAATCCACTTTGAGAAACCTTTTTTTTTTCTAATTTTCCGCATCGAACCGTAAGCTGTAGCACCAAACACGGAACACATCCATGTCCATTTATTAGGAAAAGACAGGGGTTTCAACCTAAAGGTAACAAATTCCCTTAAATTCATAACATTCCCTTAAATTTTTTCCGATCGCATTAGGGATGGGACATCGAACAGAAAACATCGATATCGATGAAACATCGTATGAAAAACATCGATGTCGATAACATCGTAAGGTGAAAAATCGATGTTTTTAAAAAGCGGGAAATTTAATTCATTTGTCAACCAATTAGAATCATGGGAGAAAACCTGATGAGGCTGCTCTTTCTCCATTCATAAGAAGTAGATGAGATATTTTTTCTTTTGACGTGCTTTTATTTTACTGGATAACCTACTCCACTTATAATTAATTTTTTCATTCGTGATAAATGATCCGATTTTTATGCACTTCATTTCGATATCCCATGCCTTCCCCGTTTCCATTATTGGTTCAAGCATAAAGAGACTTTTTTTCTATTGTTTTCCAGTAATTACATTGTTATATAAAGTGATGATTGTGTTGAATCATCAAAAATTAACGTCCCTTGACCGGGAATCGACCTCCTATCGTTCCGACCAAATTATATTTACACTTCTGAGTCGGAGCTCGTTACCACTGAGCTAAGGAAGTGAATGGACAGAAATGCGAAGAGGTAGCTGAGCACAACAATTGAAAGGTAGGAGATTTTCTTCAATTTCCAAGTAAATTCAATGAAGTTATCTGGTCTGAAATTGGATTTTGTCTGGTTCCCTTGCAGCACCTAGTAGGTCAAATTTATCAAACGATGTTATCAGACCATCTCGTCGACATATCGATATCATCGGACCGAAACATCGATGTTTGAAAAACAAGTTTTTATTTAAGTTTTGGTTTATTATTTTCAAAAATCAACCTTTGGAATCGACCAAGAAGAAAAAAAAAAGATTTTAACACCCCCTCAAAATTTGATGGTTTACGTTTCAAGTTACGTAGAATCCAAAAATCGAATAAATTTGGCCGTCCGTCCGCCGGCACTTTTGCCACTTAGCATTGACCGATTTTGATGAAATTCAGTATGTAGGCTCCTTCTGGGGTCTAGTTGTGCCCCGAAGATTTTGGTTGAGGTAGGTCACTTCTAAGGGTTCCAAAATCAATTTTGAAATTTTGAAAACGCCCTAACTCAAACAATTTTGATATGAAGGTATTGTTTTTCCTTCAATTTAAGATTCTATAGAATTTTTAGAGACCACCCGGAGCTCTGTAGGACAAACCGTTCGCTCCCTACGAGAATTTAAAATTTGGACGTACGATAAATCAGAAACACGAGTGTGAATCGCAAAAGAGGTCTAATCTCCGTTCAAATCAAAGCTGACCGAAATGCGATCGATGTTCTTCTTCATGTAGGATGGTTGTTGGCTTTGCAGATCTATATAGAAAAATTAAAAATAATAAACCATTGTGTAATAATTTGCAGCGTTTTTTCACAAGGGCACGTATCCAAAGCACTAAGTGCAATCTTCTGGTAGTACTAGTGATTGATTGATTAAAACATCATTCTATAGATGACGTATAAGGTACCTAACGTTTCGGAGACAAGGTTAGTATAGCTTTCATCTGACAGAGCGCACTCCGTTTCAATCAAAAGGGCACATAATGGCGATTTCTCCTCCATTTTTGAATGTAAACCGTTCATATTTTGGGTTAATATACTCTTCGCTTGTTTGTACAATACTACGCCCAGAAACCCTGAACGAATATGAAACTGCCAGTGCAATCCTATTTCTTTCTTTCTCCTTGCCGATTTTTGAAAATGGATATTTATGTTCTCTTTTGAAAAACGCTGCAAATTATTACACTGTAACCACCTGCCTACCACGTACTACAGCAATCCCATTTTGGTCAGCTAAAATTTGAACGGAGATTAGGCCTCTTTTGCGATTCTTTTGAGTTTCTGATTTATCGTAAGTCCAACCCTTAAGTTCGAGTAGTGAGCGAACGGTTTGTCCTACAGAGCTCCATTTAGTCTCTAAAAATTCAATACTATCTTAAATTGATGGAAAAATAATACCTTTACATAGAAATTTTTTGATCTAGGGCGCTTTCAAAATTTCAACCCTTAGGAGTGACCTACATCAACCAAAAGCTTCGCGGAACAACTAGACCCCAAATGGAGCCTACATACCAAATTTCATCAAAATCGGTCAATGCTGAGGAAAGTGCCGCGTACGGCGGACGGACGGCAAAATTTTTATTCGATTTTCGGATTCTACGAACCTTGAAACGTAAACCGACAAATTTTGAGGGGGCGTTAAAAATATGTTTTTTTCCTGGTCGATTCCCAAGGTTTATTATTGAGATTAATAAACCAAAACACTCCTCAGTTGATCTCAAAACATCAATCTCTAAGTACCTTGCACTATCCTCATAGGGGACCATCAACTCGAACAATCTGAATATTATTGGAAAATGTAGAAGTTATGGCTGTAACAAGGAAATTCACGTTTGCGCATGCGCAGTGGCTACTTTCAGTCCGAAGGTGGTGATTTTCATAGGGGACCATCTAAATACTAATCTGTAACATCCCTGAAAATGTCATTGAAATCGGATGGAAAATGTAGATGTTGTGGCCGTTACAAGGAAATTCACTTTTGCGCATGCGCAGTGGCGACTATCAGTCTGGGGGCGGTGATTTTCATAGGAAAACATCTAATCGCCAATCCACACTAGAGGTACCAAACTGAAAATTTAATTAAAATCGGACAACAGCTTAGCCCTTAGTTACAAGGATTTCACGACAGACTAACAGACAGACACGGAACCAAAATTGTTCAGGAAGGTCTGAAACGTAAAACACGAGTGGAAATTTTGATTTTGGGCAAATTTTTATTAACCCTTGAAAAGTGAAAACAAAGTGGACTAGGAAGCAAAATTAACGAATTTTCGATTGGAAAGAAATGATTTCGATTGGAAACAAATAACTAGGATTGGTTGGTGGAAGACAAATTTGACTTGGAAATTCCGATTTTCGGTCTGACCCCGCGACTCACCCGGATAACTTATCCGACAATCCGCGACCCGCCCCGATGAGGTTCACCCGCGAAATACGTTCTTCTTCACCCGCGAAATCGTCGGGAGCGATCGACTCACCGGCGAACACTGACCGCAACTGACGAGGCGATTGTCGAGGGCGAAAACTACCCTGGCAGAACAGGTCAGTCGATGTTCGCCCCCCCCCCCCCCCCCCACCGCATCTCATCAACGCCGCACAACAAACATCCCCCCGACGAGCGGCTCTCATCAACTTCCTCCCTCTTCATCAACACTCATCAAAAACCCGCCCTGTACGACTACCGACTCTTATCGGGGCTCCCTTTCAGCTGTCGCGCTGTCTCCCGAGCGCTCCTCCCAACCTGCTGGAATTTTCAAGTTCAATGTTCATTTTCACTTTCAAATTTCTAAGGGCGAAATTAACAGACAAGGCTTGAGTGTGAGTGACCACTTGAGTGTCCACCCTCACTTAAGTCTTGTCTATGAATTCCGCTCTGAGGAATTTAAACAAACCGCTCCAAATTATTACACAAAGGTTTATTATTTGTCCATAGATCACTCGTCTGCAAAGCCACCAACCATCCAACATTAAGAAAAACATCGATCGCATTTCGGTCAGCTAAAATTTGAACGGAGATTAGGCCTCTTTTGCGATTCACACTCGTGTTTCTGATTTATCGTACGTAAAACCCTTAAATGCTCGTAGGGAGCGAACGGTTTGTCCTACAGGGCTCCGCGTGGTCTCCAAAAATTCAATACTATCTCAAATTGATGGAAAAACAATACCTTTATATCAGATTTTGGTTTATTATTTTCAATAAAGAACCTTTGGAATCGACCAAAAAGGAAAAAAAAAATTTTAACACCCCTCAAAATTTGTTGGTTTACGTTTCAAGGTACGTAGAATCCAAAAATCGAATAAAAATTTGGCCGTCCGTCCGCCGTACGCGGCACTTTCCCCACTTAGCATTGACCGATTTTGATGAAATTTGGTATGTAGGCTCCATTTGGGGTCTAGTTGTGCCTAGGGACGGCACGATACTCCAAAGTAAGTACTCCAAGGAAATATCGATACTCGATATTTTTTCGATACCGATATTATTAGATATCGATACTTCGATAATATCGGCTCAAATTATCGATACTATCGATACTTCCAAATAACCCACAAATGATTTCGCAAACCAAATAAAAACTCCATTAATCAAGAAATATAAATATTAACATTATAAATATATTAATAAAAGTCAATAATTTAAAATGTAGTTAAAGTCAGTGGTATTTAAATATTATAAAAGTCAATAATTTAAAATGTAGTTAAAGTCAGTGGTATTTAAATATTATAAAAGTCAATAATTTAAAATTCAATAAAACTGAATGATCATTTCATTTTATATTTATTCCAATTCTTATTCCCAGGAATCCTCCGTTCAGTGATATGATTTTTTCATCCACTACAAATGGAAAGGGTCAAGTAATAAATCAGTTACATTACAAATTAATCATATTTATTATCGAATCAAACAAAAATTTGGCGTGAAGTGAATTTTGACTTGAATTTAAAAAAAATTAATCAAAACTCCTCCAAAATATCTTGCATCTAGCCATTTCGATGTTCATAGGAAATTTTAAATGCTTGCATACGAGTCTGCAACACATTGGGACATTTTCATGTCAACCACTACGCAACAAGGTAGTGAAGTAAGGTTGTTAGTTCATGTACCCAAGTATCAAAATAAGAAAACAGTTGATTGTTCTCTACGCAACACAGTGAGTCTATTTTATTTATTTATTGGTCGCGTGAGCAAGACTTGCTTAGTTTTCGTGACGATTTTTCAGTTTATGTGCCAAAGCAGACATGAAAATGTCAAAAATTGTTGTGAACCGGAAAGTAAAACAATGGTCACAAGGAACTCGAACTGTTCAAGAAACCCAGAGAAATTATAATCCATGGACCTAGTATCCTAGGTCCATGTGAAAACCGCAAAAAAATGCGAGGCTACGAAGGACGGTTACTGTGGAAAGTTATTGTTGAAGGATACTAGAAGCGATGTATCGTTTCGATTGATACTATTCTGAGTATTCAGTGGCAGATATAGTATGGTATCTAAATACTTGATATTTGGTTTTTTTTTTACTATTCCACTTGGCAAAAATATCAATAATATCGTCAAGAAAGTATCGATACCTCCGATATTTCAGGCAAAAGTATCGATACCAATATATCGGTATGAGTTTTTTATCAAAAGTATCGATACAAATATCGGTATCGATACCAAAAAAGTATCGATACTCCGATATATCGGTGGTATCGTGCCGACCCTAGTTGTGCCCCGAAGCTGATTGACGTACGTCACTTCTAAGGGTCGCAAAACAAATTTTGAAATTTTGAAAACACCCTAACTCAATAAACGTGTTCCAGACGGTAACGGCATTGTCCATTTGAATTGTCGCTATTGACTTCAGTTGAATTATGTTGAAGACCTTGTTAAGTATTTTCCCCCAAAATCACCAATCTGGAGTTGTAAAAAGGCAGTTGTGTAAAAAAAAATTTTTAAAAAACCGTAGGGCAGAATTATTATTCAGTTGTTTCATAAAAGTGTCATTTTCAATTTCTTTGCTGGACAATTTTTGTATCAGTGTATGTAAATTGGCCCCCTGAATCTCATTCAAAGTAGCTGTCAGGATTGGTACCCCAAAGAAGCTGTCAGGGTTGGCTCACGAATATTTAGCTTATCTCTTACCACGTCTATGTTCTCATAAGTGACTAGGTCAAAACTAGCGTGTTCAAATGGCACTGGCTTCCAAACCTGATAGTCAGCCACCCCAAGAACCTACCAGAGAGCTCCACCAAGAGTTTTTGCTAAAAAAAACCCTGTGTTGTTGCCTGTAAAGTCGGTATACGGGCGAAAGTTTTACGTGACAACGACTTTGAGTGGTAAAATAATTTTAATGTTAATATTCATTCGTATAGTAGGAAGAAGGATAAAATAAAATTCTTTGTCAAGTTGCACAGAGTAGGTATTTCCCATGGGTGGGGGGGGGAGTGAGTGCCAGGGAAGGGGGGCGGGGCGCTCCCGCTTTTGTGAGCGCCGGGGAAGGGAAGGGGCCGCCCGCCTTTAGGGAGCGCCGAGCTGCACCCCCTCCGTGAGCGGAGCGTAACGCAGTTTCTTGAAGTGTCTCCCGGTAAACCAATTTATAAGACGTTATCACGTCAAAAAAGGAAAAAAATCGGTTCGAAGAAAAAAGATGCAATTCAAATTTCAAGATACTTTCAGGCGAGTTTTTTAGTTGGCTCTAAGTTCCACGAACCAAACGTCTACTTTCCTCCGTCGAACAAAGAAAGCAGTGCTCTCGGGCGGTCCCTGAATAAGACAGCAAAATGCCTGTCATCTACGAATGTAGCAGACACCTTCAGCAATGCTTTCCCGGTCATAACTCAAAAACCCCATTTTTAGGACGTCCCACAGTAAGACTTGGGCATCCTTATGCGATCGATCTGGGGTGAAGTTGGACAACACTCAACAGAAAAAAAAATAACCACACAGTAATCCGTTTTAGACCATTCTGAATCCAAATCCGCGAAAAAACCATAGGTGTATGTCTGTGTGTGTGTGTGTGTGTAACAAAATCTTGTGTACTCTGCACAGGCCTTAGTTCTCAACCGATTTTCCTGGTTCTTTTTTTGTTCGTCGCGGAAAACTATCTAGTTGTGCACTACGTCGCCGGAATTTCGAATTTTGCCTTTTAAGGGGGGAAAGGGGGGGTTAATGCTCGAAAAACGTGCGTTTTTGGGCATAATCTTGTGTACTCTGCCCAGGCCTTAGTTCTCAAACGATTTTCCTGGTTCTTTTTTCGTTTGACGCGGAATACTATCTAGTTGTGCACTACGGCGCCGGAATTTTGAATTTTGCTTTTTAAGAGGGGGAAAGGGGGGGTTAATGCTTAAAAAACGTTCGTTTGCGTGCACAATCTTGTAAACTCTGCCCAGGCCTCAATTTCCAACCGATTTGCGTGTTTCTTTTTTTGTTTGACTCAAATAACTTCCGAGTTGTACATGATTTTACCAGAGTACCAAAATTCGCAAGGGGAGGTGGTGAGTGGGGGGATAATATTCACAAAATATCCGATTTTTCAATATTTCGGTTCCTTTACTGCTTACTAATTGTACCCAAGCTTTGAAATTGAGGAAAAATTCTCATTATACCTCCGGATTTTCATGAATTATTCTCTGTACCACCATGGAACTAATAGTGGTGCCAACATGGTGCCAGGACATGGTGCCATGATGCCATAAACCGCTTATTTCGCGTTTTTTTTTTTGTATTTCACCTTGAATACGGATGTGAACTTCGACGGACCGCCTACCAGAACTAACAGATGAAAGTTCAATGTTACGACGTATTTCCGCTTTGGTGCCAGACTGGCACCATTGTTGGCGTTGGGGTGGTGGTGGTGGGGGGGGGGGGGGGTGAACTCGAATTCGCATGTTGGGTATCGTAGATCATGGATTTTAAAATGCTCTTCAGATTCGAGGCTCCCATGCCGCTAGAAGTGTTATGGTAGATAATGGTGGGGGGGGGGGGGTCAGTATTTCTTGCCTAAAGTAATAAATAAATTACATCGAGTGAAACAGTTTTATCACTTACCAACTGGTTAAACTGATCTAATGCTTATCCAATGGGACGTCCCCTGGAATGCATGCATTACTAAACAATATGTTTTGAGTTGTGCTTTATTCTAGGACGGGTGCGATATTTTTTTCTCGCCTGGATACAGACTAGAAGTGTATCCATTTCGAATGTAGGTTTGGAAATTATAATTAAAATAATAACACTTCGTTGAAATGGGAAAATATTAAATTATATTTTGACTTTTTGAGAGGACGGTCACATCTAGAATGCTGGAGAAAAAGCATCAAGGGTTGTAAGGTACCACTCTGACCGAAGGGAGGGGGAACACCCCTTCCCCTTTTAACGTCGCAGTTAGGCCCTCCAGGTAGGTACACGCTTTTAGCATGTTGTGTACACGTGATTCGTTCATGGTTCGGTTTTGAGAGGAAAATATTATTAGAGAATGAAATGGGACGGACTTCTAGGGCAAATACACGAAATCCAAGTGTGTCCCTGAGCCCCCCCCCCCCTCTCCTACTTGTACTTCTGTCGGTTTGTGGTCTTTACCTCGTCCTGGTCAAACTGTAGGTACATGATCCAGTTCTGACCGCCCTCAGAATAATTGCCCTCGGATTATTCTCTGACGGACTGCTGGTCGGTGAGTACAGCTGGATATACGAACTCAAGTCTTTATTCCCCCGACTGGACTTTCTCCCTGATTTATTCCTCACGTTCCTCGTGACATTTCCTTCGTGGTTTTCACTCGACCGCGCCTCCACTCGCAGACTTGAAAAGCGTCAAAGCGGCAGTTTTCAGATCTTGTCATCGGAATATTCGTCGGTTACCTTTGAAGAATGGACGGAAAAAATCTTTTTCATACCCTTCAGGTTATTATGCATTCACGTCCACCAGCTGCCGTCGATATCAATCAATCGTACGTCTTTCTTCGCACATTAAAAAATGTCGTTGACAGCCTCGTTTCTCCTGGAAATTTCTCGTACAAATCAGCTATAAAGTTTCATTTTTAGGACGTCCTCCAGGGCAATGGGACGACCTCATATAAATTGATCCACCCGGAAACTACTGAGCTAAAAACACAGCATACCTATTATTACAGCACGGTTTTCCCGTGTAGATCACCCGTCTGCTCACCAGGTGGTTTCTTCATTAATACTAACACAATCAGATCACTAATAAGATCGGAATCCGAAAGTAGTGGATACCTTCATTACGAAATTTGGAACTTGATTGCTAAGGAAGCACAACTTATTCAAAGAAATGAACAATGATCGCATTTGATCAGCAGCAATTAGAACGGAAATCAGATCTATTTCAGGCAGTGAACAGTCTACGATTCACGCGTGTTTCTGATTATTTGTAAGTCCTCATAGAGTGAGAACCTTTTCTCCTACACAGCTCTAGGTGGTCTCATTAGATTCAGAACATGCAATTCTACTTCAAATTGACGAAAAAACAATATCTTCATATCGAGAGTTTTCGAGCTAGGGCGTTTTGAAAATTTCAACCCTTGGACGGACACTAACTAAAAGCTTTGCGGCACAACTGGACTGGGGATGGGTATCCTTATATCGATATTTTGTATCGATACTGTATCGTATCCGAGCATCGATATCACAAGTATTGTTGGGCATGAGTATCGATATTTTAAAATATCAAGTATCGATACTTTAGTGTCTCAAACTATCAATATTATCCAATTTTCTCAAGAAAAATAATTTTTTCAATAACTTTTATTCATTTTTTGCTATTAAGAGTGATTTTCTCCATGATATTATTATACTATTATATTTTCCAAAAGCCTCTCTACCTTCTTCATTTCTTAGCCATTATGTTGAATTTCCCGCGAGAACAGTGTCGATATTCGATATTTAGAAATATCGGATCCAAAGTATCGATATCCAAAAATATCGGATAGTGCAGTATTGATACCTACTAAAATATCGAGTATCGGTACGAAAGTATCGATATTTTGAAATACCGAATATCGATACCCATCCCTAAACTGGACCCAAAATGGAGTCGATTATACCAAATCAATCAATCAAAATCAAAATACCAAATGAATAGGTTTTCTTGGTTTATCATTTTCAATAATGAACCTTTGGAATCGACCAAGAAATTTTTTTTAGCCCCCTCTCAAAATTTGTTGGTTTACGTTTCAAGGAACGTAGAATCCAAAAATCGAATAACATTTGGCAGTCCGTCCGCCGTACGCTGCACTTTTCTAAGCAACCCTGGACGGATTTGGTTGAAATTTGGTACAAGGGCACCATTTGGGGTCTAGTCCCGAAGATTTTGGTTGATGTCGGTCATATCTAAGGGGTGAAAATTAGGGGTTGACATTTTCAAGAGTGCCCTAGCTCAAAACTATCAAAATAAAGGTATAGTTTTTTAACCAATTTTAAATAGTATTGAATTTTTAGAATTTTTTGAGAACACCCAGAACTCTGTAGAACCAACCTTTCGCTCCCTACTTAAGGGTCGAAATTACGATATATCAGAAACATGAGAGTTAATCGCATAAAGGCCTTATCTTCGTTCAAATTTTAGCTGACCAAAATGCGATCGTTGTTCGTTTCTTTGAATTGTACTCAGTTCTGCGTCCTTAGCAGCCAGTAACCAAATTTCCTAATAAAAAAGTCTGCCAAGTGGGTGTGGCACATAGCTTCCTCGTATCCATACCCCGATTGTATAGATGATCCGATGCAAAGTAGTTAATCTCAAACCATCAATCTCTAAGTACCTGGCACTAACCTCATAGGGGACCATCTACACGTCAACCCGCACAATCCCTGAAAATTTCATCGAAATCGGATGGGAATAATTCCACTACAATTATTGTAGAAGTTATGGCTGTGGCAAGGATTTCACGTTTGCGCATGCGCAGTCGCTTCTATCAGCTCGGAGACAATGATTTTCATAGGGGACCATTTACACACCGACCCGCACAATCCCTGAATAGTTCATCGAAATCGGACGAGAATTTTAGAAGTTACGGCTGTGGCAAGGATTTCATGACAGACAGACAGACACGGAAACAAAATTGTTTAGGAAGGTCTGAGTGGAAATTTTGAATTTGGAGAACTTTTTTTTAACCTTGAAAAGTGAAAACGAAGCTTCCGCTACCTTGGTAGACTCGGAAGCAATAGGGTAACTTCAACTCCCTTTTTCTTCGAATCGAGTGTGAAGCGTTTATTTCTTCCAAATAAACTTGATTGTGAAGGTGTGAAGGCAGTATGTGTGCTAGATAGGTAGTAACTACTATGGTTGATTGGTGGTGACAATGGCAAAGCCGAGTTCTTTGCAGACGAGTGAACTATGTAGAAAAATAATTTGTGTAATAATTTGTAGCGTTTTTGTTATTTTGCTTCTACCAAGGTGGCGGAAAGGTTTGTTTTCACTTTTCAAGGTTGAAAAAAAAGTTCTCCAAAATCAAAATTTCCACTCGCGTTTCAGACCTTCCTGGACAATTTTGTTCTCGCCAAGCGCCGGTTGATGAGTGGAGTCCCCTATGAGGGTAGTGGAAGGTACTTAGAGATTGGTGTTTTGAGATTAACTACTATGCGTCGGATCATCTATAGAATCGGGTTATGGATACGAGGAAGCTACGTGCCACACCGACTTGGCAGACGTTTTAGTATTGTTCTACCCTGTGACCCCCTCCGAAAAAAAATTCTGAGCTGATTGAGTTATTCTACATGAGAATGTTATTAATTTTCTACTTTCACCTATATCTAGGTACATGTTATTCATACAGCACACCCAACTTGGCGGACATTGTTCTTGTTTACGTTCGTCCTTGTCAGGAAGGCTAGTCATTTGTGCATAAATACTATTTTGGTTCAGAACGTCGCCAATTTTCCTTGTTCTCTTCAACTATCAGCTACCCTTTGAAAAAAGAAAACCATATCTAAGCTGAGTTCGTGAAATCACACTTTGAGTCAATTCAATTAATTTCACTCTTCTCTTTGAGTCAAAAACTGTTTGTTTGTACGCTTTATACATTCAAGAGAGAAAAAAACTTTAAAAACCAATATCTTGAAAATATGTCTTCTTCACGCAGAAGTTGATTTTGCCGTTTGCTTGAACTAAGTTCCTCTTTTAGCGATGAAACTTCTTATGATCAACCTCATTTCTCATTAAACTCTTTCTGGGTAAAAAACGATTTCAATCGGCGAATTCAAAGACGATTGAAAATGAAGACCCGATTAGAAATTGTTTGTATTGCAAGCTTTCTAAATGCTATAAAACCGAGTTGGAAGGATCAGTATTTTTTAATGTAAAAGTAAAAGCCAACGTGCCTCCAGTCGAAGATTTATTCTGTGTACCGAGGTAAAGTCTCAAGCAGTGTAATAAAAAATAAATAATATAATACATTAAATATCACTGTAAATTTGAAACTGCCTTTATTGAAAAAAACATACTTGGCAAGTTTACAAGGTTATATTGATTTTGATGAATTAAAGATGGGATGCCTAGGGTTCCTTTACTACCTGATTTAGGTAAAATTATAATGAAATTTTTCATATTACGAGTTCCTAGATGGTCCCATGTAAATTGCATTCCCGTTGCATCAAAAGTGATGTCATCACACACGTATTTTCCCAAAACATCGATTTCTCTGAAACCGTGCTAATTTTGCAGTAATTTAGAGCGTAATTGGATTCTGAATAGTGATTGATGGAATTTCAATTCGGAAGATGGATTGAGAAAAGATATCGAAATATTCCGAAAAATCGACGTCAACCAGAAAAAATCCTGAATTTAAGTTATTTATTGATGTAAGAAAGCAGCCATTTGATCGTGAAGTTCATGTTTCTCATCAAGCAATTCAGGTACTAATTATTATTGACCACTGTTGATGCCTAATGCATCATGAAAAGTCAAGTTTCTACTTCTCAGCCCCTAATGGACCGATCATCCTCATTATTTTTAAATTTTGATCAGTCACTCTTTACCTTTCGCTGTCAATCAAATCAAACCGGATACCCGTGCGTTGCACAGTTGCCCCACATCCCTTTTTCGGAACTTACAATCAGGGCTCTTCCGAATTCGGGAATATATCATTTACTTTATTATTGGTTCCACGGATAGACCTTGATGTCTCAAACAACGAGAAAAAAACGGAACTTCGGTAGCTCTTTTGGTTTATTCTTTTCAATAATGAACCTTTGGAATCGACCAAGAAAAAAAAAATTTTAATACCCCCTCAAAATTTGATGGTTTACGTTTCAAGGTACGTAGAATCCAAAAATCGAATTAAAATTTGGCCGTCCGTCCGCCGTACGCGGCACTTTTGCCACTTAGCATTGACCGATTTTGATGAAATTCGGTATGTAGGCTCCATTTGGGGTCTAGTTGTGCCCCGAAGGTTTTGGTTGATGTAGGTCACTTCTAAGGGTTCCAAAATCATTTTTGAAATTTTGAAAACGCCCTAACTCAAAAAATTTTGATATAAAGGTATTGTTTTTCCTTCAATTTAAGATTCTTTAGAATTTTTTGAGACCACCCGGAGCCCTGTAGGACAAACCGTTCGCTCCCTACGAGAATTTAAAGTTTGGACGTACGATAAATCAGAAACACGAGTGTGAGTCGCAAAAGAGACTTAATCTCCGTTCAAATTAATGCTGGCGAAATGCGATCGATGTTTTTCTTCATGTTGGATGGTTGGTGGCTTTGCAGACGAGAGATCTACAGGTTGTTTCACGAAAAGGTTACACCCCCCTTCATTTCCGCTAAATACAACGTAAAAAATTCCTACCAACGCAATTCTTCATGATTTTTTGTGAGGATCTCAGGAAAAATACTTTTGCGCAAAAAAGTTGCGCGCAATCGTGCGCAATTGACACTAACTTCATTTTTTCAAATGGAACCCCCCCTTTTTTATTACAGATTCGGATTCTACGTCAAATTTCATGAAAAATTCAAACCCACATCAATTTGTTTTATTGCGCGCAACCTGGCTTTTTGAACGCTCTAAGTTGCGCAACTCCACAATTGCGCAAAAATTAGGTTTTGGAGAACCCTTAGTGTGGCACATGTTTTTTCATCACTTTTTAACGCTGAATCACAGGGTGTCGTCCGTTTTGAGAAAAGCCAAGATTTAAGAGGAAAAATTAACATTTCTTTCATGAAAACATCAGTTTTGAGGTCGAAATCATGTTTATTTTTTATTTTCTCACCTCCTTTTGAACCACGGGCTTGGGGCCGTATACGGTGGAGTTAAAAATAAAAACTGACAGCATGATTATGGTTGAACTGAATAAAATTACCTAAAAACTCATAACGATTTAAAAAGAGCGATTTTTTCACTAAAAACAACCGAATTTTTGGCCGCTATTTTGAAAAATTCCAGTCAAATTGAAAAACGGATGGCACCATGTGATTTAGCGTAAAAAAATGATGAAAAAACGTGTGCCACACTAAGGGTTCTCCAAAATCTAATTTTTGTGCAATTGTGGAGTTGCGCAACTTAGAGCGTTCAAAAAGCCAGGTTGCGCGCAATAAAACAAATCGATGTGGGTATGAATTTCTCATGAAATTTGACGTAGAATCCGAATCTGTAATAAAAAAGGGGGGGTTCCATTTGAAAAAATGAAGTTAGTGTCAATTGCGCACGATTGCGCGCAACTTTTTTGCGCAAAAGTATTTTTCCTGAGATCCTCACAAAAAATCATGAAGAATTGCGTTGGTCGGAATTTTTTACGCTGTATTTTGCGAAAATGAAGGGGGTGTAACCTTTTCGTGAAACACCCTGTATACATATAGAAAAATAAAAAAAATAATAAACCATTGTGTAATAATTTGCAGCGTTTTATTTTCGGAGAAAAGTGTACCTACATGTCGAAAAACGTTGTTTTGAGAAAAATATCAATCTTCCTGAACAATTTTGGTTCTATGTCTGTCTATCACGAATTCCTTGTCACAGCCGTAACTTCTATATTTCTCACCCGATTCCGATGAAGTTTTCAGGGATTGTGCAGGTTGGCGTGCAGATGGTCTCCTATGCAAATCATCGCCCACGGAATGATAGAGGAGTATCTAGAGAAAGAAAGTGGTGAAACGGCCTGAGCGCTATCTAGCGACGATTAGATGAACAGTCTCTTCTTTTTTGGCAACATTGATGCACCTCCGTTATCGACCGGTGGTAATGTCTGTAGATCGATGGCACTCGACCGGTGGTAATGTCTGTAGATCCCTGCCTAATCTAAGGAACCAGAAATTTGCTCTAAATGAAAAAGCCAATCAAATCTGTTCGAGGCATCAATAAGAAAGGCACATTCAGTCTGAAATGAAAATCTGTGTACTAGTAGGTAAACAACATTAATTTTTGAAGCATTCTATTATTTACGAAAGCATTAGAAACACAACATATCGATACCTTAAAGCACAAAGGGGTTATGTCCAAAAATGTCACTTTTGAGATTAATCGGTCAGTTACATCATAGGACCATACTCTTTCATAGGGATACATGATTGTAGCTCTAAAAACTTTGAAAATTGCTTAAAAACGGAAAAATTGACAGGGTTCTATGTCCTCTCTCGAAAAATCGTTAATGCCATTATCTGCTTTGTCCAGAAGAGGAATGCACAATGGTTCCATGTCCCAATAAGCTAGCCATAAAATTCAATCGTGTTGTGGACACTCGAGCTTTGTCCGGACATAGCTCTCCTGAGCACTAAGTACATGGAAGGTGGACACAGTTATTCAGAGAAAAAACGCCGTTCTCTCCCTTTAAGAAATCAAGGGTTGGGATTGAAATAAATCATAAAACCAAAACTGAATCCCAAAAGATTGTTCATTATAGGAAATAGGCCTAATTTTCGTTCAGATTTTAGCTTATTAAATGCGAGAATTGATCGTTTCATTGAAATGAGTTTTGTGTAGCATTCAGTTGTGCATTCTTTGCACATTTGCATTCTTCGCAACCGAACAGGATACAGATTTTATTGCAAGTAGGTAGTATTCTATGCAGATGGTTAATACTAATAATAAACCAAAATTTGATGATAGTTCATTTTTAAATACTTTTTTTGGTACGTTGAATTTCCGTGATATTTTTTAAACAGTAGGCAACTTAAGATCAGATAGGTAGTTAAAGAAGACGATTTTGGTGATTCTTTGAAACCAGAAGTTCCTTCAATTGTTGTGCTCCTAATTGATATAATATCAATATTTTGCAATTATTTGAGATTTCTAGGAGAATAAAAGAGTTGAAAAACATAATTATTGATGTTTAGTAATCCATGTATTATGCATGAATAACTTTCCAAAATTCCTGATCAACTACACCTACCAACACGAGAAACCTCCTGGCGTCACCACCCTCTGGTGCCAGTCTGTCACCAAAAAACCGGTGGTGAAGCCAAATTATTATCGAAAGCGTGATGAAATCCTTTACCCAAAGGGGTCATGTCCACAATCGAACTTGGCTAGAGGATCCACGTCCCTAATCTTACTTGGCCGAAAGAGCTATTTCCATACATCTCCCACATTTTTTATTTTTTTTTTTATTTCAGAAAATCTCAAATGCAATAAAACTATTTTTGGAAGATCTTCTTGAAGAGTATAGCTTATAAGAAATTAAAGACTTTAGTGGAATAAGCGATTATTTTAGGAATTGTGCACTGGTGAAAACTTCTTTTGCGTTTTTCTCAAAACTCCGTTTTTGGACATAGCGCCTTTGTGCTTTAAGGTATCGATATGATACCTAGATACATCACATAAGCCAACTGATAAGAGAGATAACCTAGGTATTTAAAGTCTCATCTTATCTTCACTAGGCAGCGCTCACGCCGTTTCACCACTTTCTCCCCCTAGATGGCCCTGAATGATAGAAGCCGCTGCACATGCACAAACGTGAAATCCTTGCCATAACTTTTACATTTCTCACCCGATTTCGATGACATTTTCAGAGATTGTGCGGGTTGACGTGTAGATGGTCCCCTATTAGGTTAGAGATTGATGGATTGAGATTAACTACTTGTGAGAACAGGAGGATCCAAATAAAGGAAAATATTGCTAGGTACCTCCCATCATTTTCTCCTACTCAGAAGCGATCTTCATGCAGAATGATCCTTTGGAGCCCCTAATAGACATTCACAGTATATCTTCCAAGGATTAAAAAAAACGTCTGCCAAGTTGGGTGGGCAGTATAGCTCCATCACTCATCAATCAATGGAGTGTAATCTCGCAATAAATCCTAGTTCGGCGCATTCAAAAAACGTGAAGTGCCAATTTTCATCTCAAAACTGACCTGTGGACCACTAACTCGATGACAGAAAGGAAGATGCAAAAGAGACTGTGATGAGGGGTCAATTTGGTTTCAACATTAATTGACCTGCAGACCACAACATTTGATCACACAATAAAAGAAGCAATTTACACGGGAACCTGGAAGTAAGTGTGGGCACGAGTAGTATGATATTTGTATTTTCAACGTAGAATTTTATTTAGCGGTCCACCGTCTAGGACCTAAACCACACAATCCCTGAAAATTTCATCGAAATTGGTTGAATAGTTGCGGAGTTTTGGTTGTAACAATAAATTTAAAGTTCGCGCATGCGCAGCGAGTATTGCTTGACCAATTTGATTGAAACTTATAGGGTGTCTCTTAGAAGTTAGTCCCTAACTAACCTCCAAATTTGAGCAAAATCGGTTCATTAGAAACCGAGAAACCGAGGTTCCAGGAAATTCACGTTTGCGCATGCGCACTCGCTCCTATTGGTCCGAAGGTGCTGAAATTGATAGGGGACCGTCTAGGACCTAACCCGCATAATCCCTGAAAATTTCATCAAAATCGGACCACAGGTTGGTATAGTTTTGCCCGGGACAAGGATCGACCACAGACAGACCGACAGACAGACAGACAGACAGACACGGAACCAAAATTGTTCGGGAAGCTCTAAAACGCAAAAAGCAAGTAGAAATTTTGATTTTGGAGGACTTTTTTTTCACTTCTTTCACGAATACAAAGCTTCCCTACCTTCGGTAGTGAGAAAGCAAAAAAAAAAAAAAAGCACCTCACATAGTTTCCCTTTACTCAGAAGCAGCAGACATAACGAATGGACCTTTTTGTGTTTTGCAGGTATAATTATTTTCGGTGGTGGGGATTGTTTGAGAAAACCCCTAAACCAGAAATTACTAGTCAACGTCAGGTTTCAGCGTTCAGAGTCTACTAATCGGGAAGCAACGTTTCCGGGAAAAGGGAGATGTCGAGACAAGCTCCTCCTCTGCCAATTTCCTAGGAATGATCTACCGAGAAATTTTCTTCTACCTGAGCCCGGTGACCACCTCCACTCTATTGGCCAGGGTTGCCAGTTCTTCAAGTGGAAAAAAACAATAATTTTAATACAGGGTTTCAACCATACTTCAATGATCGATTCTACAACTAATTAGCAACAAATTAGTAATGTCTTATAACACGTACTTCTTACTCCGCTCAAAATCCAACTATTTTCTCTTCTAAGATTTTGGCAACAACTACTACGAGAAAGCTATGTGCCACACCCACTTGTTTTTTATTTAAGGGGGTCTCAGTCGGTCGCCGTCCGTTCTTAGTATTTCGCGAAATCAAAGGCGCGAAACTTAAAAAATTCAACCTACAGTTGAAATTTTTAAGAATTTTGGAAATTCGTTAGTGCACGGCCCTAGGGAATTGAATAACTGAAATATTGCTGCTGGGATCATCAAAATCGAACAATAAATGCCGAAGAAAATGGTGCAAATTATTACACAATGGTTTATTATTTTTCTATATAGATCACTCGTCTGCAAAGCCACCAACCATCCAACATGAAGAAAAACATCGATCGCTAAAGGTCAGCTAAAGTTTGAACGGAGATTAGGCCTCTTTAAGTTTAAAGAGTTAATCAATTTCAGTTTGAAAGGAAGAAAAGTAAAAAAATGGTCATCCGCGACCCAGACTTGTTGCTGGTGTCTCAAAAACCCATATTTCCTTCTGACAGCAAAGATAATTTTAAAACGCTGCAAATTATTACACAATGGTTTATTACTTTTCTATATAGATCTCTCGTCTGCAAAGCCACGATCCAACATGAAGAAAAACATCGATCGCATTTCGGTCAGCTATCATTTGAACGGAGATTAGGCCTCTTTCGGGATTCACACACGTTTCTGATTTATCGTACGTAAAACCCTTAAATTCTCGTAGGGAGCGAACGGTTTGTCCTACAGGGCTCCGCATGGTCTCAAAAAATTCTACAAATCCTGTTCTGTCTTAAATTGATGGAAAAACAACACCTTTATATAAAATTTTTTGAGTTAGGGCGTTTTCAAAATTTATTTTTCGACCCTTAGAAATGATCTACATCAACCAAAATTTTCGGGGCACAACTAGACCCCAAATGGAGCCTACATACCAAATTTCATCAAAATCGGTCAATACTAAGTGGCAAAAGTGCCGCGTACGGCGGAGAGACGGCCAAATTTTTATTCGATTTTTGGATTCTACGTAGGTACCTTGAAACGTAAACCAACAAATTTTGAGGGGGTCGATTCCAAAGGTGCATTATTGAAAATAATAAACCAAAATGGAAAACTGCGCGCCTCGGCGGGGGCTTCGCCCCCTGCACCCCCGGATGATTTCTGGTTAGAGCCTAATGGCTAAAATGTGACATACCTTGAAAAGGTTTTTGCTCCCTCCCCCTCTTTATCTTTCTTCCACTGTAATATTTAAGATACCTCCTTATTCATAATAACATCAGGTTGTCAAGCATATGATAAATCACAGCGCTACTTTCCTGTCGCTTTTTACTGTCGATTTTTCCTGTCGTTTTTCGGCGGGGGGTCCCATCGCTAAAACCTTTTCAAGGTTAAAAACTACAGAATAAACTGTTTTTCCCTTATTTCTCTGGCAATTATTGTTCGATTTTGATGATTCCAACGGCAATATTTCAGTTATTGAATGAGGAATTTCACCGATTTCTGTTTGCATTTTTCCTGAATAGTTAATGGTGTGGGATAGATGAAAATCGGGCTGATTTCGGAAAATAAGTCTCCTGTTATTTTTGGGAGACAGTCAAAATTTTTAATTTCAAAACTAACCGGGAAAACAAACGTCCAGCGGGAACGCTCGCTGATTGGGCTGTTCGGATCGCTGTCTCCTCCCAGTGTTGCCCATTGGGACGACGAAATCGTGTTTTCTAAGAGAAAAGTTATCAAACAAAAACAGGGGAAACCTAATTTTCCCCATCTCGCTTTTTCTATTTTTTTCTTCAGTTTTTCGATTTCGAACTTTACTGTTTCATGAAATTTTGCATCTGGGGACTATGGATTTCTCGATCTCAGCGCTTCAAGCGGCCATAAATGAACTATTCCAGCATGACGTCATTTTCCCGGTTTTTTTAAACATTCGTATTTTCTACACTGTTTTGTTTATTTGTAAATTAGAAAGTTCGGGCTGAAAGTTTGCCTTAGGGGGTCTATAGAGGTGCTGAATCCGATTTTGGGGTCAAAAATAGGAAATTCCGTCATGGTGAAATTCCTCATTCCCTAGGTCCGTACACTAATGACCCTTAAAAATGTCCAATTCAAGTACAACTTTTCAAGTTTTTGCCCCTTCGATTTGGCCAAATACTGACCCGGAACGGACTTCGACCGACTGAAACCCCCTTAACGTGAGCTTTACTAAATAATTATAATTTCAAGATAATACATTATCTGCTAATGTTTTTACCATCTTTGTTTTCCATCCCCGCTACGTAATTTTGAAATTTCCTCCCTTGCCTTCTGTACTCGTGCAAATGGAATCGGGGAGAAAATGAAGACCAGTTTAATGTTGAAAATGGAGTTACAGAAAAGTTTAGACAAGTATCGGCGCACTTTACCAGCCTCCAGAGTATCAGAACACTTGTGCTCCTCATGTCCAAAATACAACGTTGAAGAAGTATCACTAGGTAGGTACATCCATCGAACTAAAAAGTTCGATTGGTACATCCAAGCCCAGCAGAAGGCCATCTAATAGAAAGATAACGCCCTGATTCAATGAACCCCAAGAATCCCACTACAACAATTCATTGAGTAGTCAAGAACTCTCAAACAGATTAGACTAATTTCAATGCATCCTTTGGAGTATCAGAACACCCTTGCGCCCTAATGATGACAACCAGATGCTCCCTCAGCGGTTTCCTTTCTGTCTCCCACGCAGTCTTCTTCATGCTGCACACCTGCTATCCGACCTAAGTCATCACTAATGAAATATCGTAATCTTAATACTGCACGGTCGCATTTTACTCTTGACTCTCGTGACCTCCAGAGTTCGATAACAGGTGTGTACTTGTTTGTCGATGAAATTAATTGTCGATCAGGAGACTTTGCTCGTACAACGTTTTCAAATCGCATAGTCAAGTTTTCCTTCGGGTGAGTTGAGTAATTCCTGCCTTTGTGGGTGGGTTCCTCCTCCCGAAGCTGACCTTCCTCTTCGTCGGAAGACATGGTATTTGCAAAGGAACAACACTTCCGAATTGTAAACTGATTTTATTACCTAAAGAAACTGTACCTACTATTTCAGAAATGGAACTCGAGTTAGCGATACTCCCCCTCGGACAGCATTTACTACAAATTTGATATCAAAATGATCACATGACACCTCGAAGGTTCACACTCAAGCGAGCTACAATAACTGTTCGAACAGAACTAGAGGAGGGCTTAAGGCTAAATGTCACGATGTTTTAGTGTGATTCTGAAATAAGAGATGGCAGCACCATCGGGGCCAAATTTCGTTTACTCCTCAGTTGAGAACGGGTCGAGATATTTTAATTCCGCAAACGGATTTCTTTTCAAGATCACCGTAGAATTCCGGGTAATTGGTTTAGAAAGTGTAAAAATTTTTTTTTTCATAGTGCCCCAACAAAAATTTGATCAAATTTTGAACATTTTCAAAAAGTGGCCTTATAGCCACTTGCAGAACCTTCATCAGAATACGAATCCGTTTGCGGAATTTTTCTAACTTGATCATAGCTGTCGGATTCGCGTTTCTACGATATGGAGCGGGGGCGAGGGGGGCGTACCCCCTCTCTTCTCCCAATAGTTTCAAAACCTGTCACGAGGGGTTTTTGAGCAGCTAGTGACGACACTACTGTGTTTCTCGAGTTTAAAACAACAATGTCAGTAAATCTGATGATAATGCAAGTAAAATGGTAAACGTTCAATCGGGTTTGATCAGGGTTTGAGTCTTCATTTTCATCAATCCATCACATACCTACCAGCTGCAAGTGAACTGCCGTTTCAGCCTCAAATCATGTTTTAGGATGATTTCAGAAAATCCGAAGGTTCTCGTTCAGATAAAGGTACCCAAAAACAATCATCCAAAATAATGTTTTCCGAATATTGGGTGAATTTCTCGGCACCCCTCATCCCGGAAAAACTCATCCGAGTAGTCCATTTTCAAGGTCTAAAAAGATGAATTTTGTGTTAAATTCACTCACGACATTTATTGAAGGTGGTCCTTCATCTGATAGTTTCGTAAAATCTCACCTGAAACAGAAAACAAATTAATGTATAAATCGAAACAATGAACTCTACAAGCAGATACACCATGGGTACACTTATCAACCGAAGAGTGTTAATAACAGTAACCACCGTTCTTTACCGGTACATAATTGCCCTTTTCTGTTTATTGGTATCGCGTAATATTTAGTTCATTCGTTAATAAATTACATAATAATATTGAACCATCAAATTCATTTATCCTGAACCAGACTGATACAGACCGAAAAAATTTGAATCCTAGGAAATCGTAATCGAAGTTTCTCTGTTTAGTTCTTCAATAGTCCAACTGAGGAAGCTATACTGCCCTCCTTAGCTAAAACGTCCTATGTCCATTTTTCAAGTTTCGAGAAAATCGCGTTTTAGTTTCGGCTTCTGCGCCACCCAAACCGTTGAAGCTTGAGATTCCGTTTTTTGACCATCACCTCTCAAATTTATTCCCCTGTTTTGCCAGTGTATAAACAAATCTTGAAAACTCGTTGCCTGGCCTGTATTAGGTCATTTATGGAAAACATTTGGACATAGGACGTTTTAGCCTAGTACCCATGGACATAGGACAGCTTGTAACAGTGTGATGCTAGCTTAAAATGTCTTATGTCCATTGAGTTTCGAGTATTATTTCAAAAATTTAGTTCAAACTCAAGGTTTTTGGCGACAATCAATTTCTTTGAAGGATCTACCAAGGAGAGGTAGAGGAATCTACCATATCAAGGATATCACGTGAAGGTGATAAGCGAGTTACTTACCGTAGGAAGGATTTTGAGGTTGTCCATTAAAAATATGTACGTACTAGTAACCTGCTGCAGCTCTAGATCTATTAATAATTAATAGATCTAGAGCTGCAGCAGGTTAGGTTATAATTATTATAACTGGATAGATGAATATGAGATGAAGTTAACCTGAAGATTAAATAATTTTGTCGCTTGTAGTACATTTTTGATTCCGAGTCTACCGAAGTAGCGGAAGCTTTGTTTTCACTTTTCAAGGACGAAAAAAAATGTTCTCCAAAATCAAAATTTTCACTCGCGTTTTGCGTTTTAGACCTTTCTGAACAATTTTGGTTCCGTGTCTGTCTGTCATGAATTCCTTGTAACGCGCATAACTATACGAAGTTATTGTCCGATTTCTATAAAATTTTCAGGGATTGTGCAGGTTGGTGTGTAGACGGTCCCCTATGAAAATCATCATCCTCGGACTGATAGAAGCGACTGCGCATGCGCAAACGTTAATTCCTTGTAATGGCCATAACTTCTACATTTTCCATCCGATTTCAATGAAATTTTCAGGGATGTTACAGATTAGTGATTAAATGGTCCCCTATGAAAATCATCACCTTCGTATTGATAGTAGTCACTGCGCATGCGCAAACGTGAATTTCCTTGTAACAGCCTTAACTTCCACATTTTTCACCTGATTTCGATGAAATTTTCAGGGAATATGTGGATTAGGTTGTAGATGGTCCCCTACGAAAATCATCATCCCCGGACTGATAGAAGCGACTGCGCATGCACAAACGTGAATTCCTTGTAACTTCCACATTTTCTACCCGATTTCGATGACATTTCCAGGGATTACGCGGATTAGGTTGTAGATGGTCCCCAATGAAAATCAAGGCCTTAAAATTTACAGCAGCCTCTGCGAATGCGCAAACGTAAAATCCATTTGTCGCTCTCGCGTGTGACGTGAGAATCTCAAATCCCATTCAACCAACCCCTTTATAGATCAGTGAGCAGCGCTCTGGACTCCCACTCAAGCTAAACAATTTTTTGATCCAATCACTACGCACTTACATTTTTCGTCCGAATTTGATGAAATTTTCCAGGATTGTCCAGATTAGCGTGTAGATGGTCCCCTATGAGGCTAGTGAAAGGTACTTGGAGACTGATGTTTTGAGATTAACTACTATGCATCGGATCATCTATACAATCGGGTTATGACTACGAGGAAGCTATGTGCCACACCCACTTGGCATTCTGACTAGGATCCATTCCGTGGATAAATAAATCACAAAAACTCGCTAGATAACGTTTTGCACAAGACAGAGGAGGTTTACTTAGTTACTACAGAGGTTCACCTTAGTGAGAAGATGACTTGCTGCTCTTTTGTATTCTTATCTGATAAGTATTGTTGTTGTTGTATACGTTTCATTGGTCTTGAACAGGCTAGAACGTCCTATGTCCGTGATATTCTCACAACGGACATTTTAGCCTAGTACGATCAACTTTTCTAATTCCGTGTACTAAGCTAGAACGTCTTATGTCCCTGATTTTCCTCTCCATAGGACGTTTAAGCCTAGTAGGACTTGATTAGGACGTTTTAGCCTAGGATGGGTATGTGAAACTTGATAAATGGACATAGGACAAATCGATTATTGAAGCCTTTTCTGTTGACATAGGGGGTTCTAGCTTAGCTCAAAAGGTGCGCCTGATCGAGAGCTACAACACGGTGTCCTCATCTCAAAAAGTGCAAAAATGGACATAGGACGTTCTTACTAAGGAGGGCAGTATACTGCCCAACCAAATTGGTGGGCGTTTTTGGAACCACAAAAAAATGAATCATTTGGTGAGAGAAAACGCCTACTAAAAGCCTCCATCTAGGAAGAGACGTGCTTTTGAGATTATCTCATTCCAGGTCTTCTCATAGACGTTATTTCACCGGAGAAGAAATGGGCAATCAAGGTTAGTGCTCTCAGACAATCTGGCAAAGGCCCTGGGGAGAAGAGAACTCTCTTCGATCCAGAATTCCCCTCAGCGATCTGTTTGAGACTTAATCAGGCTCTTCTGTTGGAGGGAGTCATTTCCATCACTGAACTCAAGGAAATCTTTTCAGCCACTTGCTCCACTAAGATGAAATTTAATGAGATAAAATTTAATTCGTTATTAAATAAATTTCTCCAATAAATGGTGGGTCAAATCCGAAAATCGCAATTTTAACACAGATTGTGATTTTATTTGATTCGAAATGCCTGTCACTTAAGAGCGCCATAAGGTCCCTTGACGATGAGAATAGTTGAGGAGTTTTCTTTCGAACGGGCTTATATCCACTTGGAATGTTTTGTGGGAAATTGAGAGAAACTAATTTCATGGCGAAGGGAGTTGTCTAGGGTTCTCAAATTTTCCAAATAGTTTGTTCACAGAACTTTCGATTGTAAGACCAAATTTCGAAATTTTGGCATGCGTTTTGAGGGAGACACGGCCATTTCTTATCTGGATATAAGCACATTTTAAAGAAAACGATAGATATGACCCACTTTGAAAAAAAAACGAGTTTTTGGTTGTGTGAAGAAAAATCGTATTTTCATTTTCTTTTATTGGTTTACCCATTATTTTCAACAATAAACATTCGGAATCGAGCAAGAAAAAATATTCTAACCCCCTCAAAATTTGATGGTTAATTCAAGGCATGTAAAATCTAAAACCCGAATTAAAAAATTTTTAAAAGTGTTTATTGAAAACAACAGGATGGGTATAAGCCATTTTGCCGGCAAACCCGATTTTTAGCAGGCTTTTAAAGCGGGATACAAACCGTTTTTGGAAGGAATACAATTCGTGAGGAGATAGGCCTTATTGCAAAAATTCAGAATCCGTGGAAAATCAAAGATGTAAAAAAAGAAAACTCTTCAGTTTTTTCAATGAAGTGATACAATTAGCCAAAGCCATAAATAAATTTAAAAAAAAGTGATACAATTTACCTGGGTGTGCTAAATTTGCTCCAAGTAGCTGAAATTTCACAAGAAGCGTTTTTAAGACTGCTGATTCTGAATAGCAAACTGAGATCATCTTTGGTCAGCTGAGCGAGCTAAATTCGCTCCTGGTCGACCCAAGAAGCTGAAATACCAAAGGAAATCTATCTACTGCTGATTCTGATGAAGAAACTGAGATCCTCTTTCATCCTGGGCGAACTAAATTCGCAGTGGACCCAAGAAGATAATATTTCACTGGTACCCTATTCAAGACTGTTGATTTTGTAATAACTAACTGAGACACTCTCTGATCAGATGTGACTATAGCCTAGGTACAGTCATCAATATACGTGAAAAAGTTTTGAAAAATATTTCAGAAAAACCAACATCCTCTACATGAATATTACATTTGTGTGGTACTCGTTAGCAGAAATTAAAACAAAATAAATTGAGGTAATTCGCTTCAAGAGTAACATAAAGTTCAACTGGAATGTCTAGGATCTTCCAAAACCCCTCTAAAACTTCTAAGGGTCGGTTTATCAGTCACCAAAGTTAACGGAGGTTTATGTATCCCACTGTTAACTTTAACGATGGGATAAGTTATGGATACTATAAAGGTGCTGTTTATCAGTGCTAAATTAACCCACTGGTAACTATTAACTGGCTGGTAAAATTAACTGTCTGTTAGGCCTGTCTGCATGGAAGAAATACTTCTTCCATGCAATAAAATCTAGCTTCCTCCACATAAAAAATCGTTTTCGCAGTGTGTTTTGCATCAGAAAAAAGAAGAAATTAGAAGAGGATGACGCAATGTGCTTTGTTTTTTGTGTTTTCTGTTCTCGATCTCGGTACCTATTTCCTTCTTGGCACGGCAAAACCTATTGTTTTTTGTTGAAAATTGTCTGGTCATGACAAGATCCCGGCCACCGAGCCACTATGTCCAGAATTTTCAAATTTGCAGACGAAATAGTTTGTAGGTTAAAAGAGAAGTAGGTAGGTACCCTTTTCGATTTCGAAAATTTTCGGCGTGTGACCCTCCTGGCGACTGAATTTTCACATGCGTGCAGTCCAAAGCACCAGAAAACATGGCTTTTTTGTATTTTAAATAAAATTCCATCCGAGATTGAAATAATACTTCATCGGTTGCTGGTATCCTGATAAATTGGGCCAATAGCCTGGCAGTTCACCTGCTTGACAATTTTACAGGCAGAGCTTTTACTGACGCCACAAAAGTCGCCGACAGACACCAACATGGTTTTTTATTCTTTTATCCAATCAAAATCTCATCAAAAAATCGCAATCGTCCCACTTCTCCAAATGGTCAATTCGCGATCTATGTTGCCGCCTTTCTTCCTTCCGCCTTCTTCCCCACTGCAGGAATTCGACCATAAACACACATCTTCGTCGCTGCTGTCTGAAAAAGAGCCCCACACATCTATTTTTGATTGTAGCATAATTCACTAACAATCAACAACGCAATTTGCAAAAACTGGGAAACAAAAACACGAGAAGTGACTCTTTGAGGTTAAAAAGCCTTGCATAAATCGAGTTACCCCCCAGTAACTTTTTATCCGGTCCTCGGACGACCAGTTAACTTTAAACTACGGATAACGGCTATCTGGGGACTGATAAACGCGTACGATTGAGTTACCCGATGACCGTCGGATAAATCTGCTTTACCGGGGGGTAAAATGTGACTGATAAACCGGCCCTAATTGGCCTCAGGTAGTTCATCAGCAGATCTCGATCAGAAGGAGGTCACACCCCTCTCGAATGACCTCCCGGATGAATGGAGGGAACAAGTTTATTTTGTTAAATCTTGAAAACTGCCTACTTTACAAGGTCATTAGACCCATAAATCTGGGGTAAAGTTACAACCAGTAACCTAGAAAATGCGCGAAAGTCTCAGCCTTCCAACGGTTTATTCAGTTTTTATTTTTTAGAGGGAACTTTTTTTGTTGAGAAAATTGCTGTTTTTGTGCTTCCGTAGTACAGTCAAAAAGCGCTCAAAACTCTTTGATCTTTGAATAACTTTTGAAGTAAGTAGTTGATCTAGAAACCTGAAATTCGACACACTTGCCAATCTCATAACCACCATGAATTGATAAGTCAATCAAATCTCGGCGCTCCGCGCCTCGCCAGGTGACCTACATCAACCAAAATCTTCGGGGCACAACTAGACCCTAAATGGAGCCTCCATACCAAATTTCATCAAAATCGGTCAATGCTAAGTGGCAAAAGTGCCGCGGACGGCGGACGGACGGCTAAATTTTGGTTTATTCTAAAAATCGGTTTATTATTTTCAATAATGAACCTTTGGAATCGACCAAGAAAAAAAAATTTTAACACCCCCTCAAAACTTGATGGTTTACGTTTCAAGATACGTAGAATCCAAAAATCGAATAAAAATTTGGCCGTCCGTCCGCCGTACGCCGTACGCGGCACTTTTGCCACTTAGCATTGACCGATTTTGATGAAATTTGGTATGTAGGTTCCATTTGGGGTCTAGTTGTGCCCCGAAGCTTTTGGTTGATGTAGGTCACTCCTAAGGGTTCCAAAATGAATTTTGAAATTTTGAAAACGCCCTAACTCAAAAAATTTCGATATAAAGGTATTGTTTTTCCTTCAAATTAAGATTCTATAGAATTTTTAGAATTTTTTGAGACCACGCGGAGCTCTGTAGGACAAACCGTTCGCTCCCTACGAAAATTTAAGGGTTTATATTGAAATTTATATATATATAAATCAAAACACGAGTGTGAATCGCAAAAGAGGCCTAATCTCCGTTCAAATTAGAGCTGACCGAAATGCGATCGATGGTTGGTGATTTTGATTTTTTGATTTTTTTTTATTTTTTATTTTATTTTATTTTTTTTTTCTCTTCATATTGGATGGTTGGTGATTTTGTAGACGAGTGATCTATGTAAAAATAATAAACCGTTGTGTAATAATTTGCAGCGTTTTGGTTTATTATTTTCAATAATGAACCTTTGGAATCGACCAAGAAAAAAAAAATTTTAACACCCCCTCAAAATTTGATGGTTTACGTTTCCAAGGTACGTAGAATCCAAAAATCGAATAAAAATTTGGCCGTCCGTCCGCGGCACTTTTGCCACTTAGCATTGACCGATTTTGATGAAATTTGGTATGTAGGCTCCATTTGGGGTCTAGTTGTGCCCCGAAGCTTTTGGTTGATGTAGGTCACTTCTAAGGGTTCCAAAATGAATTTTGAAATTTTGAAAACGCCCTAACTCAAAAAATTTCGATATAAAGGTATTGTTTTTCCTTCAAATTAAGATTCTATAGAATTTTTAGAATTTTTTGAGACCACGCGGAGCTCTGTAGGACAAACCGTTCGCTCCCTACGAAAATTTAAGGGTTTATATTGAAATTTATATATATATAAATCAAAACACGAGTGTGAATCGCAAAAGAGGCCTAATCTCCGTTCAAATTAGAGCTGACCGAAATGCGATCGATGGTTGGTGATTTTGATTTTTTGATTTTTTTTTTATTTTTTATTTTATTTTATTTTATTTTTTTTGTTCTCTTTATATTGGATGGTTGGTGATTTTGTAGACGAGTGATCTATATAAAAATAATAAACCGTTGTGTAATAATTTGCAGCGTTTTGGTTTATTATTTTCAATAATGAACCTTTGGAATCGACCAAGAAAAAAAAAATTTTAACACCCCCTCAAAATTTGATGGTTTACGTTTCCAAGGTACGTAGAATCCAAAAATCGAATAAAAATTTGGCCGTCCGTCCGCGGCACTTTTGCCACTTAGCATTGACCGATTTTGATGAAATTTGGTATGTAGGCTCCATTTGGGGTCTAGTTGTGCCCCGAAGCTTTTGGTTGATGTAGGTCACTTCTAAGGGTTCCAAAATCAATTTTGAAATTTTGAAAACGCCCTAACTCAAAAAATTTCGATATAAAGGTATTGTTTTTCCTTCAAATTAAGATTCTATAGAATTTTTAGAATTTTTTGAGACCACGCGGAGCTCTGCAGGACAAACCGTTCGCTCCCTACGAAAATTTAAGGGTTTATATTGAAATATATATACCTATATAAATCAAAACACGAGTGTGAATCGCAAAAGAGGCCTAATCTCCGTTCAAATTAGAGCTGACCGAAATGCGATCGATGGTTGGTGATTTTGATTTTTTTTTTTGATTTTTTTATTTTTTTTTTTATTTTTTATTTTTTTTTATTTTTTTTTTCTCTTCATATTGGATGGTTGGTGATTTTGTAGACGAGTGATCTATGTAAAAATAATAAACCGTTGTGTAATAATTTGCAGCGTTTTTATTAGATTTTTGGATTCTACGTACCTTGAGGATCGTGTAACCTGGTGATTCTGATTCTGATTTAGTGGGAGGAAAGTAGCGAAATCATGCGAATCGCGTGAGCTAAAACACATTCTGTGTTTCAATTATTTTGTCCGAATTATGTAAATAGAGATAACCGGGGGTCCAGGGGGGTCCCTGGCGAGGCGCGGAGCGCCGAGTTTTCTTGGTCGATTAAACCACAATGTTTATTTTCGTGAAAATAACAACATTTTACTTTTCCCGTTTTTGTTTGAAGCAGAATAAACATGATAATAATTTAGGCAATTACTCTGACTCGGTGATATTCAGAGTTTCTTTCTATCGTACTCGAGGATCAAATCTCGTAGTTCGTAGATAACATGAGAGTTGAAAGATCCCGTTTCTAGCTTACATTCTAAAACCTATTGCTGCGGTAATTGTGAATAAGTCCTTCCCAAATGAAGGAGCGACGGGATACAAAAGTATAGTTTGTAGGAAGTATGTGTTTAGGCGCAAGTACACCAGGTAGGAAAGGAAGGTAGGTAATACCAACTAAAAGCCCGGATTCGTAACGGGAAGCACGGAAGAGCGGAGGTCCTAATAACTAGTTCGACAAGCAGTGATTATCGTCTGGTCCCTCGCTGCCCCTCGTTTGTCCAGTTTCCGTCATTTTTCATTCTGAAGGTATTTTCTAGTTCAAGTTTATTTTGATTTGGAAGCAGTCATGCGGTTGAGTGTTGTAGCTTCATCGCTAGGATAATAATTATCGTGCAAGTGCGATATTTTGGCTCAATGTACCTACAAAATTGACGATATTTATTTACAAATCATGCACAATGGTCAAAACTTGAATTTTTGAAGTATTTTATCCAAAAATGTCGGCCTCAATTATGTGTTGGATACCTCCTGAGGGTGTCATTTTAGTTTATTATTTTCAATAATAAGCCTTTGGAATCGAGCAAGAAAAAAATATTTTAACCCAACCTCAAAATTTGATGTTTTACGTTTCAAGGTACGTAGAATACGAAAATCGAATAAAAAAATTTCCGTCCGTCCGCCGTAAGCCGTCCGCGGCACTTTTCTTAGCAACACTGGACCGATTTGGTTCAAATTTGGTATATGTGCTCTATTTGGGGTCTAGTTGTGCCGCGAAGCTTTTGGTTGATGAAGGTCACTTCTAAGGGGTGAAAATTAAGGGTTGAAATTTTCAAGAGTGCCCTAGCTCGAAAACTCTCGAAATAAAGGTATCGTTTTTTCACCAATTTTAAATAGTATTGAATTTAAAAAAATTTTTGAGACCACCCGGAGCTCTGTAGGACAAACCGTTCGGTCCCTACGAGTACTTGAAGGTTTTCCTTCGATAAAACAGAATCATGAGTGTGAATCGCAAAAGAGGTCTAATCTCCATTCAAATTTTATCGGACTAAAATGTGATCGCTGTTCATTTCTTCGATTTGTATACAGTTTTGCCTTCTGCGTAACCAGTAATCAAATTTCCATATGAAGCTTTCTATTTTTCGAATCGAGTGAGAAGCGTTTAGTTCTTTCTAATAAACTTGATTGTGAAGGTGTGAAGCCAGTATGGTGTGGTAGGTAGTACCTAGCTGGTAGGTAAAAAAAAGTTGGTAGGTAAAAAAAATGTTGGTGGGTAAAAAACGCTGCAAATCATTGCTCAAAGGCTTCTTCACTCTTCAGATCACTGATCAGCTGAATGAGCTCCGAAGCCATTTTCAATCTTCAATCCCATTGAACGCAGGAAGCTGAAATTTGAGAGGGAAGGTCAAGGGAGAATACAGATGGTGGTAGGTGCTATTGACGGAGAACCAGTGATCTATACAGAAGGGTGATCTATACAGAAAATAATAAACCTTTGAGCAATGATTTGCAGCGTTTTTGAGTTGACCCCTACCGTTGGTATCAGGGTGGTGTTTTTAATCAACAAACAACTAGAAAAGACGAAAACTTCCGAAATCCTCTAGTACCTACCAAAATCGACTTTTCAATTTTAGTTACTTGTTCTGGCCAACCAAGCGTTAGCATGTTTTTGTGGGATGTTCGAAGGGCGAACGAAATTTTGTTATATTTTAGTTTATTATTTTCAATAATGAACCTTTGGAATCGACTAAGAAAAAACATGTAGAATCAGAAAATCAAGTAAACATTTTGCCGTCCGTCCGCGGCACTTTTTGATAAAATTTGGTACATTTGGGGTCTAGTTGTGTCCCGAAGCATTTGGTTGATGTCAGTCACTTCTAAGGGCTGAAATTTTGAAAACGATTCGAAAACTTTTGGTATTGTTTTTTTATAAATTTGAAATAGTGTTGAATTTTTAGAATTTTTAGAGACCACCCGGAGCTTTGTAGGACAAAAGCTCCCTACGAGAACTTAAGGGTCGGACTTACGATAAAACAGAAACACGAAAGTGATTCGCGAAAGAGACCTAATCTCCGTTCAAATTTTAGACGACAAAAATACGATCGCTGTTCGTATCTTCAAGTTGTACTCAGTTTTGCATCCCTAGCAACCAGTAATGGAATTTCCATATTCCACGACTCTTCATTTCTCCGAATTGAGCATGAAGCGTATTCAAAATAGCCCTGATTGTAAAGCAAAAATTTGGTTGGTAGGTAGTGACAATGGCGAAGCTGTATTCTTTGCAGCCGAGTTATTTATAGGAACAGAAAAATGAAAAACCTTTGTGTAATAATTTACAGCGTTTTAAAAATAATACCTACTACAAATTTTGGTGATGGTGTTACATAAATACTTCCGTCGAGTCGCATCCGACCCAAAATAGGGAGCCTCACAGGAAAACTTGATGAGGAATTTCACCATGTCGGAATTTCCTATTTTTGACCCCAAAATCGGATTCAGCACCTAGAAAAACTCCCTACGAGAAACTTTCAGCCTGCACTTCCTAATTTACGAATAAACAAATCAGTGTAGAAAATATGAACTTCCTCTTAGATAACATGATTTCGTCGTACCGTCGGGCAACACTGGGAGGAGCCGGCGATCCGAACAGCCAATCAGCGAGTGTTCCCGCTTTTGTTGAAGAGGTCCGTTTACCGATTATTTTTTGAAATCATAAATTTTGAATGTCTCCCAAAAATAACAGGTGACTTATTTTCCGAAATCAACCCGATTTTCATCCATCCCACACCATTAACTACTCAGGAAAAATGCAAACAGAATTCGGTGAAATTCCTCATTTTTGTTATCCAGGAGGTGCAGTTGTAGTATCCTGAAGCCCTCAAGGGTTTACAAGAAGGTAGGTGTGCCATGTATAGAAGAATTACCTAATTTAGACAATTACCAAAGCTATCACTTTGGAATATTTGGAATTATGAAATGCAAATTTTGAGCTGGGAGGGTTAAACATTTCTTTTGCATAAATTCAAAGATTCACCATTGAACATAATGAACCTAAATATAATAAAATTATGTTTGCTGATACTTGCTAGAGAAGAGTAGGTAAAGCCCTCCTTCCAATGAAAGGCTAAATAATTGCAGACCACTGATTCATCAAACAAGGTATAAATCGCGGTGATAATATCAATATATTATTTCCACAGATTAAGTTGACTTAAGTATGTCGTTCAAGGAAATGCTCTTTTCGATAAGAGAAGGCCGGTGTAGGCTGGTAATGGATAAAAGTGACCTCCAAGGACAGCTGGTTGGAGCTGATGATTGAGGAGGCATCCGGTGAAACAAGTTCTATCTGGCTGCTAGACAATGGCACACTTCTACAACACAACATCAATTGAACCTCTGATCTCTGATCCCACGACAGGATGCCTCACATAAATCATCTCATCAGATAACGGTAGGCGTCAAACCTGCAGTTCACGCAATCCACACTTGAGAAGACAATTCCCTAAATACACGTTTTTGCTTCCCTCTATCAAAGCTACTACGAAGCTTCGTATTCGTGCAGCAGGTAAAAACACGCTACAAATGATGACGAAACGGTTTATTATTTTTCTGTATAGACCATCCCTCCTGCAGAGAATACGACTTTCCATTATCAGTACCAACCAACCATATTGGTTAATTATTTTCAATAATGAACATATGGAATTGAGCAAGAAAAATGGTTTGCGTTTCAAGGTATGAAAAATCCGAAAATCGAATAAAAGCGCAGCAAGTTATTACATAACGGTTTATTATTTTTGTTGTGGATTTCTGAGTCGTGGATGAACGTAGCTACGTTAGGGTCGATACGACTCGGGTTGGGTCCTCTTAAAGTAAAAGGCTCTTGGATGTTTACTAATTTTTTTTAATTAGCAACAGTTTCACAGAACAGCTTGTCTGCATCTTCAGGCTAAAAATATTTATAAAACAAAACAACGAACTTAATTAACTATAAAATGGAACAGACTTTAACAGTGTAATATAAAATAAAATTTCAGACAGTTCAACAATCTTATGTACTATACTAATGCTTCATATTTACCTTATATTCTCTAGTGTAGTATTCATACATGTGGGTATAAAATTTTTATCAATCTTATCAGTTTTATCAACCTCTCTTTCATCTGCTTCAGGCACTATTAATCGAAAACGTCTGCCAGCAGGCTAATGGTTGGCTTAGGGATGCCCAGACCACCACCACCTCCTCTGAGGGCATTCAAAGAGAGATAAACTAGATGGGCTATCCAGATAACTTCAAGCAAATCTTCACGAATTTAGCTTGTTTAATGTTCCATTTTTCTATTCTTTTCTTCTGCGCAGGTGGGATTCTTTTTTTCTTTACTTTAAGAGGACCCAACCCGAGTCGTATCGACCCTAACGTAGCTACGTTCATCCACGACTCAGAAATCCACAACAATTACAACTGAAGTATAGTCGTGAACATCCAACAACGAACTCATCCAGGATGGGGATGGATTCTACCTGCGCAGAAGAAAAGAATAGAAAAATGGAACATTAAACAAGCTAAATTCGTGAAGATTTGCTTGAAGTTATCTGGATAGCCCATCTAGTTTATCTCTCTTTGAATGCCCTCAGAGGAGGTGGTGGTGGTCTGGGCATCCCTAAGCCAACCATTAGCCTGCTGGCAGACGTTTTCGATTAATAGTGCCTGAAGCAGATGAAAGAGAGGTTGATAAAACTGATAAGACTGATAAAAATTTAGTAAATAAAAATTAGTAAACATCCAAGAGCCTTTTACTTTAAGAGGACCCAACCCGAGTCGTATCGACCCTAACGTAGCTACGTTTATTATTTTACTGGATAGATCTCGCCTGCAGAGAACGCGGCTTTTCCATTAATACTACCTACTAGCAATAAAATTGCCTCTCAAGAGTTGTGGGTGCCTTCTTAACGAAACCGAAGAAACGTACGATCGCGTCTCCAAATCAAATCAAATCTTTTTTTATTGAATCCACCAAGCGGCATAACAATCGCCAAAATTCATTCATGTTACATTCATAATTTCCAACTATCTAACAACCAAATAAAACTACTTTCGGAACATCAACAACAATAACAAATCACGTTAAATATAACAAAATGTTGAGTCACCAGTTCAAACTAAAACACTCATCGACTTTATACAGTTCCGCCTCAACAAGTGTCTTTTTCACAATTTTATTAAACAGGTTCACTGGAAGTTTCCGAATAGAGTCAGGCAGCTTATTAAAAAAGCAGGAGCCGTGCTGGGTCGGACTCTTTTTCATTAATTATTTCGTTATTATTAAAAGCATTTCCTTAGTTTCACCTGTCCCGTTGTCTGTCATTAATCAAATCTTGCAAGTTAAATTTGATCCACTTCCCGGTATCCGATTGAGCTGAAATGTTGCATGCATGTGTAAATCGCATGACGATGCAATATTATCAACTTTTTAAGACCAATTTCCAATTCATAGGAGACCATCCTCCATCTAGTAGATAAAACCCCATATAGATGCTGTATATGGCAGGCCCACGAGAGCCTGTTGTAAATTTTCAAACCCAGGTATACCACTGAACCTTCGAGCTTCCCGTTCAGGCAGATTTCAAGGTTATAGAGTTTGATCTTCAAGATTATTGAGGTAAGATTGCAAGGCTGCCTGAGTCTTATCCAAATTGAGACGCAAACAATTTGCTTCACTCAGATCTGCCAGATGCCAGGGTAGTAATATCGTCAGCAAAGAGATAAACACTGTGCTCAAACTGGAAAGGTAGATCATTTATAAATAGCAAACATATTAATAAAAACGGAGTTGAGTAGAACGTTGTCTATTTCCACGAAAATAATGAGTTACAAGTTAAATCGATTTCGACGGTTAGGTCATCATCAGTAACAAACAATAACTGAAGGTACATCACAAAGAGCATAGCTTATATAGTCCTCAACATTTCAGCTTATAAACCCCACTTTTATCTTGAACGCTAATTTTATCTTTAACAGAACCCAACGAAGCTTCAAGATTATTTTTATTTTAAAACCCTACTTTGAAACCTCTAGATAAGCTTAATATTCTCATCTTATCTTATCTTAATTTTCTTGATCTGTCCATCTCATTGATTAACAGAAAACATGATTTTGATAGTATGATCAATAGAGCTTTGTCAATACCAATGAGTGATCAAAATGTATCTAAAGAAAAAACTATTATCAAGAGTATAGCCGCAAGCAATGGATATGGAGGATGTCTCATTGATTCCATATGGAACAAGGTTCTTAGGAAAAAGTGTAGAGACGGGGTTTCTAATTTGGTTAGAGAAGTTGTATTAGAAGAGAAAAAGTGGATAAGTATACCTTATTATGGAAAGATATCTGACAAAATTGGCAAAATGTTATCATCTAGAGGTTTCAAAGTAGGGTTTAAAAATAAAAATAATCTTAAAGCTTCGTTGGGTTCTGTTAAAGATAAAATTAGCGTTCAAGATAAAAGTGGGGTTTATAAGCTGAAATGTTCTTGTGGACTTGAGTATTGTGGTCAAACTGGTAGCAAATTTAGGGAAAGAATAAAAGAGCATGAGAAGGATTTCAGGGATATCAAAGGTGATTCTGCTTTTGCGAATCACCTAAGAGAATCCAATCATAACTTCAGTTTTGATCTAACAAACGGACAGTACATAGAATTTCCTCATTTTTTCCCGAAGGGAGATATGTTGGATGTGCTTGAAAAGTTCGAGATTCTTAAGAGTGATAGGTCTGGTAAATGTCTGAATGAGGTGGTCCCTCAACATGTTTCACCGTTGATAGGTTCCTTCCTACAATAGCTTGGTCTCCCCTTCACAATGTTACCCTCACCAATGTGTGAGCTCCCCTTCACTTTGTCTGCCTTGATTGGCATTTGATGATCCTCCCAGGTCCCTTCACTTCTCTGAGCCAATAGGATTCTCCTTTCAATTATCTGATTGGGTATGACTTTCACTTTCTCGACCAATGGGATTCAAGCTCCCTTTCACTTGTGACTATATAAGCTATGCTCTTTGTGATGTACCTTCAGTTATTGTTTGTTACTGATGACCTAACCGTCGAAATCGATTTAACTTGTAACTCATTATTTTCGTGGAAATAGACAACATTCTACTCAACTCCGTTTTTATTAAAATGGTTTTCCACAATCTCATCGCGAGTGATTTTATTCGTAGCAAACATATTGTTTAGTAATGCTTGCATTCTAGGGGGCGTCCCATTGGATAAGCATTAGGTCAATCAATACCAGTTGGTAAGCGAAAAAACTGTTCACTCGATGTAATTTATTAAGTATTTTAGGCAAGAAATAGTGAGAAATTTTCAAAAATGCCCTAGTAGGTACCTACGGTTGGTAGGGAGGGATCTATACAGAAGGGTGATCTATCGACAGTGAACTTGCAAAACCATGAAAGTCGTTTTCCAGAAATTTTACAGGAAACGAGAAAAACTTGCTTCAAAGTGGACTTAACACGTTGGTTCATATTTGTTGCTTTTGACGCATAGAGAAGAGATAGTCGAGTTTTTGCCAGTTTGGCTCCGTTTGATGGATCAAGGGGGTCTCATTCTATCCAAATAGCTAATAACCTTATTTTTGAAAAAAATCGGACATACATGGTTTTGCAAGTTCACTGTCGCTATACAGAAAATATAAAACCTTTGGCCAATGATTTGCAGCGTTTTTCCGATTTTACAATTCGATTTTCGATTTAAAATCATCTTAGAATTTAATTCATAAAATGTGGTACTCGAGGAAGCTGGAGGGACCTCAGCTTGTCCACATCTGTTGAAGGGTGTCTGTTCGTAGTAAGCCGGAGATCCTGGCGGGAGAGACCGGCCCTGACCCTGGCCGTCAGAAGGAAGATCGGGGTCAAGCGCCGAGCCGAGGGCAACAGGTCATTTATGACCCACTCACCTCGGAGGGGTCATCTATGACCCACTCGCCTCGACTTTCCCCGAACACGGAGGATCGCTCGTCGACGAAATCACACGTCACGAACGAGTATTGCAAATAGAGATTAGAGAGGAAATCGTTTATAACGAGCGTCTAACGCTTTTTAACGGCGAAATGTCAAGAGAATGGTTCGGTTAGTTCACCCCTTCATAACGCGCTGTTCGATGGAATCTTCGTTCAAAATGTTGTTTGTATTGGGAGAAATTTCCAAGGTGACGTCATTTTGTAATTAAATGAATTTTCAACTGTCAAAAGTCAACATGAGTCTCATGTCTTCATCAAAACTAAACTACCCACACTAATAATAATAAATAGGTACCTACTTACCTTCTAATTTCAAGGTAGTAAGCAATCAAGACGCTATTCATAGCTTCTAAGTCGATTGGAACATTCAGTAGCTTCTAAGGACGGCACGATACCACCGATATATCGGAGTATCGATACTTTTTTGGTATCGATACCGATATTTGTATCGATACTTTTGATTAAAAAAAACTCATACTTACCGATATTTTGGTATCGATACTTTTGCCTGAAATATCGGAGGTATCGATACTTTCTTGACGATATTATCGATATTTTTGCCTAAGTGGAATAGAAAAAAAAACCAAATATCAAGTACTTAGATACCATACTATATCTGCCACTGAATAATACTCAGAATAGTATCGATCGAAATGATATATCGCTTCTAATAACCTTCATCGATATTCAAAAACTTTCCACAGTAACCCTGTAAAATCGCATTTTTTGCGGGTTTTCATTTCTTTGGGTTTCTTGGATAGTTCGAGTTCCTTGTGACCATTGTTTTACTTTCCGATTCACAAGAATTTTTTTTATTTACTTTTTAAAAAATTCAAGTCAAAACTTACTTCACGCCAAATTTTTGTTTTTTATGATTCGATAATAAATATCATTAATTTGTAATGTAACTGATTTATTACTTCATCCTTTCCATTTGTAGTGGATGATGAATCATTTCATTGAACCGAGAATTCTTGGGAATAAGAATTGGAATAAATATAAAATGAAATGATCATTCACTTTTATTAAATTTTAAATTACTGACTTTCATAACATTTCAAATTACCACTGACTTTAACAACACTTTAAATTATTGACTTTTATTAATACATTTATAATTCTTGATTAATGGAGTTTTTATTTGGTTTGCGAAATCATTTGTGGATTAATTTGGAGTATCGATAGTATCGATACTTTGAGCCGATATTATCGAAGTATCGATATTTTATAATATCGGTATCGAAAAAATATCGAGTATCGATACTTCCTGAGAAATATCGTATCGGAAGAAGTATCGATACTTTGGAGTATCGTGCCGTCCCTAGTAGCTTCTAATAATTTCCCGGTGAAGGCGAAGTTATTTCTGTTAGAAAGAGGCAATTTTCCCTACCGACATGGGGACGTGTATTTTTTGCTATTTTAGAGCATATTTGACAGTCAAACTCACCATGAACCTCAGATATCCACCACAACTAAACTACCCACGTTATGAAGTGGATTCCCTACTTATTCTCTAATTGCAAGATTGAATGAAGAAGCAATTGTCTGACCTCAAATCAACATTGGCAGCTTCTGATAATTTCTTAAACGTATCAATCTATAGTAAGCTGGGGTATATTGAATAATAAGCACGCACTGTTTTTTGAATGAGAGAATACTATAATGGAGATAAAACATCGGAAAAGTACATCGAACATAAAATCGAACATAAAATTGATGAATCACGGTATGAAAAAGCAGTCTGGAAGTGTGTCTTATTCTACTTCGCAATAGGGCTTCGATGTCATGGATGGATCATGACACAATCCAAAACAGATTTTTTTTTTTAATTGACATTGTATTGTAGACGACAACACATCACGCCAGCTAAATTAAATTATTATAATACATTTGTAATTAATTAATGAGATAACTATAAGTAAACTTTTATAATATACATGTACATTACAAATGAATCCCTGCTTCTTTTATAAAATTTATAAGTTTTTTCAAGTCCTCCATTTTCCCTCCTTCAAAATAGTTTTCAGTTCTTTTTCGCGGAGTACTCCACCCCATCTGCTCCTTTCTTCGTCATAGAATGGACATTCCACGATTTTTTGCTCCACGTCGTCCTCTACGCCGTCGCAATGGTCGCACTCTGGTGAATCGGCTACTTTTATCTTATGAAGACTTCTATTCGTCTGTCCATGTCCCGTCCGCATCCTCGCCAACTGTACCACTTCGGCTCTTTTCAATGGTTTCCCTATAAACCATGGTTTTTTGGAGACTGCTGGCTGTATCTGATAGTGGTAGAATCCTTTTTCTAACGAGACGGTGTCGTATTCTCTTTGCCATTCCTTAATGTGCTCTTTTCGCATTGCTAGAATGGCGTCACTGACCGTTAAAATGCGTAGGTGTTCTTCAGGGGGTTGTAGGGAGCCGCTCTTCGCCGCACTGTCAGCCAAATCATTCCCTTTGATTGATACATGTCCGGGTAGGGTATCCATTGCATCGTCACTCTTTGTCTATTCTCTAACAGTAGTTTGATGATTTGGATTAATAATATTATTAAATTATATAATCACATATTATGTGATTATCCTTTGTTCCTGCGTGTATACACTGCATTGCGGCACACGATGATTGGGAGTCAGTCAAAATAAGGATTTCTCCACGATGGTTGCTTATCCCCCACTCAATTCCCATCCTAATCGCTGTCAGTTCAGCGCTCAGGATCTGGAAGTGACGAGGAAGTCCTTTTGATATTGATTCGTTAGTGTCCTCGTCGTAAATTCCTACTCCTACTCCATTCGAGTTTTTGGATGCATCCGTGTGAATGCAGTGATGGTTTCCGTACATGTTGACGAGCATTTCTCGTCAACCATGGAGAACCAACTTGCGTACCCCGCCCAAATCAGAGTCCATCTACATTAGACTTGACCATAGTGACTCCTCAGCTGGCTACCAGAATGGACTGGAAGGTTACGGACGAAACACTGGGAAGCGATCACTTCATTATAAAATTCTACCTCAATGCAACCCTCGCCATCAAAACAATGTCAAAGCGAATACTAAAGTCCCTCAATATTAGTAAATTTCAGGATGAAATTTGTAAAAATTTTGATCCCACCAAACAATATAACCTTAATCAGCTCTTAGATATCATAGACGCAGCAGCGGAAGACAACACAAAGAGATCAATAGACTCGACAACCACCAAGTTTATTCCCAAAAGTTGGTGGAACGATGGAATAAAGAAATTGTACGAAATAAAAATCAATATCCAACGAATCCATAGACGAAACCCCATCCAAAACAGATTATATGATTGATTATCGAAACGCGAAACTGGTATGGCCCCAGCTGAAATAATGTTAGGTCGGCTCATTGATGCGTCCTCCAGCCACTCATGATCATGCTGTACAACAACAAGTTAAACAGATACAAAAAAAACCGAAATCGATAATCACTTGTGGCAAGTAAATGACCTTGTTTGGGTGAAAAATGATAGGAAACATGAGGATGACGGCTGGCGTTAACGAAGCCGTTTTAGGACGATGTCGCTCCCATGCCGCTAGAAACTTAATCGCAAACATATTGTTTAGTAATGCATGCATTCCAGGGGACGTCCCATTGGATAAGCATTAGATCAGTTTAACCAGTTGTTAAGTGATAAAACTGTTTCACTCGATGTAATTTATTTATTACTTTAGGCAAGAAATACTGACCCCCCCCCCACCATTATCTACCATAACACTTCTAGCGGCATGGGAGCCTCGAATCTGAAGAGCATTTTAAAATCCATGATCTACGATACCCAACATGCGAATTAGAGTTACCCCCCACCCACCCCCACCACCACCCCAACGCCAAGTCTGGCACCAAAGCGGAAATACGTCGTAACATTGAACTTTCATCTGTTAGTTTTGGTAGGTAGTCCGTCGAAGTTCACATCCGTATTCAAGGTGAAATACAAAAAAAAAAAAAAAAACACGAAATAAGCGGTTTATGGCATCATGGCACCATGTCCTAGCACCATGTTGGCACCACTATTAATTCCATAGTGGTACAGAGAATAATTCATGAAAATTCGGAGGTATAATGAGAATTTTTCCTCAATTTCAAAGCTTGGGTACAATTAGTAAGCAGTAAAGGAACCGAAATATTGAAAAATCGGATATTTTGTGAATAATATCCCCCCACTCACCCCCTCCCCTTGCGAATTTTGGTACTCTGGTAAAATCATGTACAACTCGGAAGTTATTTGAGTCAAACAAAAAAAGAAACACGCAAATCGGTTGGAAATTGAGGCCTGGGGAGAGTTTACAAGATTGTGCACGCAAACGAACGTTTTTTAAGCATTAACCCCCCCTTTCCCCCTCTTAAAAAGCAAAATTCAAAATTCCGGCGCCGTAGTGCACAACTAGATAGTATTCCGCGTCAAACGAAAAAAGAACCAGGAAAATCGTTTGAGAACTAAGGCCTGGGCAGAGTACACAAGATTATGCCCAAAAACGCACGTTTTTCGAGCATTAACCCCCCCTTTCCCCCCCCCTTAAAAGGCAAAATTCGAAATTCCGGCGACGTAGTGCACAACTAGATAGTATTCCGCGACGAACAAAAAAAGAACCAGGAAAATCGGTTGAGAACTAAGGCCTGTGCAGAGTACACAAGATTTTGTTACACACACACATACACACATACACACACACACACACACACACACAGACATACACCTATGGTTTTTTCCGCGGATTTGGATTCAGAATGGTCTAAAACGGATTACTGTGTGGTTATTTTTTTTTCTGTTGAGTGTTGTCCAACTTCACCCCAGATCGATCGCATAAGGACGCCCAAGTCTTACTGTGGGACGTCCTAAAAAGTTGGAGTATAGAGGTTTTCAATGGTGCTGAATTCAAAAACCTGAATTTCCGACCCACCCATTGTTTGAACGCCCCTTGAAATCTACTTCTCCAACTGATGTTCACCAAGTTCACTCGAGAGGTACCTGAACTATTGTCTTAATTTTGGAAAATTAATTTTCCACGGGGTTGAGCATGGGAGAGTACGGAGGGAAAAACAACAAATTCATTTGAGACAAACGTGTCAAATTTTGAATGTGTTCCGAAAGATGAATTATCGAGTCGTCCATTACGAAAGAATGGTTCCTGGTTGGTAGTACCTGGAGCTTGAGACCTGGTTTGAGACACGAGCTGGTTCCTAGGAGTTCCTTCCCAGAATCCCAGGGTTTCCACATCACTGCTTGTTGTACTTTGTGCATCTCAGACATTGAGAGGGCTGTAAAATCACCAGTTATTTCGACTTTTCCCAGAATATTGGCTCATACAGGTACCATCATGCTCTAGTGGAGGGGGGGGGATGTCTTTCGCGTTAAAAATTAGCCTGATCCCTAACGGCCATCTTGGGATTTCTAGGAAACGTCTTACGACAATAACGAGACCTGGACTGGACTGTGACATCATTGAGAGGGCTGTAAGATCACCAGTTATTTCGACTTTTCCCAGAATATTGGCTCATGCAGGTACCTTCATGCTCTAGTGGAGGGGGGGGGATGTCTTTCGCGTTAAAAATTAGCCTGATCCCTAACGGCCATCTTGGGATTTCTAGGAAACGTCTTACGACAATAACGAGACCCCCGGACTGGACTGTGACATCATATGGGTAGGTGGAACCCTTTTTCTACCTAACCCTAGCTCTCTTGAATCAACTAAGATTGACTCTCATTTTGAGACCAAATAATTGTATGCAACATTTTCAACATTGGTCGCTGAAAAAATGTCTATTTCCACATGAGAACTTTCTTGCTTTGTTTGCTAGACAGATGTTAGGCTTGAAATTTGGCTATTCCTCCCGCAGAAAGGAACTTGAAAGACAACTGGATGCCATTCTTTTATAAAAAATTTTACCTACTGCTTGCACGGAAAAAACTCACGCATAGATATGTCTTTTGGCAATTATTTATTTACAATATAATTTATTGTATCGCATTGTATGTGTGGTTGGTCGATCTCGAGTCAGTATCTTTGACGAAAATCTTGCCTTCCTTCTTTAAAACCTTGCCAAAACCTATAGGTAATCAAAAACGAGGTCAGTTTTAAGCCTTCCAAATTTCCTTACCCGATCCAATATTCAACTTGACGGGCTGTCATAAGCATAGTGGCAGTCAGCGGAATATTGTCTCCTTCCAGTAAATATTGTAAACTTCCTAACTTAACGGGCTGTCATAAGCATAGTGACAGGTACTAAGGAGGAATTATATTTACTTCAAACCTTAAACAACACGGGGCAGGAATTTCCTGGTACTGCTAGCCAAGTTCCTCTAACACCTCAACCTACTTTAAAGTAAGAAGTACCAATTTAAATTCAAATATAGGGAAATTAAAAATGTAAGGCAAAACACTAGCTCTTACAGTATGTAAGATACAGACAGTAGGTGATACAGTACGAAGTGAAATCACTTGAACCAAAATTTCGAATTGTTTAGTTGTTGTTTCGTTAATTGCCAAGAAAAAGTTACTTCCTCATTTTCAGGACTATAGTAGCGTGATTAGTAACGTAATGAAATACCTAGTTTACTCGAAAATACGATAGTTTAATATACAAGAAAAACGTTGTACTAAAAACAGTAAACAACTTAGTTACCTATTACACTTTTTGATCACGATCACGCTTATTGACATTTTATGTCTTTGCTCTGGCACATAACTCGAAAACCGTTACCAAAATTCGTTACCAAATAATTGTGTTTTTTCTGATGATTTTCACGTACAACCAATCGTTCCTAGGGAAAACTAACTTCCTCATTTTCCACCCCACAAAAATCGTTCACCACTCATTGGAAAGCTCTCAATTTATTAATCATGGTACACGGTCCCTAATATGAATGCACCTGTACGGAAAGCTGAATTATGCGCATGTTTACTAACATACGAGTATGATGTGAGCAACAAATGAGATGTCAACATGATCGTGAGAGGAAAATAGGTATCTTCATCCAACAGATCCCTTTAAAGCGTTACGGAGGCAGGGTCAATGGAGAATGCTGAAGGCGCCTGAGTGGTCACTGATCAGCTGAGTGAGCTCCAAGGCCATTTCCTCTCCTGTTGAACGCAGGAAGCTGACATTTGAGAGGCAGGGTCAATGGAGAATGCTGAAGGCGCCTGAGTGGTCACTGATCAGCTGAGTGAGCTCCAAGGCCATTTCCTCTCCTGTTGAACGCAGGGAGCTGACATTTGAGAGGCAGGGTCAATGGAGAATGCTGAAGGCGCCTGATTGTGCACTGATCACCTGAGTGAGCTCCAAAGCCTTTTTCTCTCCTGTTGAACGCAGGAAGCTACATTCGATTCATTTAAATTGCCCAATCGTATTACGTAAAACACTCCGTTGTGCGTGGCCAACAAGCTGCGGTATGAGCGTGATTGTTTAAATGAATGTTTACGTACATTACATCGCAACCATCAACGAGCACAATCAAATTTCCACAAACAAAAGTACAATACGAGGTTTTATATGAAGGGGAAAGGGGGCGCAAAGACATAAAATGTCTCTCGTGGTTGCGTACTTGTACGAAAGCTGTTATGTTACAAATTTTCTTCATGTTGGATGGTTGGTGGCTTTGCAGACGAGTGACCTACTTATACAGGGTGTCTACAAAACAGTTGTAAGGAATTCAAGGGGTCGATTCTACAACTAATTTCCAACAAAAAGTGTTTTGTCAAGACCCCCAGCCAAAAGGCATGTCTATATCAAAACACAAAGATTACACGAGCGTCTAAATCACACCTACAGCTAAAGCTGGGTTCACATAGGTGCGTAATGTCCGTAATCCGTAATGCACAAAAAGAGAAGGGGGGGTGGTCCGTAATCCGTAAAGTCAAAGTTAAAGAATTGTTTTTTCCCGCTCAATTGTTTTTTCCCGAGATCAATGAGGCTCTCATTTAATTCATTCACATTCATTTCGAAAATGAAAACCAAATAATTGAAAATGAAAACCAAATAATCCGGAATAAAAATACTAATCCGAATACGGAATAATAAAACGGAATCCAGAGAACCGACTCAACGACGAACAGCTGAACGATGAACAGATGACGAGAGCTTTCACGAAGTTTGCCGAAATTTGTCGAAGTTCATCCGTAATGCGTAAAATATCTTATTTTACAAAACGGACAAAAGTCTTCGTCCGCAAAGATTGCTCGCGCCCCCCAATTGAGGGGCTATTCGCCCCAGCCAATAGGATCCAATTACGCACTACGGATTACGGAAGTTTGAATCAGATGAGATAAGCTCAGTTACCTATTTTGGTAAAGCTCGAAATAATGCGATGCAGCTGATTCAAGGGAAAAATGCTTTACTATCCCTATTTAGAAAACGTCCAATTCTAATTGGAAAATGTTCATTTATATTTGGAAAATGTCCTTTTCTATTTGGGAAATATCGAATTCAATTTGGAAATGCAATACAGGGTGTTGGAGAAAGATACGGCCTTCAGGGGTCGATTCTACAAGTAATTTGCAACAATAGTAATTTTTTTAGATGGTTCGTTTTCGAGTTATTTCACTTTTTAAGATGTTTTTCGTATGTTGAACCTTGTCTCACTATGACTATACCTAGTTCCCTTATTTTTCATGAAAATTCAAATGTGATTACACCGTTGGAAAGAGCATTAAATTTCTCATCAGATGAGCTACAACACACATTTCTAATCTCGCATCTAGTTAGATTTTTTCTAGTCCAAACTTAAAATTTTGACATTTTTGAGTTTTTTTGGCAAAAAAATCTTCTTCTTTCCTTCGGATGGTTTTTCACCCATTTCCTGTAGAGGTAAATGTCAGGTAAGTAAATATTTCAAATTTGGTAATTTAGAAGAAGATGAGGAAGCCTGGTGGTACAACATTTCTATTACCTCCTGGATTTCAAGGAAACGTGAGTTCCGAAGATGAAAAGGTAAAGGAAAAGAAGGAAAAACTTGGAAATCCGAAGGAGGTTCGTTGTGGTTCCGATTTCTTTCGGAGCGTGAAGGCAACTGTTCCAAGGAACTGAAAAACCATCGAACAAACGGGTCTGGTCTGAGGGATCATTTCGGTTTTGAGGGAGGCCAGACGGCAGACATCTTCTGGCCTCCTACTACACAATAATTTGGTTTATTATTTTCTGTATAGATCACCACAAAACACTAAACATTGCTAATATTTTGAAAATTACTTATTCTACAGAAACTGCACAACCTCAAATAGTCAGCGTTTCGTGTCGATGGGGAATTTCGCCTAAGCAATAGAAGGAAATACTAGGTGAAACATCGTCGTAGGGAATGAACTCAGGTTGTCTAATTTGGGTTAGAACAATGTGAAAAAAAAACCTCTTCAAATTATTACACGGACAGACTGGGGACGGAGTAGACCAGGAAGTTTGTTTTCCTATTGAAAAAATGTAGAGAGGGGGTTAAAATTTATTCTTCGGATTCAAAGGTTTATTAATGAAGATAATATAACAAAAGTATGACAAGAAGTTCATTCGAACAGTCATTGTAACAACCATAATTTACATTTTTGATCCGAACTCGATGAAATTTTCAGGGATTATGCGGATTAGCGTGTAGATGGTCCCCTATGAGGGTAGCGCAAGGTACTTGGAGATTGATGTTTTCATATTAGCTACTATGCATCGGATTATCTATGCAATCGGGTTATGGATTCGAGGAAGCTATGTGCCACGCCCACTTGGCAGATGTTGATTCAATTACAATTGCGTGCAGGAAGTTCACCTCCTCAAAAAATTATGTTTCTCATTAGAAGTTACATGCTAATTTCTACCTTGGGAGGAACATACCTAACCTATATTGGTGAATGTTTGATGATCCAACTGAGATCATCCCTACGTAAAGCGCTTGAAGCTGATTGTATCCCCTTGTTTCCGGAGCTCCGTTTACTCACAATCACTAAACTCACGAATCGTAAGCGAAATAACCATTGTTTTAGGCCCGAAATGGGGGTGGTAAGTATGACACTTCATTCGGAATGTAACTAATCTGAAACCTATCTACAAAACACTCAAGATGAAAGCAAAACCCTGAACTCGGGCGTAAACAATCACAGAAAACTGGTACTTGAATTTAGTAGAGTAAAATAAAACCTACAAGGATCTAATAACTCAACCCCTAATTACGATGAGTAATCATGACGCGACGCCCAAAGGAATGAAACACTCGATTCGAAATCATAAACTCAATTTTAAATGCTTGCATACGAGTCTGCAACACATTGGGACATTTTCATGTCAACCACTACACAACAAGGTAGTGAAGTAAGGTTGTTAGTTCATGTACCCAAGCATCAAAATAAGAAAACAGTTGAATGTTCTCTACGCAACACAGTGAGTCTATTTTATTTATTTATTGGTCGCGTGAGCAAGATTTGCTTAGTTTTCGTGACGATTTTTCAGTTCATGTGCCAAAGCAAAGACATGAAAATGTCAATAAGAAAATCATACTTGAGAAAATACGTTTCTTCGGTTTACATTGAGAAGAGATTCAAAGAGAGTTCACCTCCTGCAGGAACCAAACCTACTAGGTGTAGTGATAAGCGCTGATGAGCGAGGAACTAATCATGCCCAGCGTATAACACTATAAATCTAATTTTTAGGATTTCATATTGTGATTTCATACTATTTTACCTTTTAGTTAAACGTTTTTCATTTTGAATTTAACATTTTTGCATCCGAGTTTTTCAAGGCAGCGGAAGCAATGTTTTCACTTACAAGGTTGAATAAAAAGTTCTCCAAAATCAAAATTTCTACTCGCGTTTAACGTTTTAGGCCTTCCTGAACAGTTTTGGGTCCGTGTCTGTCATCCTTGGCAAAACTATAAGAAGTTTTTGTCCAATTTTGATGAAATATTCAGGAATTGTGTGGATCGGGATATAGATGTACTCCTATGATAAAATCATCACCCCAGGACTGACAGTACCCACAGCGCATGCGCAAACGAGAATTTCCTTGTAACAGCCATAGTATGTTCTTTTCCCCATTCGATTTCGATAGAACATTCTGGGAATATGCGGATTGGAATGTAGATGGTGTTCCTTTTAATTATTATGGTAGTGCAAGGTACTTAGGAATGAGGAATTTCACCATGTCGGAATTTCCTATTTTTGACCCCAAAATCGGATTCAGCACCTCGAAAAACCCCCTAAGGCAAACTTTCAGCCAAAACTTCCTAATTTACGAATGAACAAAACAGTGTAGAAAATACGAATGTTTAAAAAAACCGGGAAAATGACGTCATCCTGGAATAGTTCATTTACGGCCGCTCGAAGCGCTGAGATCGAGAAATCTATAGTCCCCAGATGCAAAATTTCATGAAACAGTAAAGTTCAAAATCGAAAAACTGAAGAAAAAATAGAAACAGCAAGATGGGGAAAATTAGGTTTCCTCTGTTTTTGTTTGATAACTTTTCTCTTAGAAAACACGATTTCGTCGTCCCAATGGGCAACACTGGGAGGAGACGGCGATCCAAACAGCCCAATCAGCGAGCGTTCCCGCTTCACGTCTGTTTTCCCGGTGTTTTGAAATTAAAAATTTTGACTGTCTCCCAAAAATAACAGGAGACTTATTTTCCGAAATCAGCCCGATTTTCATCTATCCCACACCATTAACTATTCAGGAAAAATGCAAACAGAAATCGGTGAAATTCCTCATTGATGTTTTGATTGGATCATCCATCCAATCGGGCTATGGATACGAGGAATGTGACACACCCACACGGCAAGACGTTCCTTTTTTTGCTAAACTTTTGTGGTTTTTCGGAATTAATTTTCATTTTTAATAAATTACCCACACATAATTCAAATATGAGTTTAATGCTAAAATTTGAAAAAAATGTCTGCCTTTTTAAAATTAAATTTGGATGCTTTATTTCTCAGCCCTTTAGTTAGGCACCTGAAGCACAGTTTAGTGGAAATTTTTCGAATACCTATTCGTACATACAAGCTGACATAGTGGTTCGTGTGCAGATAGTTAAAAACTTATTTTAAACTGTGTTAAGAACAGTTTTAAACTGTATAAAACAAAACCTTTGTCTCACAGAGGAAAAAAGGTTTTAAACAAAAAATACAATTTTTCCAACCATGAAATTGGACAATAACTTCGTGTAGTTTTGCCCGTTACAGGTATTACATGACAGACGAGGAACCAAAAATTGAAACGCGAGTAAACTCGGCGCTTTGCGCCTCGGCGGGGGGCTCCGCCCCCCTGCACCCCCCGGTTTATTTCTTTTTCCATACTCTGTATGAAATCATAGGAACACAGAATGTGTTTTTGCGATGCTAGTCATCCGTTAAATAAAAAACAACAATAATAAATGTGGAGTCTTTGGCAATAATAAAATAAATAATTGATAGACATTTAATTTGGTCTAAAACCCTATAAATGTTATATAAATAAATATGTAACTACAAGAAAAATACTATATAAATTGAGAGCTTTCCAACGAATGGTGAACAATTTCTGTGCAATGAACACTGCGGGAGTTCTATTTCCTTACCAACGGCTTGGTTGCACGTTAAAATCATTATAAAAGGCGCGTAACGGTTTTTTCTGTCGCTTTTTCGTGACGATTTTTTTTTTGGTAGGTCATCGCAAAAACACATTCTGTGTTAAAAGTTTGATTTTGGACAACTTTATTTCAATCTTGAAAATAGAAAACAGTGTTTCCGGTACCTTGGTAGACTCGAAAGCAAATACTTACCAACTATTTTTTTGTGATTGGATATCCTGTAACTAGAGCATTGAAAAATGTCAATAGAGTAGGGAACAACGATATAAAGTCCGTAAGTATTTTCAAAGAAATTCACCAAAATTCTTTTTCCCTACTACAGCCTGTATCAAGGACTCCACTTCGGCGGTTTTGCATAAACTCTCAGATTGGGCGCTTCAGCGCGTTTTGGAAACATCCTACATTTGCGTAGGAGGACACATCTAATACGCCTAGTTCCTCGGAATAAATAAACTACCTACTCTATCAAAATTTGAAGTGCGGGTATTTTTCCGCAATCTAAAACTTTTCCCCCTCGGACTGCCGCAACTTACCACAAAAAGGTCCCTCACCGTCCTCCGCCTTCACCATCGCCCATCCTGCCCCCGGTGAGCGAATCTTTATTCAATTATATCCTCCTTATTCCCGTGAAACTGTATTGTTATTTATACCTACGTACCGTAAAACCGTCAAACTTTACCCCAAAAAGTGAGAATCTTCAATTGTGACGTAAGCGTGGTAGAACTTAGATAAAAGTTAGCTATTGCGTTTTCGCTATACTCCACATCCCAGAGAATCGATGCGGCTTGCGATGGCGCCTTTATCCATGTTATCAGCTGTTATCAGTCATAGTTTCCTGTTCAGCTGTTTTTGTCCTGTTTCTCGTTCTCCAAAATTTCTTCCATATCAGGTGTTTGGAGTGGATTTACCAGGCAAGCCCTCATCATGTCACTTTCAATATCTTATTTTGAACAAAATACACTAATCAAATTCTCGAAAAAGTGTTTTCTTAATTATGCCTTTGTTTACCAAAAATTTGATGGTAACTTTACTCCAAAAACCGGGTATCTTTACTCCACTATAAAGGTGGGGATACAGGTAGCCTCACTCATATTTCTCTTATTTAATCTCAAAAAATATTTGCGTTTTATAATTTTCGCAGTGTTGAATGTAAGGTTTCTAGTGTATCTCATGTCAGAAGTTAGAAATGGAGAGAAGAGATGAGAAAAAGCTTGGTACGCGCCCCTACCGAAACTTTACAACTGAACACCTGCACTATGATAAGAACATGAACGTGCTTTGGTCTCATAAGTTGTGATTTACAATATTATTTACTCGTGGGTTAACTTTGAAATTTACCATTGCAATTCATTTGAAAGTTATCGAATGTGAAACAGACTTTTTCTGTGATTTTGTTAAGTCATTCGTTTATCGTTTATTGTCCTTTAAAATTTCTTTACTTGTAGAAAGTTTTGCTCTACCTACATATTATGTATATACACTCATATTAAGTATGTCTATACTGGAAGACTGAAATTGTGATCTCTTAACCAGAAATATTGCATTTCAAGCAAATTCGTTGAAATAAATGATCATTGGAATTTACATTTTTCTTAGTTATAACTTGTATTTTTCAAGCTAAAAAGTTCAATTTTCCAGAATATATTTTATAATAATATTATAAATACTTGATATTATCAAGTATTTCTGGGGTAATGAATTCAATCCCGACTAGTATCATTGCACCACTGCCCGTTTCTGTAGCGATAACTGTGAGTTTTTCAGAGTGGAGTAAAGATAGACGCACTCGTAGGTAACTTTACTCCAACATTTAAACAATTAAATAGGGGGGTTACAATTATCTGATCAATGAGCTCGACCACTCAAAATGTTCAGGAAGCCCTGGAGATCAATTCACTTATTAAAAAGAATCAATTTAACCCATTTCGAGCGGGATAAATTGTATTTGGAACTGTTTTGGAGTAAATCTTGGGGTAAAGTTTGACGGTTTTACGGTACTTCCCTACCCGCGTCACAAGCTTTCAGGGAATTCCCTGAGTATTCCCGGTTTTCCAGGTCTCTGGAAACCCTGTAATATCTAGTAGGAAGGTCGCGATGTACAGAAAGATAAATAGAAGACCACAGATCCCTTGGAGAAGTACCTACTACAAAACTCTAATGCAATCCTACTTCAGAGCTAGTTCAACCAACCGATTGCGTTTCTCACGTCATGAAGACCCCCACAAAAAAAGGAGAACTCGTCCAACCAGGCTGGCTTATGGATTCCTGCGTCATCGTCTACCTCTATTATGAGTGTCTGCCACTTACTAACAGCATCATAGAAGATACAGCCTCTCAAGAAAACGCCGTCAGTTGCACAACCCCTTTTCCCCTTCATTAATTCGGCCCTTCACGCGCCGTCGGGCCCATTAGGCCGTTTTCAGGGCGCGTCGGAACTCAAACTGTCGACATCCCTCGCAGGCGTTTTCGATTCCTCTTTCATTGCTCTCCTCTGCCTGCATAACATCCGGCTAGCAAAAAACAGAATACCTCACCAACCTAATTACCTCACTTGTTTTTGAATCCTTCGCTGTTTACAGCTAAAATTCCCGATTTCTTTGTGTTCTTTCTTCAGTGAAGGCAAGTAGAATATAGCCAAGAACCTGATAGGAGCATTAACCCTGTAACGGACTGTGCCCTCCAGAGTACACGATTTAAAAAAAAATCCAGATGAAAGGATGCCTGTGATAATTCCGGCCACAGATCCTTCCAATACTCTTCTTGTCTTCACCTTCTGAGTGGATTTTAGCAGGAGTAAACAACAGACAAGAAAAATTTGGGTAACCATGAAGAAGGTAGATGAACTGAGCATGAACTCGGCGAGATTTCGGTATGTTTCTACTACTACAGTTGTATTGAGATGCCTGGCTTCAATTCAAGAAATTTTTCTTAGGTATATCGAGACTGGCCCACCAGGAACCCTGGTCGGGGAACCCTGACCGATTGCCGGAAAAATTGTCAAAGGTCCTTTTTCCACAAAAATCACCTGAGAAGCAGATTTTTTTTGAGAGAAGCGAAGAATTATTTCTTTGTATTCTAACACTTCCTCTTATGTTTCCTCTATTAATACGTCTTCCATCCTCTACACTGATCGATTATCTGGCTAACTTCCATTTTATTATTCAATAATTGATTACAAAATGCAAAATTGGGCAATGAAGATAGTTAGAAACAAATACATTTATAAACTAAAAATGTTCAAGATAGTATTGGTTGCCAAATCAAATGAATACTAACAATCAATAAAATAATAATTTTTATATTACTATATAGATATATATTATAATTTAATCATTATTTACCGAGATAAAAGATGCTTCGTTCGCCGTCGCGTCGTTGTTTCGAATGTTACGAAGATGTTAAAACCTGAAACAAAAAAAATCATCAAATTGTGATTTTGATTTGGTAAAATGAAATAACTTACTACTTCGGTAATATCCTAGACCAACAACCTTACATCAATTGATTCCCGCTGTACATAAACTAACAAGCCAAATATTCCAAGTTTAGTGTGTCCCTGAATCGCCAATATTCCTTATTAGACGAGGGTTTTAAAACGATGAGAATACTCTTATAATATTATTCTTCTTCACCTTTGAGACAAACCTGAGTTTCCGAAGTGGTAGGTTCCTTTTGAACGTCAGGACTTCACCTGACCTTCGATCTAGATTATTATGAAGATCAGTTGTTATCTGGGCATTCGGAGAAAATCGGTTTCTAAAGGAGAAGAATAAGTCGGAACGTCCTTGGAGTTTAATTTATTGTACTTATTCTCATCTTCCTCAACTGCACTGAGAAGTATTGCTGAATAGCTCCCAGATTTGTCCAAGAATAGACTTCGCCTCAAATTAGTCTCATTGTGGAACAAACTTATGAGAGCTTTCGTAGAGGTTTCAAGAGATTTGGCTGCTGTGAACCATAAAGGGTCGTTTTCTTGACGAAATTCCCGAGTCACTGAACCTTAAATTAAATACTTTTTCTTTCAATTCCCCAAAAAATAACGACGTCTACATTCCTCCTTGACCTTCAAGCAAACACAACGACCAGCGCAGGAAACCGAACACAAAAATAGTGATAACTGTCGAGGAACCTTCTGGGGTGAAACGTTGCCGCTATCGAAAAACATATTTTCATCGTCAGGGCTCAAGGGCTGTTAAGCATGATGGCCAGGGAACCAACTCAACTCCAGGCTCCTACTGAATTCCAGATGACCAAGCAAATTAAAAAGCATTTATGCTTTTACCTCAGTAATAACTGAGGTCGAAGAAAGTTTTTAAAAATATCAAAACTTAGCAGCTGGCTGTCAACAATAGCAATCGACTTGACAATTCAAACTACAAATGTGGAAATCTTAAAACAATAAAAATGCTCAGTGAAAGTACAAATTCTGAGTATTCTAGAACTGTTTTCAATTTTTTGCCGTATGTAGTTTTAAAAAAATAGTTTTTGATTGTTTTTATGGATTAAATTGTTGTCAATTGTTATTGTTGACAGCCTGCTGCTAAATGTTGATACTTTAAAAAACTTTCTTCGACCTCGAAAGTTGAAAATGGTGAAAGTTCGTTGTAGGGATGGCATAATAATATTATTAATATTATTATTATTAGCATATTATGCCAATATTACTATTCATACGATATTATCGTATGAATAGTATCGATATACTGATCGAATGATATATCGTTTATAAGATATCGATACCTTCGATATATCGGAGAAAATGTATCGATATTTCGATATATCGGAAGATTTTCTTGGAAAAACGTGTTGAAGTAGGTAGGTGAATTTAATCGTTTTAAAACAATACAAACATCATTTAGGAAGACATTTATCGACATATCGGTATATCGGAAGATATACTCGAAAAACTCGTCGAAGTAAGTAGGTAGGTGAATAAAGTGAAACGTTACCAACATCATTTTGGAAGAAATATATCGATACAGGTGCTCGACATATCGGAAGATCTAGGAAAATCCGGTTGAAGAGTATTTAGCCTACTCAAAAAGTTTTACTGAGTATGAATTATCGAAATTCATAGTTTGAAAACTGAAAAGTTCGAGAAATTTCATGGTTTCAGAGCACTATGTCAGTAACACAAGGTTCTCGGGGTTACACATTTTGGGGAAAAACTACCCTCAGGGGGGCTAACAAAATAAATAAAAAATCGTAAATACCCTCGCCATTGCAATGTTTGATTTATTAATTGACTGGGGTATACTGTAGGCATGGTCATTTAAAATTGAAAATAATTGTTGTGAAAACCTGTTTCACTTCGTATAGTAGGTAGTTTTAATCTGGACTCGGATCCATTATTTTCGGCTCAAGTCAAATAACTGAGCCCTGAGCGACACTGTAGGTGTAAACCATTAATGTACACATCATGTTTGAACTGAAGTCAACCTACCTACAAAATTTGGAATAAAAAGGTAACAATGAGCCAACATTATGACGCTGCTAAATCGATAAAGTTGGGAAAAATGCGAATGGATTCTTATAAAATATCCAAAAAGTGAGTCGAATTAAAACCAATTCACGCTCCTACATTCATTAGTATTGGAGACGTCCTCTAGCTGATGGACCTATGGGTAACAATGAGCCAACATTATGACGGCTCTAAATTGATAAATTTGGGAAAGTATTTTTTGACAACGAAACCGATGTAGACATTTCTCACAGTTGTTTCTCACTTTAGGGTATTTATGATTGTTTAGCGCGCACTGTGTAGGCAAGCAGTGCATGAGCCAGTTATTCACGGATGGGTGCCCCACTCTGTACATAACCATTTATAAACTAAATAATTTCAAGAGAAAATTTTGCGGGTCTGTTATGGATGAGAAAAAAACAGCAACCCATGAAGGTGGGAACATCCCTCTCACAAGCAGCATTATCCTTCCCCCCCCCCCCCCCCCCCCCAATTAATGAACACCTCCCACATTGATCAAAAACAACACCTACAAACATCAATGTTGACACCTCCAATTGAGCACACATTGAAACAAAAAAAAAAAAAAAAAAACGCTTGCAACGAGTCTGCAACGCATTGGGACATTTTCATGTCTTTACCTATTGCTTTTTACCTCACTATAGGATTTTATAACCCACCCTCCGTTGTTGTCAGAATGTGAAACGAATCATTAACATAATAACTATCTATAGCTAATTTCAATAAAATAGACGATTCCGGATTAATTATCTTCTACACTCACGATCATTAGTTTGTAAACAAAATATGAGAACAGTTATGCCCATAGCTCCGCTATTCGTATAATCAATATGTTATGGAGAACATGAAAATGTTCGTTAAATCGAGAGCTTTCCAACTTGTGGTGAACGATTTTTGTGGGTTAAAAAGTGTAGAAAAGGAACAAACCTAACAACGGGGTCGTTGTAAGCGGAAATCATTATAAAGGCACTGTAACACAATTTCGTTACGCAATTTCGTGACAGTTTTTTGTGCTATGTGCCAGGGCAAAGACATGAAAATGTCAATTACTTGATGGTTTACACAGGTACAGGTCATTCATTTTGATATTAATTTTCACTCGTTGAAAACAAGTCGCGATATTATCGGTATTGACCGATTATATCGATTATCTATATCGATGTAAATATATCGATATATCAATCGTAATTAATTAATATATCGATATATCGTTGCCATCCCTAGTTCGTTGGCCTTCTTGGTCATTTCGAATTCAGTAGAAGCCTGGAGTTGAGTTGGTTAACAGCCCTTGAGCCCTGATGATGAAAATATACTTTTCGAAAGCATCAATTTTCATGACCCCGACAGTTGACCGGTCGACACACAACACATCTTATTGACATTTTCATGTCTTTGCTTTGGCACATGAACTGAAAAATCGTCACGAAAACTAAGCAAATCTTGCTCACGCGACCAATAAATAAAATAAACTCACTGTGTTGCGTAGAGAACAATCAACAACCTTAAATTTTGCTTGGGCACATGAACTGAAAAATCGTCACGAAAACTTTGATGCTTGGGTACATGGCAACAACCTTACTTCACTACCTTGTTGTGTAGTGGTTGACATGAAAATGTCCCAATGTGTTGCAGACTCGTATGCAAGCATTTTATGTCAAGGTGATGACGGGATCAGGGAAGAATCGCCTCCAGAAGCCACAAGCTTCAGCAACATGGTGTCCTACGGAAGCAGTTCAGCCTAAACAACTCCAATGTCGGTGTAGAAGTATCAACACGAAAAACAAAATTCAATGTCTTGAGATGAGTTTGGACATTTCATTTTCAAGCACCTACACGAATAATTTTGTATGATACGGAGTCGCTTATCTCCAGAGGCAAGAAGACCCGTTCTATTCATTCAGATTTCAATTCCCCTTCACAGCGATCTGCCTCCAAGCCTATCAAGTTCGATTCTTCACCTTTTCGTAACTAATAGGAATCTACAAATTTGAAAGCAATTCAGAGTTCTCCCCGCCGAGGCACCGGAACTGGGGAATTGCCGTAATTACGACCTCCCATCTCCGTTTCACGATCCTTCAATCATTCAATTGAATATGCCGTCAGTTAGTTCCTCCGGTTTTCGTTCGCATCGAAGTGATGATTATAATGTTCTTCTGCTCAGATAACTACTGGCAACTTGAGCAGGCTCTCAGGTGGGTACGTTCATGGTAGGCTCCATCCAGGTTGAGTAGGTTTCGACTAAAAACACTCATGAAATCAGTAGGTAGGGTAAAGTCGTGTACCTTGGGTCGGATGTACCTTGGGTCATTTCCAAGATTTGTAGGAAGGACTGCTGAAAAAGATTTTGTGTCCACCATAATCTAAACTGTTCATCGAGACAATGAAATAAGAAGAAGTTTCATCTTCACAGATTTGACGCAGGATTGATAAGAATTTCCTAAAGTTTTTCTAACCTTTTTCGGAGTTTAGTGGCTCCACATTTTGATGGTCCCCAAAGAACGGTAAGTCTTTTTTTCTTATTGTTTTGGTTGTAAAGTGAAGAAAAACAATCAGTTAATCAGATGGTGTATAGTTTTGTGGTTAATTACGAGTGAAAACTCGTCATTAGATGTTTGGTTTTAATTGGTGCATTCGTGTACCTTGAGTCATTTTTTGCTTGTACCTTGGGTCAGCCAGCTTACGTTGTTTTTTCATTTAATTCAGATGCCTCGAAGTGCAACTGGAATCAAATTATTCCAGTTCCACCGAAAACGCTTGCAGAAGCTGTGGATGAGCTAAGAGAAGGGTTTTCCATCCGTCAACCGTTGACCATGGACAGGCAACCGTCAGATTCACCCTAAAAAAAAGCATTTTTCGTTTGGCAAAACGTAGAAGATTTGGAGACATCAACAGAATCCTGCCAGAACCAACAGTTAGCCGATGAGGCAAAGTTTGCAATTTCATTGGCAGGCATTACGGTGTTTCAATGTCTTTTAATTCTCAATAGGTAGGTAGCTTCCAATTTTGGTTTATTATTTTCAACAATTAATCCATGAAATCGACGTTGTTTATATTTTCTACTTCATGACCTGCTTATATATTGCCATTTATACAGTGTTTTTCTTTATAAGGAATAAGTAGTCAGAAATAGAAACTTTTGATGTTAAAACAATAAGATTTCTATCAAAATGTTATACTATTCTAATAATAATAATTTGTAATATGTTTCTTGGCTGAGAGTTCCTAAATAAGACTTTTCAAACACCGAACACATGATTTCTCACTAATACAAGTATTTTTAATATTTTAACAATGTTTTTTTTTTAAATTTCTGTCTGCGACCCTAGGCACAATTCCCGACTCAGGGTACAATCATCACTGACCCAAGGTACATTCAGGAATGTACCTTGGGTCAAATTTCAAGTTTTTTTGAAAAAATCACTTTATTAAATGTACAGTGATTTTAGCTAAAACTCTTTCTCTCATTTGTTCCCAAGTTGTCACCCTACAATTTAAAAACAAAATGGGATTTTTTAGAAGGTTTTTTGAACATTAAATTGGAGTTTGAAAAAAAATGACCCAAGCTACACGACCTTACCCTACTTAACAACTAATTTATTATCGTATGGTTTTTCATATCTTTGTAAAGCACACATTGTTCACACATTCACACATTGATGAACACGCAACCAAAATTTTTCAATTTATTAATTTAATTGATCAAATTTTTAATTTTAGAATTTAGATGACTTTATTAACCTCTAAAAAGTAGAAACAATGCTATCTTTAGTGGACTGGGAAGTCGAAATCAATAACACCAAACCGTGAGTAATAATTTGCAGCGTTTTCATTTCAATAATTTCTGCTTTCTCAATTGCACTCGTACACGTTCCCGATCACTAAGAAAAAAAATCTGATAAATTCAATAAAGGTATTTCAGCCTATGCGAGCAGGTCACTGATTTATTGGTCATACCTCCTCAGCCAAACGTGAAGTCAATTCTCCATGTTCAATTTCTTCATAACACGACATCTGCATCAAATTCGTTAATATGAGGAGAAAGGCAATTAGAACAAAATTTCTCATATTTATATGAGAATGAATATTCAAGCCTTGGTTGATGATAACAACCGTGCTGCAGCGTGACTACTGAGTTTGTGATATTTGATTGACGCTGTCCATGGCCCGTATTCTCAAAAATCGCCAAAGTGAAACTTGAAGTCGCACTTCCGAAAGTGATACTTCAGGCCAAAGTGAAACTTGAGGAGAAATCGCTATTCACAATCGTTTTTAGTGTAGCTGCTCTTAGGTCAGCTTTAGGTTCAACTGATAAGGAAGTTGAACTTCCGAAAGGGTAACCCTTAGGGCGACTCGCTCCTATTGACCAATGGGAATATTCAGTGATAACATTGATAACCGGTTGGTGATCAACAAACGATTGTCCGGGTCGGACTAATTTGAAGCCCAGAAGAATGGAAGACCCGATGGAAAACTGAGGAAAGGCCGACATGAAAGATTAATTTGGGCTTACCTACTGGTTCTTTGAAATAGAATTCACATAAATCTGACTACATTTTGGACAGTTGAACAATAATGTCCTCAAATTGAAATGAACTGAGCACAATAATTGTATAATTATTATACGTGCTCAAAGGTAGCTGTAAAAAGGAAAAGTAGGAAATTGTTTACGTGACGTGCGCGGAAGGTCTTCTGACCAACACTCGAATCCATTTTCGCTTTCTCTCCGCCTTCTTGGCACAATTTATACACGTCTCCTTTCCGTAGATACTGCAAATATTCCATGTAGTCGTTTTCCATTTAAATCCGAACGGAAAAACTTCGTAAAACGGCTGTCGAAGCAAGCAAAATAGACGAAGTTCTTCTCAAAAGCTGTACTAAGGGCCAGTCAAGTGTGGTAGGAGCCAAACTTACCCGGAGAGTGTAACTTGACGAAAGTTCAGCTTCGGTAAAGTGGAGCTGAAGTGACGCTTCTTCTAAAGTTCGGTTTGTGAATAGCGTTTTCTCTAAAGTACAGCTCTAAGTGGAGATTTCAGGCTTCACTTAGTGAAAAGCCCCACTAAGTGCGTTTTGTGAATACGGCCCCATGTCATTGTAAACTGGTCACGTTTTTCATAAGGGAAGTTGAGTGACATTCGACGTTGGACGTCAACCTTGTCCAATGTTGACTAAAAAAACCGGACTTGTGATGTTGTGAAAGAAATAAGGATCAATATTGTGTATTTAGTGTACTATGTGTATTCATGCTGCAAAAAAACTCTGACATGGGTAGTGACAGTAGGTATTTTTTAAACCAATCCATTCCAACCGAAAAACACTCCTAAAAGAATAAAAAGAGAGTGTTATGGGAGATTCCGGTTACTACAGTACCTTCCATTAAAACAATAATACCTAGCAACATGGTCCAAAAGCACCCACGGCTCTATTGAGGGCAGAATCGGCCAATCGATTGTGTGTTACCACTTTTGGGCCGAACAGTATCTACGAAGTAGAGAGCATGTTTTTCGAGTAGATCATCATTAATTATAAATGACTGAGCCCTTAACGACGTAAATAACAAGGAAGGTAGCGCTAAAGGCTGAGTAAGCATAATAAAGTTGATGTTTTCTCATCTTTGCTCACAGCGTATGAATAATTTACGCTGTTTGCAAATTGCTTGTTCCACAACGGAATTGAACATTTTTGGTTTATTATTTTCAATAATGAACCTTTGGAATCGACCAAGAAAAAAAAAAAAAATTTTAACACCCCCTCAAAATTTGATGGTTTACGTTTCAAGGTACGTAGAATCCAAAAATCGAATAAAAATTTGGCCGTCCGTCCGCCGTACGCGGCACTTTTGCCACTTAGCGTTGACCGATTTTATGAAATTTTGTATGTAGGCTCCATTTGGGGTCTAGTTGTGCCCCGAAGCTTTTGGTTGATGTAGGTCACTTCTAAGGGTTCCAAAATCAATTTTGAAATTTTGAAAACGCCCTAACTCAAACAATTTTGATATAAAGGTATTGTTTTTCCTTCAATTTAAGATTCTACGGAATTTTTAGAATTTTATGAGACCACGCGGAGCTTTGTGAGACTAACCGTTCGCTCCCTACGAAAATTTAAGGGTTTATATTGAAATATGTACAGGGTGTCACCCTTTCGGGCGCACCACCGGGCAGGGTTCGATTCTACTACTAATTTGCAACAAAAAAGTCTGTTAGCAATTTTTTCTTAGAGGCTTCGTTTTCGAGTTATTTCACTTTTAAGATTTTTTTCGTGTTTTCGACCTTACATCACTAAAATGGCTGTAACTCCCTTAATTGATGAAGTAAATTAAAATTTGATTATATCATTGGAAAGAGCGTCAAATTTCCTATCTACCTGATAGAGTTTTAGAAAATTTCAAATGAAACGAACGGGTGTAAAATAAGCCACAAGGAAAAAATTGGTAAAATTTCGAAAATTTTCACTTTTTTCAAAGTTTGATTTTCGAAACTTTGTGAACGGAAATTTCCATGCTGTAAGCCTAAAAGTTGCATGTGAATCCCAGCTTTCTAACGGTGTAGTCTTTTTTTTTAACCCCACTTATTCAGTTAGAAAACGACGTTTTTAGGGCAGAAAACGTTCATTTTCGGGTGTGAATCGGCGTTTTTCACCAGAAATGCTTTTCAACTTAATAAATCATTTGACATGAAATTTTACGTACTTTTTGACGCTGAATCGAATAGTAACACTTTCCGATCTCCTCGACAAACAAATAGTACTTTTCAAGCCCTTTCTGAGTTAAACAGGGTACAACTGAGTCCTCGACTCCCAACTTGTTATCTATCGAAAAGATAAAGCTTTCCGCAAATGATAGGGACGATTTTTCAAGACAGAGGGCAAAAATTGGGTAAGTCAAAAGCGGAAGAGTGCGAGTCATTAATAACCCAGACCTCCCTTAATGACAATTATGGATAAAACGAACAACGAGATTGAGCCCTTCGCCCAAGGAAAGGGCTTGAAAAGTACTATTTGTTTGTCGAGGAGATCGGAAAGTGTTACCATTCGATTCAGCGTCAAAAAGTACGTAAAATTTCATGTCAAATGATTTATTAAGTTGGAAAGCATTTCTGGTGAAAAACGCCGATTCACACCCGAAAATAAACGTTTTCTGCCCTAAAAACGTCGTTTTCTAACTGAATAAGTGGTGTTTGGAAAAAAAAGACTACACCGTTAGAAAGCTGGGATTCACATGCAACTTTTAGGCTTACAGCATGGATATTTCCTTTCACGACGTTTCGAGAATCAAACTTTGAAAAAAGTGAAAATTTTCGAAACTTTACCAATTTTTTACTTTTGGCTTATTTTACACCCGTTCGTTTCATTTGAAATTTTCTAAAACTCTATCAGGGAGATAGGAAATTTAACGCTCTTTCCAATTATATAATCAAATTTTAATTTACTTCATCAATTAAGGGAGTTACAGCCATTTTAGTGATGTAAGGTCGAAAACACGAAAAAAATCTTAAGAGTGAAATAACTCGAAAACGAAGCCTCTAAGAAAAATTTCTAGGAGACTTATTTTGTTGAAAATTAGTTGTAAAATCGAACCCTGCCCGGTGGTGCGTCCGAAAGGGTGACACCCTGTATATATAAAAATCAAAACACGAGTGTGAATCGCAAAAGAGGCCTAATCTCCGTTCAAATTAGAGCTGCCCAAAATGCGATCGATGGTTGGTGATTTTGATATTTTTTCTTCTTTTCATATTGGATGGTTGGTGATTTTGTGGACGAGTGATCTATATAGAAAAATAATAAACCATTGTGTAATAATTTGCAGCGTTTTGAACCCGCAGTGTCTCAGTTTAATCATCGTCCCCAAAAAAGTTTTTCTATCAAACAAACATTTTGATAGATTTTTGCTTATTGAGTTTTGCGTTGCTTTCGCTACATATGTAACTATACAATATATAGTTATGTATAATATATGTATAATACAAAAATGTATGTATAATATATACATATTTGTGTGTACATCGAGGGAAAATAAAAACCTAATTATTTCGATTCGGATTCCATCAAACTTCAAACACTTATTTTGATGGAATCTTGCTGTTCTTTCTCTATTGATTATTTTGAGATATCTTGACAGGGAATATCCAGCAGCCAAAAGAAAGTAATTCGGGGTTCGGGTTTCCAGAATAGACCTTGGAGGCGGGTAAAACAAGAACTTTTCAAATAATTTGAAATTAATAATTAGCGAAGGAACTTCACATGACAAGTTCAAGACAAGACTATGTTAATTGCATGACACTGTACGATAATACAGCTCGTCGTTCTCGTCTATACTTGCCTAGTTGTATTCAAGCCTGATCCACTTTTGGGCTTTTCTAGACATTGCTGAATCTATACTCAAGATATATCATTTTCGTCTGCAATTTGCTTTTCCCATTACGATAACCTCCTTTTTTTTGTGACTCATGAGACTCAATGTACCATTCATTTTCAATAATACCAGATTCAAGATTCAATAATACCATTTTATCTGCTCCTATAGAAAGTCTATTGGATCCAATGGTCAATCCAGATTGCATGACTGCCTTTTCCCCATCATATCGTCCTTCCAAGAAATTATCTTCCCACCTCTCCAAATGCTATAATTTCTATCTCTTGTTGTCAACAATATAGACAAGAAAAAATACATATTTTTCGAGCTAAGTTCTTCATGACCTGAGAGACGATTATCAGTTTGGTATTGTCGTATTTGTATAGTTCTTCAAATTGGGATAACACGGTACACAACGCACAATGAAAATAAACATTTGTTATTGTGTTATTGTTTGTTACTGATGATGACCGAACCGTCGAAATCGATTTAATTGTAACTCATAATTTTCGTGGAAACAGACAAGGTTCTACTCAACTCCGTTTTTAGCACAATGAAAATGTTGAAAAATGTTGCTTCAACAGACAGAAATAACATCCCAGAGTAAGATTTTTCCCGAATAAAGCAATGCGAAGTTTGCCGAGGGGTGTTCATCACACGATACAAGCAGTTGTGCACAAAAAATGCGTAGTTCGGAATGGTCTATTTCCCCTACCTAGGGACGGCACGATACTCCTTTCGATACCCGATATCTTTTCGTTACCGATATTAGAAAATGTCAATACTTCGATAATACCGGCTCAAAGTATCGATACCGCCAATATTTCAAATTAACCAACCGATGATTTTTCACTCCAAATAAAAACGTTATTAATTAAGAAAAGGCAATATATATTTTTTAAACAATAATTTAAAATGAATAAAAGTCAATGGCAATTAAAAATGTAATAAAAGCCAATAATTTAAAATTTAATAAAAATGAATAATTTTTCATTCATTTCAATTCCAATTCTTACTCGCAAGAAATCTCTGTTCAATGAAATGTTTTTCTTCGACTAGAAATCGAAAGGATCAAGCAACAAATCAGTTACAATACAAATATGGTGGCTGATGTCGCCATCACGATTAATATTTTGCATGCCTCCCTCTTCCTGTAAGTTCGGGAAAACGGGTTTAAATTCCTTCCAAAATCACATTGGATATTGATACTATTTTGAGGCTTTCGTGGCGACATATCGTTTCAATTGATACTATTCTGAGCCTATTTCGAGTGGTATTCTGTGGCAGACAATATATGGTATTATTTTCTAGTTAGGTACTTATTTGGTATTCTTTCACCAATTTACTTTGGCAAAATTTTCGATAATGTCATCAAGAAAGTATCGATACTTCCGATATTTTAGGCAAAATTATCGATACCAATATATCGGTTTGAGTTTTGCATAAAAAGTATCGATACCAAAAAAGTATCGATACTCCGATATATCGGTGGTGTCGCGCCGTCCCTACTACCCCTACCTCCTTTTTCGGGAGTTTGAAAGGTGGACTCGGCAAACTCCACTCCCAGTCCACAAAGTCTGCATTATTCTCTCAAGCTCTACCTTAATCGACCTCCTACCAACCTTCTTAATTACACATCGGTTTTGGGCCGAGGTGATTACCCTAGTTAACGGTTTCAGATGTTTTCTACACATCAACACTGATCGGATCGTGATGGAATCAATTATTTTTCGTCCTTCTTGGGCTCAGCTCCAAACTACCTTACAAATTTGAGAAACATCGGGCCGTTAGATCGCGAGAAATAATAATTGGTGTATAATCCAGATACTGTTCGTCCAATGTTGACAAAGTTCATGGAGGACTGTCTCGAGGTAAACTTTCGGGCAGGAACAGAATTTGCTCGAGGCTAAACGTCACGATGTTTTAGCGTGATTCTGAAATAAGAGATGGCAGCACCATCAAGGCCAAATTTCGTTTACTCCTCATTTGAGAACGGATCGAGATATTTTAGTTCCGCAAACGGATTTCTCTTCAAGATTACCGTAGAATTCGGGGTAACTGGTTTAGAAAGTGTGCAAAAATTTTTTGCACACAGTTCCAACAAAAATTTGTTCAAATTTTTAACATTTTTAAAAAAGTGGCCTTATAGCCTAGTTATAGCCTAAAGTGGCTATAAGGCCACTTTTTGAAAATGTTCAAAATTTGAACAAATTTTCGTTGGAACTGTGTGCAAAAAAATTTTTCACACTTTTTAAACCAATTACCAGGAATTCTACGGTGATCTTGAAGAGAAATCCGTTTGCGGAACTAAAATATCTCGATCCGTTCTCAAATTAGGAGTAAACGAAATTGTCTTCATTTTGGTGCTGCCATGTGGTGGCAGATTTCACAACTAAACTCGGGACATTTAGCCTTAAATCGCAAAATGCTAATGAAAACTCTTATTTTTCAATCCCTTCAAAACTCGAAGTTTTATTGATCTATAGCAGGACCAGAGCTTCCCTGTTTTTGATAGTGAGGAAGCAGAATAGAAGCAGGTGGAAATTCAACAATAAATACAAAAGTAAGTAGGATATGAGAAACAGGGTGAAATCGAGCCTTTCTAGAAGGAATACCATGCTAATGTAGTAACTTCTGGTGCGTATGCAGGTTTGTACCAACTCGTGACCTAGAAAAATCCAAGGTGTGATTCTTCAGATTGAGGTACAGGACAGAGGCGGCCACATTCCTCTCAGGTGGCCACTCTTCGGACGGGAGAGGCGAATGAACTCTCTCCGGTCTTCAGAGAAGCTCACGAGACAAAGCCCATTCAAGTTGCCCTCATTGAGAGGGTGGTCTTGTGCAAATGGTTCAGGCTCGTGTCAAGAAGGTATTGTTATTGTCGAATCACACGCCTCTTGCCTAAGGAGGGGTGGAATTTGTAGACTCGGACGCTCCAATCAATATTTTGAAACTAAACACGTCCATCCTTCAAGAATAGAAAATAGAATAGTGAATATATTTTCTATCAAGTCTTTTATAAAATCTGGTGGTTAGATATTTAGCTACAAAATTACTCATAAGAAGTAAATAAACTAATCACGAGGAAATTAGTTTGTGTAAAGAGGTACCTCGGTTAATAGCCACTATTTTAATTATTGAAGGGTACCTATATAACCTTGGTCTACAAGGTGTGGGTCAAACTGACCTTCAAAAATGCAGGTGTATCAATGATGGGAAGGGTTTGGAGTCTTGAGTAGGGACCTGTCCATCCAGATACGCGTAGGCAAAATTCAATTGTTAGTAGGTAGCTAGTTGTTATTTGTGGAATTCTACAACTAAAACTATAGTAGGTATTCTAAAACTATATGTATAATTCTACAACTAAACTATAGTAGGTGCAACTATGTCCTAGTTAGTTAAAGGTGCAACTAACTTTTTCAACTAATTTGGTTGTTGTTGCACCCGAAACTACAACTAATTTAGTTGAAAGTTCAAATTGTTATTTGAAAATTTAGTTGAAGTAAATTTTTAGTTAACTACGCCCAACTTTGCCCGTAGGTAGCATCGCGGTAGGAACCATCATCAGAGGTGAATGATCTTGTCAATTCCCAATGGGGTACTTCGGTGGGTCGGAAATTCAGGTTTTTGACCTCAAATTTGGATTCAGCACCCTTAAAAACCTATATACTCCAACTTTAAGCCCAATGATACTATAACATGTGGTAGAAAAATTAATTAAAGAGATCACACGTTTGAAAAAAAGGCGGACCGCCATAAATGCACACACACTACGCCGCGCGCGCGTGTGTGTAGTATTTTGTAGTATCCAAGAGATCCTCCAAGGGTTTCATCTCTGTGCATGGATACTTTTTTCAAAGAAAGTTTTGGCTAGCTACGCCACACCATTCAAATCTTCAACTTTCCTTAGCTTCTCTGATTTTGGTTTATTTTTTTCAATAATGAACCTTTGGAATCGACCAAGAAAAAAAAATTTTAACACCCCCTCAAAATTTGATGGTTTACGTTTCAAGGTACGTAGAATCCAAAAATCGAATAAAAATTTGGCCGTCCGTCCGCCGTCCGCCGTACGCGGCACTTTTGCCACTTAGCATTGACCGATTTTGATGAAATTTGGTATGTAGGCTCCATTTGGGGTCTAGTTGTGCCCCGAAGCTTTTGGTTGATGTAGGTCACTCCTAAGGGTTCCAAAATCAATTTTTAAATTTTGAAAACGCCCTAACTCAAAAAATTTCGATATAAAGGTATTGTTTTTCCTTCAATTTAAGATTCTATAGAATTTTTAGAATTTTTTGAGACCAAGCGGCGCTGTGTAGGACAAACCGTTCGCTTCTTACGAAAATTTAAGGGTTTATATTGAAATATATATATAAATAAATCAAAACACGAGTGTGAATCGCAAAAGAGGCCTAATCTCCGTTCAAATTAGAGCTGACCGAAATGCGATCAATGGTTGGTGATTTTGATTTTTTTTCTGATTTTTTTTTTTCTTTTTTCCTTCATATTGGATGGTTGGTGATTTTGTAGACGAGTGATCTATATAGAAAAATAATAAACCATTGTGTAATAATTTGCAGCGTTTTTAAAAACATTTTCTCAACGAACAGACCCGATTACCGTTATTCCTGAGCCATACTATTTTGAAAAAATTTTTTTTTTAATTTTCTGAAACACCCCATTGCAAAAAAAAATTGTAAAAACTTAAATTTTAAAAAATCAAATTTTACTTGGTAAATATTAGGAATTACGACAGTTTTAATGACGTAAGATCGAAAACGCGAAAAAACTTCGATCTAAAAAGTGGATTAAGTTGAAAATTTTGAGTGGATTAAGAGAAAATTAGCTATTAGCTAGCTAGAAAATTAGCTAGGAGACATTTTTTGTAGGAAATACCTTGTAAAATCGAACCCTGAAGTTATGCCCAAGTGTAGACACCCTGTATTTGTGATAAACTCAATTTTTCCTTCAAAGTTTACATTTTGAGTGAAATTGGACTTGGAATTTTTCCCCAAAATGCTTACTAAAGTTGTTCCAAAAAGATCCTTGAAGTACTTATTTACTCCGTAGACCAACAACAGTTGAAATTAATTGTTCTATTCCGATTTTTCAAAAATTTAACAGTTGAAGATTGACTGTTGATTTGAATCGTAACTTAAAAGTCGATTTTTCGAAAATTAAATCTCATTTCTAGTGATATTATGATAAAACTCGAGCTACTAGCTCGTGGACAGTGAGCTAGTACAATATTTTGATAGTTTTTTGGCGGAAAGCAGCGATATGCGGAAAGCAAAGATTGTTACAGCTGTTCCCATGTTTACTGTTAGGTACGTAACGACTAGACTTCTCTTTTTACTCGTTATGAGTGCACTAAAAATGATTAAGATGTCATCCTCAAAACAAAGTCTTCACAAACTTCCTTTTATGACATCACGAGACGATTCGATTTCCGCGAGTCTTCCCCGAGATAAGACCTCGTTAACGAAACTACAAAAAGGTCCCCGTCAGACAATAAAAGTAGCGGTTACATTCGAGCCACCTGACATTAAAAAGGCTCATGCCATAACATAACGCGATAACACAACAGTTGTGCTACTCTTTCCGCAAATGTAACAAAGCTGAATCCGACGAAGGAAAAAAGAATCATAGAGGTTTAACCGGGGGACCACTTTCACCTTTGGAGTGGGCCATAGTGAGCCAAGTGGGTACTCGAGGTTCAACTTGCACGCTCCAGAGACGTCTGTTTTCGCCTGTACCCGCGAACCGTGACAGTGACAATTATTATACCCGTTGTTATTTCGTAATACGAGAAGGTGAAATCACCCTCAGACCACGAGGTACGTGTCCGGTGCACCTACTGCACGTGTTGTTTTCGATAGGCCTGCTTATAGAGAAGTATCGGCTTTGGTTGTTCACAAGTGGGGCAGGCGATACAAAAGAATCTGACTGTCATTGTGGGTTGGAATTTGCAGTTGCTTACCTCGGAATCGGATTTGTCACCCTTAAAACCCCCAAATCGCCAATTTTCAGCTTCGAAATTCAAACAATCTGAAAGAAGCGATTGTTTGGAAATCGTCATCACAACTGGAGACACCGACAACGAAACTGGTTCATCCGTTTATTTCATAACAAATTGCTCCATCAACCAAGCTCCTCGAGTATCTGCTTATGTATCTGTAGGATCATCCTAGTAAATTTCGTGTGTAAGCCTTCAATTCTGGTATCAAAGCATTCAGGTCCCATCTGTCACGCCCGTTCTAACACGTCGACCCTTTCCCTAATCTCACGGACTCGGATCCGGAGTGGGTCCACGTGTCGGACCGAGAGGTCGTACCCGTTTACAAACAGTAGCATCGTGGGTAAAAATGAACATGGAACGCCGACAAACTTGGAAATGTGATTCGTGCAAGGGGTCATCAAGCTCGGTATCCGAACTTGAATCTCGCATTGACCAGTTTCAGGCTGAGATTAGCGTTATAAGAACTGACATGGGCAAACTCCAGATGGAAAATAATGAGTTGAAAGCCCGAATCATAGTTTTGGAAACGACTGCTCGTAAGAAATTGGATCTTTCAGCACAAGGTGCTATGTTAAGTTCAGAATCGGCCACTAAAGACAAAATTCCATTGTACATCGAGAACGAAATTGTTAAAGTACCATGTTTGGTGACTGACAACCCGTGGACTCTTATAAAGTTCCTTGACAAACTTCATCTCCTAAATGGAATGAATGAACATTTATTCAAACAAATATTCCAACGGTTGGCCACTAGGGGCCGTATTCACAAAACGCACTTAGTGGGGCTTTTCACTAAGTGAAGCCTGAAATCTCCACTTAGAGCCGCACTTTAGAGAAAACGCTATTCACAAACCGAACTTTAGAAGAAGCGTCAGTTCAGCTCCACTTTACCGAAGCTGAACTTTCGTCAAGTTACACTCTCCGGGTAAGTTTGGCTCCTACCACACTTTACTGGCCCTTAGTACAGCTTTTGACAAGAAGTGTGTCTATTTTGCTTGCTTCGAAAGCCGTTTTACGAAGTTTTTCCGTTCGGATTTAAATGGAAAACGACTACATGGAATATTTGCTGTATCTACGGAAAGGAGACGTGTATAAATTGTTCCAAGAAGGCGAAGAGAAAGCGAAAATGGATTCGAGTGTTGGTCAGAAGATCTTCCGCGCACGTCACAGGTAAACAATTTCCTACTTTTCCTTTTTACAGCTACCTTTGAGCTTGAGCACTTATAATTGTGCTCAGTTCATTTCAATTTGAGGACATTATTGTTCAAGTGTCCAAAATGTAGTCAGATTTATGTGAATTCTATTTCAAAGAACCATTAGGTAAGCCCAAATTAACCTCTCATGTCGGCCTTTCCTCAGTTTTCCATCGGGTCTTCCTTCCTTGGGTCTTCCAGTCTTCTGGTCTTCAAATTAGTCCGACCCGGACAATCGTTTGTTGATCACCAACCGGCTATCAATATTATCACTGAATATTCCCATTGGTCAATAGGAGCGAGTCGCCCTAAGGGTTACCCTTTCGGAAGTTCAACTTCCTTATCAGTTGAACTTAAAGCTGACCTAAGAACGGATACACTAAAAACGATTGTGAATAGCGATTTCTCCTCAAGTTTCACTTTGGCCTGAAGTATCACTTTCGGAAGTGCGACTTCATGTTTCACTTTGGCGATTTTTGTGAATACGGGCCTAGGTGATTTCAAAAACGAAGGTAGTTGCTTAAGTAGCACAAGAGTAATTTATTTTACATACAGTTTAACATACAAAATAAATACGATAATAATCTATGGAAAAATAAGGCAGGAGGCAATTAAATTTGTTTAAAAATCCAATAGGATGAAACCGGAAGGAAATTAATTATTATTTAAATTTTGAGCAAGCAGTATCAATTTGTCCGAACAAAAAATTTCATTCGTCAAAATCGTTGGCACAACCAACTAAGGTTATAGGAAGTGAACTGTGAAAGTGAAATATTCCCTAACAACAATAATAATATGAAATCAAGGAACATTTTAAATTACATATATAGAAATCAACTCTGTATCATGATTTCAGTCGGCTTGCACAGCATGCTGGCGACCTTGTAAGCAGTCGACTTAGGTTCACATGTCACGCGAGTTTAGGGCTAACTGCCAAGTATTGTGAGGAAGGGCCATCTGGCTTATGCTGAACGGTCGTGACATGATCTCTATCACTTTGAATCTAATTTTCTTATGCAATTTTTGCTTGAAAATTACTTTGCCTAAATTTACCCTTAAATTTTCTCTAAGGGAGGGATGATGTCACGCCCGTTCTGACACGTCGACCCTTTCCCTAATCTCACGGACTCGGATCCGGAGTGGGTCCACGTGTCGGACCGAGAGGTCGTCAGTATCGTGTGATAGTTTGACTCGGAAAAGTGTGTTCCCCTCATGTTCTGTTGGCAGCTTCGAAACGGTGAGATCGAACCTTTTAGAAAAAACTTTATTTATTTTTATACAACCTTTCGGAGGTCCACCAAATATATGTTTTCCTATTACCGATTTTTGAGTAGATATGAATATATTCCTACTCTTAATAAAACAGCTCCTTTTAGTTTCTCTCACCACGAAACTTTTATTTTATCAACCCCAGGTCCCTCATACTACCACTATAGGGCCTGGCAGGCGAGATACATCAAACTGCAGGGAATCACTCAGAAAGAATACTACCGCGTACTCAGAGCACTTTTGGTGTGGTGCCCAACTTGTACTTATCATCTACCATCTGCATGGTAACCATCTCATGCTCTGGACAACGAAAGGAATATTGTGGTAAGATTTACCAACCTATACTTAATGCATATCTGAGATCTTGGGCTGTTCTGGCTGAACCTACATAGACAACTCAACCTACCAGTCTGGAGTTGAACCTTCATCTTCACCTATCTAACCCAGAACTTTGGGTGTTGGAGTGGGTAACTACTCAAGCCTTTGTGAAATACCTTTAGTGGCCACTGTTAGGTAGGAACTCAAGTCGCAGTTGATAAATACCTACTTCACAAGTTACTCATTAGTTATCTATAAACTGGGTACAATTTCACTTCTGACCCAAGCTCTACGTTTGAATCGAGATTATGAGATGTTAAAAGCCTTCAAAATCATAAACTACACTTGCAATCAATACTTTGTAGTTTGACGTATTTTTGATTCCACAGCATTCACACGAACTTCTGTAAATAAATACAATCACAACCTCTGACAATTGACCATTAACAGTGTATAAGTTGGTGGAATCTCCAAACAACTTCAAGTATCTAATTAACTCGAGGATCAATATCAGCAATGGCATGACAAGGGCTGTTAATCCATTATCTACCTAAGCAAAGGATTCCACAATGACAAAATTAAGCTCTCTACAGCAGAAAATACGATTCAACGATTCATTGGGTAAATGCGAATGGAGACGTCATGTCGGGAGTTCCTCTCAATTCACCTACTGACCTCTGGTGACCTCGCCCACAAGTGGAGCTGATGGTTCGTTAACTCTATCATCATAGAAAACGTCACATGCGGAAAAAACGCTTCTTTCGCACCATCACTCGAAATACAATAGAACATTTCATAGCAAGCATTAAGATAACAAGTGGTAACGAGGCGAGTTACTGAAGAGAGCTTTAGATGCGCGAGGCTGTCCAAGTATAACAGTGACAGAATTCGATCAAATTTGGGGAACCGGCTCCCTTTGGGGTTATGCCGCGAAGCTTTTGGTTAGTATTAGTCACTTCTAAGGGGTGAAAAATAGGGATTGCAATTTTCAAATCGCCCTAGCTCAAAAACTACCGATGTAAAGGTTTTTTTCACCTATTGAAAATAAAATTGGATTTTAAGAATCGAATGAGACCACCCAGAGCTCTGTACGAACAATCATTCGCTCCTTATAAGGTCTTAAGGGGGTCTCAGTCTGTCGACGTTCGTTTCTCGTTCCGGGTCAGTATTTCGCCAAATCGAAGGCGCAAAAACTTGAAAAGTTGTACCTAAATTTGAAATGTTAAAAGATTTTAGAAATTCATTAGTTCACGGCCCTAAGGAGTTAAAAAACTGGAAGATTGCCGCTGGAATCATCAAAATCGAACAATAATTGCCAGAAAAATATTGGAAAAAAACAGTTTACTCAGTTTTTCCCATTTTTCTCTGGCAATTATTGTTCGATTTTGATGATTCTGGCGGCAATATTTCAGTTTTTCTTCGCTAGGGCCGTGCACTAATGAATTTCTAAAATCCTTTAAAATTTCGGAAAAACTCCCTTCAAAATGTGTTCTACCCAAAGTAGAAAAAAAATCCTTAGCAGGAAGTTTTTTTCCTGAAAACTCACTGATGATCCATGGAAGCATGGATCATTTACAAGTGTAAAATAATTCTACACTGACATGTTGATTATTCGTGGTAGAAATTGAAAGAGGAAGTCGGATAGAATTTTGTCAACCGAGACCATGGAGCTAGTATCCATGCCTACTACTAGGTCCATGCCAAAGGCTGACTCCACAGCCAGCAACTGGAGAGAAGAAGAAGTAGGATGGAATTGATAGGTATCCAACAATCTGGGGGTAAAAGGAGTCTCGGCAAATAGTGTCAGATAATGACAACAGGTAAAGTTGTAGGCACCCTCGTGACCACAAGAAACAATCCACTCAAATAATGTAATATAGAAACTAAATAAGAGAAGGTTTCCATTAATAATGTTTGATAAACTAATAGGTCGAATCGTATTGTAAAAATTAGTGAGCAATTTTAATTTTAATTGCTACTTTTGGTCACTTTCGTGTCTGTGTTATTTCTGCCACTCCTGTGTTTGATCACACAAGCTAATGGTTTCATGTGCGCTTTCAGAGGTAGCACTACTGTCGTAAGGGGAAACTCATCACGTCACAGACTCCCGGTACAATGGGGTAGTTGCATGATATTTTTTTGTATTTTTTCTGTGTAGAGAATCTCTATTGAAGTACGAATCTGCAAATAAAACTCACGGAAACGCTTCCAAAAAATTTAGAGATTTTTTCGAAAAACGGGATTTCGGATTCAGGCGGGAAAACCTACACACGGCTTGGACACTGCGGGGTGGGGGCCACGTCACGGGTGTGAAGGGGGCCAAGAGACCCCTTCCTTTGCCTGGGGGGTCCTTTGATAGCAACCCTCTGTTGGGTTTGTTTACGTTCGTTTGTGGCAATAAAATTGGAGAATCACTCACACTTTGTGGTGCTTTCATACTATATTTGCTAGCTGTGCAATCGAAACATGTTGCATCAAAGATTTTGTTTCCTACTGGCATTCCCTCCACTGTAACTTAAACCTCATATGGTTGTGAAGAAATGCGGTGTTCTGGTGTTACTCGAGCCACAACCTCGCAAATTTGCTAGATTCTTCTAAGTTGGACATAACCAACATCGTTTTATTCAACAATTTACAAATACTCATTGGTACTACGTTGTACAGGATAATGACACTACAATGAAACTTTCAATAAATGAGCAACCATTTGGATGAAGAAGTACTACACACAAGAAATCACAATTACAACTGACCTTTTGCTATAAAAGTGTCAACTTACCTCACATTATTGGCTCCTTTTATTTCGGCGCTGACGAACTTGTTGTTATTGACGTAAAAATCGTACAGCATGCCAATATTTATGTACGGAATATTTTCCAGGGAAGCTACCTCGAAACTCTAGTCGATGGCTCTCCTTTTTGGCACATTGACATTTTATTTCAATACTTTGGCAAATAAACGAAATAAACGAAAAAAAAGTTACGGTTGTTTTTCTGATGATTTCTACTTACAGCCAAGTTGTTCCTATCGAACTTTATCTTCGTCATTCGCGTTCGTAGAAAAATCGTTCACCATTCGTTGGAAAGCCCTACATTTACGCATAAAGGATATACTGCCAAAACCGTTGTACTTACGGGAGAAAATGAGATATACCTACCCCTGAGTTAAAATAACTATCAACAACATTCGAAAGCAGATTATTGGGTAGCGGGAAAAGTGAAGACATGTGTTTCAGACTCGTATGCAAACGTTTATTAAAAGCTTTTTGAAACTTTACAGTGAACATTATCTTTTCCAAACCAATCAACTAATAAATTATGGTAAATACTGGTGTAAACTATAACAACTAACAACTGTAACAACTCGGACCGCACTACGAGAAAGGCCCACCCGAAAAACTGATAACGTGATAACTACGACAGTTGAAGCAACGGGGTTAATCGAAGTACCCCGCGCCGATGTGCCCCCCGGGCATCGGCAAAACAGCCAAAATTATGCTTCAAAATTTTCAATTTAAACGATTAATTCAAACATAAAAAACCTGAAAAATATATTTCAAAGTTTTTTTAATCATCACCATCATTTTGCAAGTACATTTCAATGTTTCTGACTCGAATTGTCCTCGATTGCAGTGATCTCAACGCACTCTATAGTGAGATTCTCGTTTAGGGATGACGTAAGAGGTGTGGCCCGCCAACACTAAAAAGGATGGTACTTCTTTATTGAAATACGGCTAAACTAAATGGAATTTCGAACTGAAAACTGGTCCATATTCGTTTTTAAGTGCGCTAAATTCGAATCTGAAGTCAAAAACACGAAATTCCGACCCATGCAACTACCCCATTAAAATTTCCATCTTCGTAGAATTTTATAAATTTTTTGGATGCGTTTTCGAGCAGCACACCATGGTTTTCTTCCATATCGGTAAACCCTCTTTCGAAAAATAAAAAAATTGTGAGGCAAATTCCCAAACAGTTGGTCTTACAGAGAGCTCTGGATGGGTCATTAAATTCATTAAAATGTTGGAAGAAACAATAGTTACCTTTATGTAGGAAGTTTTCCAGCTCCTGTTTACCCCGATGTGACGAACAGCCAATAGCTTCAGGTACAACAGTTGTACCTGAAGCTATTGGCTGTTGTTCGTCTCATCGGGGTAAACAGGAGCTGGAAAACTTTCTATATAAAGGTAGGTCTAGTTACTAGACCTCAAATGGAGCCGAACCAAACTCGTCAAAATCAGCCCATGAGAAAGAAACATTAAATGTTTGTAAAGAAATGTTTAAATAAGAAATTTTCTTATTCGATTTTTGGACTCTACATACCTTGAAACGTGAACCATCAAATTTTGACGGTGAGGGAGGGGGAGTTAAAATGCTTTCTAGGTAAATTTTTGGCTATCGAAACTCTCAACCATCATAATATATTCTTCTCCTTTGGCCCCAGTCGAATGAATGAAGAAAAAATATATTTTCTCGTCCTGGACAAACTACCCTACGAAAAAATGGTTCGATTTTGATGTCCACGTATTCTGTCATGAGGAAGCTTCTCTAGAAGAGAGGAAGCAAAAAAAAAATAAATAAATAAAATAAATATATTCAGACCAATCGCAAACTATCAATTTTTGACAATTTTTTCCGAGTCAAAGTAAGTAAATATTATTGGCTTTCGAAAAAAGGAAAATATTATTACATGCTAGGTTATGGAAAAAACTCACTCCTCGCTCACCAGAGTAGCCGCGTAGTAATTGTGGAAGTAAATGCATGGCATAGTAATGGGCACACCTAGAATAGGAACTAGGAGGACACTGGGTGACGTAACAAGCAGCCATCATCGACACAAATTACGACGGAAGCTCAGAGATGCCACGTGTGGGATGAAACCATCCTCACTTACCATACAGGAGGTTCGCCTCAGTCTCTACAAGATGATCTCGCGGAAACATTCTACTATTTTGACTCAACGTCGACGAGCAGGAAACAACTGTTTCTAGTAAGGTGCACCATGGACCGACTAAGGAGCTCCAAAACACCTGAGGCGGCAAAACGGCTTTGAGTACCAGGAAGGGTGATTTTGAGGTTCCAAAAGGCGACAATGGCGGTTATTACCTCCGACAATGGACTCTGGGTTCTTTTTTCTTCCTCTCACTCGAGATGACCTCATGAAAATTCCTGCACTGACGAGGTGGAAGGTGAAGCAACCGTGAAAACGGTGAAGTAACCTGGGTGTATCTTGAACAGCGAATCCCATTTCTGTCATCGAGATTTGAGTAGTTTTGTCATCCCTGCCTGCTTCCTGAGGATGATTACTTTCTGAATATGTAATCCCTGCGAGAGTATTTCGTCGGTGAAGCGGCAATATGATATATCTCAATTTTCCCAAGTTTTCAGGAGACACAAAAAACTGTCTAAATTCAACACTACTTCCTCGAAACAAAAACTTTTGACAATTTCATCAACAATTAGTAGACCCATTTCATAATTTCTGACGGATTTTACCATATATTTTCAATTAATTAAAAAGTTAAGTGAGACATAGCATGTTACCCCACTTCACTCTGAGTTATAGCTAGTTACAGTCCCCGTCGAGCAAGAGTTGTCGCATGTTGCCAATGAGGATATTTAGTTTTAGCAAATTATCATTACAGTAGTGAACGTTTTCAGGGTTACTTTTTCATTTATAATATTTTTTGTTGATTGGGTAAGTACCTACATAAGTACCTAGTTTACAACTTTTCAAAATTCAACATTTTTCAGATGTGTCATATTTTTTGTTTAGCAGAAATAGTAAGGTTCAGTAAAAATATTTTCAAACCAGAAGAACAAATAAAATCAAAAACAGATAAAAATGAAAAAGATCAGAACTTGATTCCAATCGAAATTTGGTCACCTACAAAACGCCAGTTTTAAGCGTGCCTACCATAAAATGTATGGTAATAATAATATATTTAATATATTATTATTAAAAGAATAACTAACAGCAATATCCTTTGAATAGAACTAGGATCGCAGACAGATTCGTCCTGACAACATTATAATAAGGTAGGAGGAAGGTAAAAATGTGTGGAAAGAAAGCAGAATGAGTCACTAACAAGTTTAAGTAATAAAGTAAGGAACGAAAATTTCTTGGATTTGGATCGACACATTGACAGACAAGATAAAGAAGAAAGTTCCTAAACATAATGTTTAGTAATGGATGCATTCCTGAAGACGTTCCCTTTGGATAAGCCTTAGGTCAATTCAAACCTTTGAAATTTGATTTGTTGTGGTAGGCAGTCCGTCGAAGTTTATATCCGTATTCGAGGTGAAAACACAGAAACCCACGAAATACGTGGTTTCTGGTGTCCTCCCTGGCACCATGGTGGCACCACTATTTTGTTCCATTGTGGTACGAAGAATAATTCGTGAAAATCCAGAGGTATATTGATAATATTCTACCATTAGAAGTGACTGACATCAACCAAAAACTTCGGGGCACAACTAGACCCCAAATGGAGCCTACATACCAAATTTCATCAAAATCGGTCAATGCTAAGTGGGGAAAGTGGCGCGTACGGCGGACGGACGGACAAAATTTTACTCGATTTTCGGATTCTACGTACTTTGGAACGTAAACCAACAAATTTTGAGCGGGGGTTAAAAAAATGTTTTTCTTGGTCAATTTCAAAGGTTCAATATTGAAAATAATAAACCAAAAGCTACTCCCCGACTAACAGGTTGCGAATTGTTTGAGTTACGAGTATCACCGGTCTCATTCAACTATTTGTGTGATGAGACTCACCTTCTGTACACATGAGTCGAAACTTTTATAGGAGAAATGACCTTCAAACACCTTCCAGTTACACAAGGCGTAACTGGGCACAATCGTTTCTTTTGTCTTTGCGAACGAACGTATTTTCAAATCCGCCTCCCATGTATTTAAAAAAAAAACGTCTGCCAAGTGGGTGTGGCACATAGCTTCCTCGTATCCATAACCCGATATATAGATGATCCGATGCATAGTAGCTAATCTCAAAACACCAATCTCCAAGTACCTTCCACTAACCTCATAGGGGACCATCTACACGCTAATCTGGACAATCCTAGAAAATCATCAGATTCGGATGAAAAATGTAAGTGAGTAGTGATTGGATCAAAAAATTTAGTAAGGCTGGAAGTCGAACCCGGGACTCCTGGGGGACAGTGCTATGCGCTACCTCTGACCTATTGAGGCCAAGTGATGCAATGAATAGGATTTGAGATTCTTCATTGGAGACCATCTACAACCTAATCCGCATAATCCCTGAAAATTTCATCGAAATCGGATGGAAAATGTGGAAGTTATGGCCGTTACAAGGAAATTCACGTTTGCGCATGCGCAGTCGCTTCTATCAGTCCGGGGATGATGGTTTTCATAGGGGACCGTCCACACACCAATCCGTACAATCCCTGGAAATTTCATAGAAATCGGACAATAACTTCGTATAGGTGTGGGCGTTACAAGGATTTCATGACAGACACACAGACAGACAGACAGACACGGAACCAAAATTGTTCAGGAAGGTCTAAAACGCAAAACGCGAGTGGAAATTTTGATTTTGGAGAACTTTTGCCTCCTCACTACCGAAGGTAGGGAAGCTTTGTATTCGTGAAAGAAGTGAAAAAAAAAATGTCCTCCAAAATCAAAATTTCCACTTGCTTTTTGCGTTTTAGAGCTTCCCGAACAATTTTGGTTCCGTGTCTGTCTGTCTGTCGGTCTGTATGTGGTCAATCCTTGTCCCGGGCAAAACTGTACTAACCTGTGGTCCGATTTTGATGAAATTTTCAGGGATTGTGCGGGTTAGGTCCTAGACGGTCCCCTATCAATTTCAGCACCTTCGGACCAATAGGAGCGAGTGCGCATGCGCAAACGTGAATTTCCTGGAACCTCAGTTTCTCGGTTTCTAATGAACCGATTTTGCTCAAATTTGGAGGTTAGTTAGGGACTAACTTCTAAGAGACACCCTATAAGTTTCAATCAAATTGGTCAAGCAATAGCCGCTGCGCATGCGCGAACTTTAAATTTATTGTTACAACCAAAACTCCGCAACTATTCAACCAATTTCGATGAAATTTTCAGGGATTGTGTGGGTTAGGTCCTAGGCGGTGGACCGCTAAATAAAATTCTACGTTGAAAATACAAATATCATACTACTCGTGCCCACACTTACTTCCAGGTTCCCGTGTAAATTGCTTCTTTTATTGTGTGATCAAATGTTGTGGTCTGCAGGTCAATTAATGTTGAAACCAAATTGACCCCTCATCACAGTCTCTTTTGCATCTTTCTTTCTGTCATCGAGTTAGTGGTCCACAGGTCAGTTTTGAGATGAAAATTGGCACTTCGCGTTTTCTTAATGCGCCGAACTAGGATTTTACAATGCGAATTTACACTCCATTGATTTTATTTTATATAAAATATAATTATATTTTATATAATAATTTTAAACAAAACTCAAATTACGAGTATATAACAAATTAGTACCCATAATCCTAATACGTACACCTATTATAGTTTTAGTATTGAATAATAATAATCATTATCGTCATAACTTCGTAGTTTCATTTTATACCTACACTCTTTCGTTCTTTTATTTCAGTGGTTTATATACCAAAACTATTTACAACACTATTATAAACATTAATACCTGCAACCCTATCCCGCATATTATCGCCAATAATTTGGTATTCAATAACTCTTTGAATCATAATTTTTTCGCCAACTGATTCTATACGTCCATGTTACAATGAGTGAGGAAGCTATACTGCCCACCCAACTTGGCAGACGTTTTTTTTCATCCTTGAAAAGGGAAAACAAAGCTTCAGCTACCTTGGTAGACTCGGAAGCAATAGACAAATAGTGACAATGGCAAAGCTGTGATCTTTACAGAAGTGTGATCTATACAGGAAAATATTTCCAATCGAAATTTCCACTCGCATTTTACGTTTTAGACCTTCCTGAACGATTTTGGTTCCGTATCTGTCTGTCTGTATGTCTGTCATGAATTCCTTGCCACAGCCATAACTTCTACAATTCTCATCCAATTTCGATGAAATCAGGAATTGAGCGGGTTGGCGTGTAGATGGTCCCCTATGGAAATAATGGCCCCCGGACTGATAGTAGCCACTGCGCATGCGCAAACGTGAATTCTATGTAACAGCCAGAACTTCTACATTATCCATCCGATTTCGACGATATTTCTCAGGATTGTTCAGATTGGCGTGTAGATGGTCCCCTATGAGGGTAGTGGAAGGTACTTAGAGGTAAATGTATGTGGGCGCGGGAAACTGGATAGTTCCTACCGATTCCGCCAAGCCTGAGTGCAGCACCTACTTACTTCTCCATGGAGTTTCGTATAGCAACCATGGACAACAGACGAGGACAGTTAGCAGGAGAAGTCAAGAAAGAAGTGATTATTATGAACGGAAGTTCGGATGGTTGTTGATACCGAAGTATTTGATTGCTAATTATTAAACTAATCTACTCGTTGAAGTCAGTATTGTGTTTAAGGCTAAATGTCACGATGTTTTAGTGTGATTCTGAAATAAGAGATGGCAGCACCGTCGGGGCCAAATTTCGTTTACTCCTCAGTTGAGAACGGATCGAGATATTTTAATTCCGCAAACGGATTTCTTTTCAAGATCACCGTAGAATTCCGGGTAATTGGTTTAGAAAGTGTGCAAAAATTTTTTGCACATAGTTCCAACAAAAATTTGTTCAAATTTCGAACATTTTCAAAAAGTGGCCTTATAGCCACTTGCAGAACCTTCATCAGAATACGAATCCGTTTGCAGAATTTTTCTAACTTGATCATAGCCGTCGGATTCGCGTTTTTACGATTTGGAGTGGGGCGAGGGGGCGGCGTTCAAACGCCCGCCACCCGCGCGACCTTCACCTTCTCTCCGACATTCATGTTTTGATAGTTTGCACCCTTTCATCACTATTCTTTTTTCCTGGCCACCTTATAGGTACCATCAACCTTCCCATTTCCAACTTCTCTTCCTTGAGGTTGAACGAATGTGGTGAAATTGCCATAAAAAGCAAGATTCTCATATAATTAACTTATGAGCAAGATTCTATTTTAATTTGATACTGATAATGGTTTGCACTACTAAATAGTTGTTTCTGAAATTGTGGTAATTTTAGTTCATTGTACATGGAGTAGGTAGGTACCTATTTGTTCAAATTTCAATGTACCTAGTTGCATAAGTGATCTAACATCATTCTAGTCTCGGCCGTTTATTTAGTTGAACTAGCAATAGAAGGTTTATGGGAGCATATTTCTCCCAAATTCCCTCTTAATTATTCTAGGAGTTACACTATTAATTTTCCTTGTTTTCAAAAGTCATTCGTGATTTTATGTAAATATAACGCCTAACAATACTGAAGTGTTGCATTTTGAGGTACCTACTACCTACTAAATTACAAACATGACTCTCCAAAAATTACCATTAGTACAATGTAATAAATACCCTAGAACTAGGGATAGTGCTGTGGTGGGCGCATACGCGAAGCTCCCCATAGACGATTTTTTATACGTGAAGCTCCCCGCTTCCTTTCTCTCCATATACGTGAAGCTCCCCGCTTCCTTTCTCTCCATATACGCGAAGCTCCCCGCTTCCTTTCTCTCCATGTACGCGAAGCTCCCCGTCACCAATGATAAGGAAGCTTTGTGAACAAAGAATGCATGAATAAATTATCGTATATTAGCAACAAAAGACCAGTTCGGCCATGGGTAGGAACTTAATTTTAATCACAGAATATTGTGAGCGTCGTCTGTAAGTAACGTTATATCGAGTAGTTACATCGAAATGGTCAATCATAGGGAATCAACTCTACTTAATATGGTCATCGTCAAACATCAAATTTCGGCTGGTATTTAAGGGAAACAATATTGATAAATTTGGCAAGGGTGATGCAGCGCGAATCGTACTTGTCAATCAATTTCTGTAACCACAGGTTTTTTTTTATCGATCTACTTCGTCTATAATTTCCCTCCTCTGTATTAATCTTGATGTAAACATCGGTTTGGTATTTGACTAAAGCATCAAAAAACACAAATATGTTAGGGTGGATGCCAATGAAATTGTCCTTGAATTGTGCGTGAAAACTTTCGCATATGTCAGGAAGGAGACAAAAAACTAGAGGTACGAATAGTCCAGCGTCGGTGTATCTGAAACAAGAATTTTGATACATTACAGTAGACTACATAAATTATTTTACCAATGTTTTAGCGAATTTTTAAATAGGCAAAATTTTCTTCATGGAAATCCATTTCAGAGCATTCTAAATTGAATCCTGAAAATTATTACCCTTTTCCCTTTATTTCCTTTCCTTTATTACCCTATTCCTCCTTCTACCACAAGTAAAGGGTTTTCTTGAAGGAAATTAGTAGCCGAATCAATTTATGGAGTCAAAATTAAACATTTTCGAGTAGGTAAATGTCAAAAAACGATGATACGAGTTTACGCTCTCGTAAACCCGGAGTTACGACTATTCTGTTCTGAATACGCAACCATGAGACGTCCGAATCACTGATAAGGCTTGAAACGCCTTGGAAGGGGAAGAGAGTTCGACGGGGATCATCGCGTACACCCATTCTCTCGCCATGGGAGGCTTCGCGTATGCCTGATAGAACTTGCCGGGGAGCATCGAGTACATTGCAAATTACTTTCACTTCAGACCGGGAGCTTCGCGTAGTCACCCGCTGTGGTCTTACAAGATAATTTTCTTACAGATGGCAACTCTAAGTGTTTACCTTTTCGGATTACTCGAAAAGTTCAAGGTCGCACCCCTTTCTCGTTCTCTAGCAATCCCGGTAACATCGGGGCACAGTAACTGTTGACGTTCGAGTTATAGTATGGCGTTGGTGATTTTACCTTGATTTCACTTCCGTTTCCGTGATAGCGCAGTGATCACTACTAACATCGTTATTTAGGACGGCCCACAGTAAGAATTGGGCGACCGTACGCGATTAGTCTGGGGTAAAGGAGGACACACTCAAAAGATAAAAGAACTCTGCGCATTGCTACTATCAGTTCCGGGGCCGTGATTTTCATAGGGGATTATCTGCAAGCCAATCTGAATAATCCTGAAAATTTTCATCGAATTCGTACGAAAAATGTAGGAGTTATGGCTATTACAAGGATTTTAAGGTTTGAGCATTCGCAGAGGCTAATGTCAATTTGGAGGCCGTGATTTTCGTGGGGACCATCTTCACCCCAATCCGCATAATCTCTGAAAATTTCATCGAAATCAGATGGGAAATGTGGAAGTTATTACTGTTTCAAGGAATTCACTTTTGCGCATGCGCACTCACTACTATTGGTCCGGGGTGATGATTTTCATAGAGGACTATCTACACGCCAACCCGCACAATCCCTGAAAGTTTCATCGAAATCGGAGAATAACTTCGTATAGTTATGCCCGATACAAGGATTTCACAACAGAATCAAAGACGGACAGACACGGAACCAAAATTGTTCAGGAAGGTCTGAAACGTAAAACGAGAGTGGAAATTTTGATTTTGGAGATCATTTTGACATGGATATGTCTTTTGGCTGGGGGTCAAGGAATTTTTCGTGACACTTTTTTTTGCCACCAAAAATGCACAAACAAAATCATAACTACACCTATCGGTAGCATCTTTGAAGCAAGGTTTTCTAGAATACTGCAATATTATTACTACGTACAATCGGAGTATTTTATTTAGAAATTTTTTTTCAACCTTGAAAAGTGAAAACAATACTTCCGCTTGGTAGATTCGGAAATAAGAAATGCGTAGTACCTACCTTTTTTGGTGCTCTGTACAATGTTTGGGAAATCATACATTTTAATTTGGCTTCCGAGTCTACCAAGGTAGCGGAAGTATTGTTATCACCTTTCAACGTTGAAAAATGTTATCCAGAATCAAAATTGTTACTCCAGTTTTACGTTCTAGACCCTCCTGAACAATTTTGGTTCCGTGCCTGTCTGTCATGAAATCCCCGCAACGCGCAAAACTATACAAAGTTATGGTCCAATTTCGATTTTAAAAAAATTTCAGGGATATTATGCGGGTTGACGTGTTGATAATCCCTTATGAAAATCATCGCCCCAAGATCAATCAAGTTGCCTCTGCAAAAGAAGCTAATGATAACCATTAAGTATCAGTATCAAATTAAAATAGAATCTTGCTCATAAGTTAATTATATGAGAATTTATCCCTAGTTCTAGGGTATTTATTACATTGTACTAATGGTAATTTTTGGAGAGTCATGTTTGTAATTTAGTAGGTAGTAGGTACCTCAAAATGCAACACTTCAGTATTGTTAGGCGTTATATTTACATAAAATCACGAATGACTTTTGAAAACAAGGAAAATTAATAGTGTAACTCCTAGAATAATTAAGAGGGAATTTGGGAGAAATATGCTCCCATAAACCTTCTATTGCTAGTTCAACTAAATAAACGGCCGAGACTAGAATGATGTTAGATCACTTATGCAACTAGGTACATTGAAATTTGAACAAATAGGTACCTACCTACTCCATGTACAATGAACTAAAATTACCACAATTTCAGAAACAACTATTTAGTAGTGCAAACCATTATCAGTATCAAATTAAAATAGAATCTTGCTCATAAGTTAATTATATGAGAATCTTGCTTTTTATGGCAATTTCACCACATTCGTTCAACCTCAAGGAAGAGAAGTTGGAAATGGGAAGGTTGATGGTACCTATAAGGTGGCCAGGAAAAAAGAATAGTGATGAAAGGGTGCAAACTATCAAAACATGAATGTCGGAGAGAAGGTGAAGGTCGCGCGGGTGGCGGGCGTTTGAACGCCGCCCCCTCGCCCCACTCCAAATCGTAAAAACGCGAATCCGACGGCTATGATCAAGTTAGAAAAATTCTGCAAACGGATTCGTATTCTGATGAAGGTTCTGCAAGTGGCTATAAGGCCACTTTTTGAAAATGTTCGAAATTTGAACAAATTTTTGTTGGAACTGTGTGCAAAAAATTTTTGCACACTTTCTAAACCAATTACCCGGAATTCTACGGTGATCCTGAAGAGAAATTCGTTTGCGGAATTAAAATATCTCGATCCGTTCTCAAATGAGAAGTAAACGAAATTTTCTTCATTTTGGTGCTGCCACGTGGTGGCGGATTTTACAACTAAACTCGGGACATTTAGCCTTAATTACGGAAGACCTTACATCAGAAGTGGGATTCGACTCAAGAGCTTCACAACAGAGAAATGCAGCTATTTCTTCCGGCAAGTTCGACGAAAAGGGATGAGGCAAATCATTACAATCGTGAATTATTTCATGATGAATCTTAACCCCAAAATATTGGATTGTGGGAAGAATTCGCTCGTGAACAGATGTGTTTATTGTAAGGAGTTTTCAATGAGGAACCCCCCTCCCGTCCATGTTCTGTGTCGCCCATCTACCCATCTAGTACCTGCAGAGCCTCGCACGTACGCACACGCCCAGTTCATGTGTTTATACGAAAGAAAAGCGGTGGACTTTTGTCTGGTTGAGTACAGGCCTGAAAGGTGCTGCCTCCCAGTGGCTAATTCAAGTAGTTCATCAATAATCCCACTTCTGATGTAAGGTCTTCCGTAATCAAACACAATACTGACTTCAACGAGTGGATTAGTTTAATAATTAGCAATCAAATACTTCGGTATCAACAACCATCCGAACTTCCATTCAAAATAATCACTTCTTTCTTTACTTCTCCTGCTAACTGTCCTCGTCTGTTGTCCATGGTTTCTATACGAAACTCCATGGAGAAGTAAGTAGGTGCTGCACTCAGGCTTGGCGGAATCGGTAGGAACTATCCAGTTTCCCGCGCCCACATGTAAGTAAGGTACTTAGAGATAAAAGTCCTTATAAATAAAAGATAAAACTTATAGGATAAATATTAAAGCTTAGAGATGATTGAAGTTGTAGAATAATAAAGTAAGTTAGTATACGTTAGAGATTATCAAAATGCGTCCTTTTTCTGACCAATCATGTATTGTTTATTAATTTACTTATTACTGTTATGTACAGTAGACATCAATTTATTTACCGACATGGAGCAATTTAGCAAAGATCCTACCATACAACACGGGCCAGGCCTAATGTCGGGTAGGAAATCTGAGCAAATTGCATCCCTTAATGCATTTATATTATTGTAAAAGTGTACAAAATGGCGAAAATAAACATATCTATCTATCTATCTATAAACGTTTTGAGATTAACTATTATGCATCGGATTATCTATAAAATAAGATTAAGGATACGAGGAAGCTATGTGCCACACCTACTTGGCAGAAGTTTTTCTGTATGAGCTTGTGATGCCGTCGGAAGATCAGGCTCGTCTACCCCGCCGGAGGGTCCCCCCGCCTTTGCTGGCTCCGCTCGCTCGGAGGGTCCCCCGGCCTTTGCTGGCTCCGCTCGCTCGGAGGGTCTCCTTTCGTCAGGACGGGCGAGTGAAAGCGCGGCTCAAGGAGGCGGTCCGACAGTTGTTTTGTCGTCCTCCTAGAAGGGGTCTCCGGCCGCAAAAGCCAGTCGAGCGACGCCACTTGAGGTTTGTCCCATTGGTTGGTCGGCCAACCGTGACTAGCGACGGGGAGGACACCTCGGAGGCTCCCGAGGGAGAAACGGAGTCGAGGGTGACAGGTGGACATACGGGGTGGAGGATATACGGGGTGGTGGACATACGGGGAGGGGGGTTCGTGGAGTTTATTTTTTGCATCGATCGTCAGTCTAATTCCCTACCTCAACACAAACATCAAACAAATTCTTTACCAAATGAAATAAATCCCTCTACAATTTTAACCCTAATTGGACGGTGTCACTAGTGTCACCGAAAACATCATAGGAATTCCACAGCTGTCCCACAGTGTCACCAGATTAACTAGATTTTAATTGCAATTGGACAGAGAATTAATTAATTAATTAATTAGTGGACAGAGGAGAATTTTTGAACAATATTTTGTAAGTTAGTAAAAGTAATGTGTAATTAAAAATAATGTTGACAAGAATTTAGAAATTTTTAAAAATCATTTCCTCGGACATTCTTGTCATAATTCTATTTTGAAACTTCTAATTTCCCACAAAAAATGCTGCTGTCCTTTAAAATTGCAATTGAATTTTGGTTAGTCCGGTGGCACTTTGGAACGTCTGTGGAGTTCCTGAGATGTTTTCGGTCACACTAGTGACACCATGGTCCAATTAGGGTTAATTAAAGACTTTGATTAATTATTTTCAAATGGAAACTTGATGCAATTTCGGAGAGTCAATGGAACCCAGCGGTATCAACTCCGAGTTCCTACACAAAAAAACTTTCAGACATTGTTTTTGGTACTTAATGCCAATTTTGTTTTGGTTATTGGGACATTTGTTAATTTTTTTACGTGTTTTCATTGTTTCTTATCTTATAGAGAAGAAAATTTCATTGGAGGCAAGAAATTTGTGGTCGATGGATCTACATAGTTTACCAAAACCAAATCAATTGTTTTGCTCAACAAACTAGACAGTTCATTCCAAAAACCTGCGTTTTTCGGTAATTTCGGCTCATTTGGGAGCCAAATTTCCCTAGTTTAATTCTAACAGTTTTGACACGTGACTGTAGAGGCCCGAAATTCGACTGTGTTCGAAGTGAACTAAATTTAACAAGTATTTCGATCTTTTACTTTGCAGAAAAATAATTCGAACTATAGGAAGTTGGTTTCCACCATCGGCTTTCTATATGAAAAGAGAGTAAGAATTTGGGGTCCAGAAAGTTATTTTTTCCAGCGGGCTCCTATGGGCAAATTCTGTTATAGAAAATTGGATCTATTTTTTAAAAAAGAAGTTGTGTAATAATTTGCAGTGTTTTTAGTTCTTTTTTATTGTTATTATTAATTTTTGTCTATCGACATAACGATGATGGAAAAGCGAGCTCCCAGGGTTCAGTGGTGACAAAGATGAGGGAGTCTGCTGCGAAACACGACTCGTTTCACGACTTTATTTGTGAGGGAGGGAAACTGTGAAACACGCGATCTCGAAGGGAGTTGGAACTGTGAAACATCGTGAGGGGCAGAGACGGAAGGTAATGGGATTCACTCCAATTTCACGGACGTGAACAGTTCGAGCTCCCGCGGGAGCCCCCCCCCCCCCCCCCCCCCTCGCAATCTTCCCGCTCGCACTCGCGGTTCTGGAAATCGCAATTTTCCCCGCTCGTTTTGCACTCGCAATTCGAGCGATGGATCCGCTCTCGGAGTCGCTTCCGGGACGATTGCGATTCCTCCTGGCGCGCGCCTCGTGTTTCCTCGACGCTGCAACTCCCTGTTACGACCTCCTGATTATCCGCGTTCTGAGGCTCCAAAATAACAGGATATCATCATTAAATTAGGTGCAATTCACACAGAACGGTGCAAGCCACACAGATGGGGCAGAACAGAGGTGAGAAAAGGCGACAGTAATCTCAATTTAACTTATTAACGCCCAACGTTGCCATACGGCAACAAAGATGACCTTTCTGTTTGTTGGCTACTGGCTAATCATCAAAATCGACCAATAATTGCCAGAGAAAAGTGGGAAAACCCGTTTATTCACTGACTGAGACCCCACAAAGGATCATCAGCAGCCTCTGCGCACGTGCAAACGTAAAACAGCCATAACTTCAACATTTTCCAACCGACTTAGATGAAATTTCCAGGGATTGCATGGGGGACCCTAGATGGTTCCCTAGGAAGCCCACAACGATAAGTTTTACTGGTCCAATATCGTAGACTAGCTGAAAATCCTACTAAAAGTAGGCAAAAACGATTCCTCCGACTCCTCCCGCCCCCAGCTTCTCCGACTCCTCCCGCCCCAACTCCTCCCGTCTCAGATTCCTCCGACTCCTCCCGCCCCCAACTCCGACTCCTCCAGCCCCAACTCCTCCCGTCTCCGATTCCGCCGACTCTCCCCACTCCCACGACCCCTCCGTGCATATGTACGTACGGTTGGCGTTTTATGTATATAGAAGATCAGCATGGCGCTATAGGGCAGAGTTGGTAAGCCAGTTTCATTGGGTACCAGGGGTGCTCCTCTACTCGGCCGTGCTAAGCCAGAAAGTCGTATCTTGACTTCACCCAACTTTCGGGAAAACGACCTTAGAGGTTTCGTGGCGAAATAACTCTTTCGCGGGATTTTTTTCCTCCTTTTCCCACAAGTAAAGGGTTTTCTTGAAGGAAATTAGTAGCCGAATCGATTTATGGAGTCAAAATTAAACATTGTCGAGTAGGTAAATGTCAAAAAACGATGATACGAGTTTACGCTCTCGTAAACCCGGAGTTACGACTATTCTGTTCTGAATACGCAAACTAGTCCAGTCAAATTAGCAGTTAGGGTTTGCATTAATTCCGGACAAAGCGAAACTTTTATGGGTGACTTGTGGGTGCCTATGGAACATGTTTTTAGTATATTCTACTAGATTCTCCTTGTGCTAACTTTTTGGTGCCCGAAAAACCGCGATTTTTCGGCACTTGTTTCAGTTTTTTGCCTATAACTCGTACACGATGCATCCTACGGAAAATTTTACTCTTTCCTTTATTAAACAAGATGAATTTCTGCGTCGAATGACCACCTGAAACGTTAAGATCGGTTCAGCCGTTTGGCCGAAATCGATCGTTGAATTTTGCCGCTTTTTCCCAAATTGGTTGAAAAATGGGTTACGCTCAAGTTTCAAGGCCTGTACATCAAAAACGGCGTATCCAACCAAAAAATGTCACATAATCAAAGTTGTAGAGAATCAAATTTTGTGTAAGAAAAGCATCCCCCCTTCCTCCCCCCTCCCACCCGCCCCTACCAAATGATAGAATAACGAAACAACTTCTGAGTAAACGAAATTATGAGTATTGAAAACGGTGTTGCAATCAAAAAATGTCATATAATCAAAGTGAAACGTCTGTTGTTCAACTTACTAAGGCACTGAGGTACTTGTAATACTAGAAAAGGCGAAAGAAAAAACATTCTCCTGGTCCTAACTTTTTGGTGCCCGAAAAACCGCGATTTTTCGGCACTTGATTCAGTTTTTCGCCTATAACTCGTACACGATGCATCCTACGGAAAATGTTACTCAATCCTTTATTAAACAGGATGAATTTCTGCGTCGAATGACCACCTGAAACGTTAAGATCGGTTCAGCCGTTTGGCCGAAATCGATCGTTGAATTTTGCCGCTTTTTCCCAAATTGGTTGAAAAATGGGTTACGCTCAAGTTTCAAGGCCTGTACATCAAAAACGGCGTATCCAACCAAAAAATGTCACATAATCAAAGTTGTAGAGAATCAAATTTTGTGTAAGAAAAGCATCCCCTCTTCCTCCCCCCCCCTCCCACCCGCCCCTACCAAATGATAGAATAACAAAACAACTTCTGAGTAAACGAAATTATGAGTATTGAAAACGGTGTTGCAATCAAAAAATGTCATATAATCAAAGTGAAACGTCTGTTGTTCGACCTAAGGCACTGAAGTACTTATAATAATAGAAAAGGCAAAAGAAAAAACATCTCCTAGATTCTCCTTTTGCTCACTTTTTGGTGCCCGAAAAACCACGATTTTTCGGCACTTGTTCCAGTTTTTCGCCTATAACTCGTACACGATGCATCCTACGGAAAATTTTACTCAATCCTTTATTAAACAGGATGAATTTCTGCGTCGACTGACCACCTTCATTTTTTAGATCGGTTCAGCCGTTTGGCCGAAATCGATCGTTGAAGTTTGGCGATTTTTCCCAAATTGGTTGAAAAATGGGTTGCGCTCAAGTTTCAAGGCCTGTACATCAAAAACGGCGTATCCAACCAAAAAATGTCACATAATCAATGTTGTAGAGAATCAAATTTTGTGTAAGAAAAGCCTCCCCCCTCCCTCCCCCTCCCACCCACCCCTACCAAATGATAGAATAACAAAACAACCTCTGAGTGATGAGTGTGTCAACGCCAAATATGAGTATTGACAACCGTGTCGCAATCAAAAAATGTCATACAACGTCTGTTGTTCAACCTAAGGCACTGAGGTACTTATAACACTAGGAAAGGCAAAAGAAAAAACATCTCCTAGATTCTCCTTGTGCTAACTTTCGGGTCGTTAACAATGGGATGGGCCCGAGAGAGGGGAGGAAGGACCCTCACAGGTGTTCCCTTTCTACCCTTTTCCCTATTCCAGATACACGTACTACTATGTTACAAATAACTAATTTCTTTCATCTTATTTCTATCATCTTTTATCTCCCTCAACTCATATTTGGCGTTGACACACCCATCACTCAGAAGTTGTTTCGTTATTCTATCATTTGGTAGGGGCGGGTGGGAGGGGGGAGGAAGGGGGGATGCTTTTCTCACACAAAATTTGATTCTCTACAACTTTGATTATGTGACATTTTTTGGTTGGATACGCCGTTTTTGATGTACAGGCCTTGAAACTTGAGCGTAACCCATTTTTCAACCAATTTGGGAAAAAGCGGCAAAATTCAACGATCGATTTCGGCCAAACGGCTGAACCGATCTTAACGTTTCAGGTGGTCATTCGACGCAGAAATTCATCTTCTTTAATAAAGGATTGAGTAAAATTTTCCGTAGGATGCATCGTGTACGAGTTATAGGCAAAAATCTGAAACAAGTGCCGAAAAAATCGCGGTTTTTCGGGCACCAAAAAGTTAGCACAAGGAGAATCTAGTAGAATATACTAAAAACATGTTCCATAGGCACCCACAAGTCACCCATAAAAGTTTCGCTTTGTCCGGAATTAATGCAAACCCCCCCCCCCCCTTTTTTTGGCTAATTTGACTGGACTAAACATGAGACTTTGGAATGCTAAGCACATTTCCTGAAATTTCATTCCTGAAACTTTATAACTATCTTAAAATCAAGAAACCATTTCACCTTAATTATTTTGTCATCCTTCTAGGCTCAAATTCAATCGTATTCCATATTTGTAAGAAAAACAGCTGAATCAACAAAAATAAACGTTTATTCACGTGAAGTATAAACGTAAAGTCATCACTAAATTCCGAGTTTTCAGAGGCAAAAAGTCGTATCAAGCCGATTCAGAATGCAAGAAGTCGTATCGTCGAAATCCTAAGGCCGATTCCAGTATCAGTGTCAAGATATGAGTTTTCTTCTTCTGAATCGCTCTGACACGACTAGTTTCTTAGCAGAATCAAGTTAACAAGCCTTAACGCAAAAATCGGGAGGCTTGTTTGAGGCATTTCTAGTAGAGATACGACTCTAAAACTCCGAAAATCGATCGAAATCGACCCCCCAAAACCCCCGTGTACCAATAACTCAATTTGGTCAAATTTTCACGTTACGACTTTCTGGCTTAGCACGACAGTACTGCCTTTGAACTCATTGGCAAGTAACACTAAAAGCAAACTGAGGAACTTCTCGCGATGTCTGCAAAACATGCGAGGGATTTGGAAGAGGAATCTCTTTTATTTTTTCCCGTCATTTCTTAAACACTATTGGACGTATAAATATTGTGCCACTTCCCAGCAGATAGTGCAATACCAAGCTGGTAAATAGTTTATTTTAATGAAATGTTTTTGTAAACTTGTCCTGGTCATTCAATAAACATATTTCTTTTTCTTCTATAACAATCGGTTCAATGGTAGGCACTGCGCATGCGCAAATCCTTGATAGGCATAACTTCTATTATTTCCATTCTTTATCGATTTCCAAGGGTTGAGTGGTTGATGGTTTCTATATTAATGTCATCGTCATGAGATCATTCAATTTGGAGGGTAGGGTATTAGGAGATTGAAATTTTGAGATCATCTGCTGGACGTCGGATCATTTATACAATCGAGTTATGGATACGAGGACGCTATGTGCCGCACCCACTTGGCAAGCCTTTTTCCTTGCTTGATCATTATTGAAAATAATAAACCAAAAAGTTGGAGTTTCTGGACCTAAAATATTATAACCACAGAAGATTCCGGATAACCATTTCACATATTAATTTTCAATACTCCAGGAGCTACAAGGAAACTCATCTTTCCAGAAACAACCGACTCGAGACGACCGGAGTGAGGACGACCGATTTTCCAGTAAGGTGGACCAAAACACGGACGATGTCCACGCTCAATTCTCCGCGGTTCATCGTGGATAACAACATGGAAAATATCCAACAACTTTCCCGTCAAACGGGAAAAAGAAAGCGATAAGTAACTACAGGAAGGAGGAAGGACTTTACGACCAACTCAGAATGTATCAAAGGGCTCGGAAGTCTACAGACAATGTTGACTACGTCTGTCTCGTGGGGCTACCAGAAGCGAATTCAGCTCACCCAGCTGATCAGGGAGGAGTGGGTTTAGTTTGTCATTCGAACTCGTCAGTCTCAGAGAGATTACCTGTGAAATTTCAGCTTTGTCGGGTCATCAGGAGCGAATAATTTGTCACTTGAATTAAGCTGCCAGAGAGGCATCCAATGAAATTTCGTAGTAGCTTTCCACACTTAAGTGGAACACTTAATCGTTTTTCGAATAGTTAATCCAAGGCTAAAGCAAGTTCCATGCTAAAAAAAAATCAACACAATCGGTAGTAAGTTTTTTTTTTAAATCCTTTAAACGATTGTCAGTTCAGAGATCATGTGAAAATTTTGCAACTCATTTTTTTCTTTTGACTGAGGGCCCTGTTGCTCAAAAAACCTACTCGAAGGCCAAATTAAAAGGAAAACTCGGGCCTCGCCAGGACCCCCGGATGGTTACTGCTTAGAGCCTTAGACTAAAATTCAATAAACATGGAACATGCTTTAGCCGTGTTTTGTTTGTTGGCTGTTTCCTTTTACTATGAATTTGTTGTCTGTTGTTTTAATTTAGCTCTTTAACGGCCTGCTTCTCAAATTGCTCGTCACTACATTCACCTCTTGATGCCCCAAAGGTATTGTTATTATTAAGAAACCGAAAAGATATAAAACGTCGAAGAACACGTCGCAACTAAAAGCCTAGGCTACAAGATCCTTTGATTACTTTTTGGTAAAAACGATACCAGCCAACTACATAAATAAAAATCCTTTACTTAAATCGGAGTTGGTTCTTACCGCGAATGTTGTTTACAGTTCTTTTGAATGGGGATGTATAAAAAGTATCGATACTTTTTCTTTTTGACATTTTCATGTCTTTGCTTTGGCACATAAACTGAAAAATCGTCACGATAACTAAGCAAGTCTTGCTCACGCGACCAATAAATAAACGCTGCAAATTATTACACAATGGTTTATTATTTTTCTATATAGATCACTCGTCTGCAATATCACCAACCATCCAATATGAAGAAAAAAAATCAAAAAAAAAAATTATAAAATAAAAAAAAACAAGACAAAAAAAATCAAAATCACCAACCATCGATCGCATTTCGGTCAGCTCTAATTTGAACGGAGATTAGGCCTCTTTTGCGATTCACACTCGTGTTTTGATTTATATATATATTTTTAAATCTAAACCCTTAAATTTTCGTAGGGAGGGAACGGTTTGTCCTACAGAGCTCCGCGTGGTCTCAAAAAATTCTAAAAATTCTATAGAATCTTAAATTGAAGGAAAAACAATACCTTCATATCGAAATTTTTTGAGTTAGGGCGTTTTCAAAATTTCAAAATTGATTTTGGAACCCTTAGAAGTGACCTACATCAACCAAAAGCTTCGGGGCACAACTAGACCCCAAATGGAGCCCATATACCAAATTTCATCAAAATCGGTAAATGCTAAGTGGCAAAAGTGCCAAATTTTTATTCGTTTTTTGGATTCTTCGTACCTTGAAACGTAAACGATCAAATTTTGAGGGGGTGTTAAATTTTTTTTTCTTGGTCGATTCCAATGGTTCATTATTGAAAATAATAAACCAAAATTGACTCACTGTGTTGCATAGAGAACAATCAACTGTTTTCTTATTTTGATGCTTGGGTACATGAACTAACAACCTTACTTCACTACTTTGTTGTGTAGTGGTTGACATGAAAATGTCCCAATGTGTTGCAGACTCGTATGCAAGCATTTCCTAATAAACTTGATTGTGAAGTAGTATTTTTAAAATTCGATACTATTTTAAATAGTGAAAAAACAAACCTTTATTCCGAGAGTTTTCGAGCTAGGGCACTCTTGAAAATTTCATCTCTTTATTTTCACCCCTTAGAAATGACTGACACCAACCAAAAGCTTCGCAGAACAACTAGACCCCAAATGGAGCCCTTTTGTACCAAATTTCATCAAAACCGGTCCATGGTTGCTAAGAAAAGTGCCGCGTACGGCGGACGGAAGGAAAATGTTTTATTCGATTTTCGGATTCTACGTACCTTGAAACGTAAAACATCAAATTTTGAGGAGGGTTTCACAGTATCGACACCGATACTTTTTTTAAAGATCTTTTCTTACTTCGAAGTTTCACGGAAGACTGCCTGATCGCTGCCACACCTGAAGTCTCACTATTTGTCAACTATGGACAACAACTTTGACATACAACTGGAGATGATCACTCTTTCAACTGATACTGTCCAGCATCTTGTAGGACTGGGAACGTGAAACAACACCCCCTCTCGTTACTGCCTAACGGACTTTCCTTGGCAACTTGAAAAAGCCTGCCAAGTGGGTGTGGCACATAGCTTCCTCGTATCCATAAACCGATTATATAGATGATCCGATGCATAGTAGTTAATCTCAAAACACCAATCTCTAAGTACCTTTCACTACCCTCATAGGGGACCATCTACACGCTAATCTGGACAATCCTAGAAAATTTCATCGAATTCGGATGAAAAATGTATGTGTTATGGCTGTTACAAGGATTTTAAGTTTGCACATGCGCAGTGGCTACTATCAGTCCGAAGGTGATGATCTCCATTGGATACCATCTACAACCTAATCCGCATAATCCCTGAAAATTCCATCGAAATCGGGTAGAAAATGTAGAAGTTATGGCCGTTACAAGGAATTCACGTTTGCGCATGCGCAGTCGCTTCCATCGGTCCTGGGATGATGATTTTCATAGGGGACCGTCTACACACCAACCCGAACAATCTCTGAAAATTTCATAGAAATCGGACAATAACTTCGTATAGTTATGCCCGTTACAAGGAATTCATGACAGACACACAGACAGACACACGGAACCAAAATTGTTCAGAAAGGTCTAAAACGTAAAACGCGAGTGAAAATTTTGATTTTGGAGAACTTTTTTTTCGTCCTTGAAAAGTGAAAACAAAGCTTCCGCTACCTTGGTAGACTCGGAAGCAACACAATCCATCCAACAAAACTGATACTTACGTCAGCAGAACTGTGCACTTATGTGAGGCCATGCCAGGACAAATAAACACCTAATGGGCCTCATGGATTGTGTAGTTTGCTCCTTTTCGGTTCCAGTTCCACCATAGAAATATAATTATAAAATATACAAATCTTTCAATATAAAAGTTGAAAATGATTTGATTTGATTTCAATATGAAAATCTTTCGAAAAAAAAATTTTTCGAAGTATCGGTCTGATACTTTTTGATACTTTTAAAAAATATCCATATGAAATGTATCGATACATTTTGGAGCATCATACATCCCTAGGTACTTTTACAGCTTCTTTTACAGCATATTTACAACTGTTTTTTTTTTTGTAATTTACGCGTAAATCTGGGGCTTTTCAACGAGTGGCCAACGATTTTCGTCGGATGAAAACTAACGGCGATACATCTCCCTAGAAACGGGTCGGTTGTAAGTGAAAATCATTACAATATCCTGCGCTACTTTCGTATCACGGTTTCGTCAGGTTCTTGCCCAGTTAGGTAATGGCTAAAGCATGTTCCATAGTAGCTAATCTCAAAACATTCAACAAAAATTTGATGATAATTTTGTGTCAGACCAAAAAAATTACTCACATCGATAATAGGGTGTGCGCCTGGGTAGGAAAAACTTTTTATTGTTATTTTTAGTCTAAGGTAGACCTCATTCTGAGAATTTTGGTACCAACCGCGACCTTCTAGCGAGTGTAAATCTTTTCCTATGAATTTTCAAAGTTTCGACCGTTTATGACGTCACAGTGGGCTGGGGGGTCCCGCCCAGGCAAGAGGGGCGCGTGACGTCATAAACGGTCGAAACTTTGAAAAATCATAGAAACAGATCTACTCACGCTAGAAGGTCGCGGTTGGTGCCAAAATTTAGTCTACGTTCGATTAAAAATCTTGGAAAAATCAAGGCCCCCCCCCCCCCATTGTAAATAAGTGAGTAGAAGCACAGGTATGAATAACCATACAATTTTCAGTGAACTAATAACTTGATTTTCATCAGCCTATAAAGTAAGAAATCCATCAACTTGTTGCTCATAACCGTCCCGAATAGAAGCTGAACTCACCGTTCAAACCGGTCGGTTTTTGGCCGCAGGTGCCGCCTGACATAATCAAGTCCCAGTGATTCCTCGAGGCAGAGATCGACTTGGAGTGCAGCCAGTTGCCCCACTTTCCGTGTTTATTGCCGCCTCTCATTTCCTTCAAAGTATCACTTACACCGTTTTGGTTTTATTTCCCTACGTGATTTCGTTTCCCGATCGAATGAAGGGTGTATTTTCTAAACACTAGGTAGTATTATTGCATTTTTCAGAAAAGGTGCAACGTTTCTATTTCGGTCGATTTTCCCGTACAACCGTACCGTTGTAAGGAAATGGAACTTCGGCAATTTTCATCGTTCGCCACTTGCTGGAAAGCACTTGATTTATGTGAAAATCTACATATCTCAAGCTACCAATGTCCCCCTCCTCACGCCCCTGGCTACATTCCTAAATTAATTTAATCGGACTACAAAGAAAATTTTCGTTTGGCAGGAACAGGAATGAGTATGTTTCTATAAACGGCTTCCAACACGGCTGAAGAATGCTTTAACTAGGAAATAATACGTGACACTATCGCTCTTTGTTTCGAGTGAGACTGCTCTTATCATAGGTATTTGATTCTTATCATCTCTTACTCAGTTTCATTTAAGCAGTTTACTAAAGTTACTGAATACTGTGAACGTCTACTTAAATACTACATTTATTATGTTTGTACAGGTTGTGACGACCCTACATTTTATACGGGACAAACCAATTGGTTTGTTCCCGATTTGTTGGAGCTACGCCTTTAGAGATATCCGATTCATAGAGATATGAATCGATATCCTCTTCAGGCCGGCTGATTAATCTAATCACTGGTTTGAAGGGGTAGGGTCGTCACACCCTCCTCAGACTAATTATGAACAATAAGGTGAATTTCAATATGAAATTCATCCTATATTGTTACAAGGTAGATAATATTGCACAATATTAAAGACTTGTAGTTACTTGCGTTTCTTCCGGGGTTTCATGAGCGTGAATCAACGAATAATAATTCTTGTTATTATAAATGAATCGTTTTGAATCTAAATTCTTATTGACGGCTCTAAGAACGGCAAGGTGTGTTCGGGGTTGAAAAGTGATGTGTACAGAAGTTTGAGGACCAATGGGGTGTGCGCCTGGGTAGGAAAAACAGTTTATTGCTATTTTTAATCTAAGGTAGACCTCATTCTGAGAATTTTGGTACCAACCGCAACCTTCTAGCGTGAATAGATCTTTTCCTTTTTTTAAAGAATTTTTAAAGTTTTCGACCGTTTATGACGTCACAGTGGGCTAGGGGGTCCCGCCCAGGCGAGAGGGGCGCGTGACGTCACAAACGGTCGAAACTTTAAAAATTCATAGGAAAAGATCTACTCACGCTAGTTGGTGCCAAAATTCTCAGGATGTAGTCTACTTTAGATTAAAATTTAAAAAAAAAATCAAGGCGCACCCCCCATTATGGATAGACCCCAGCGAATATTTAATTTAAATGGAAGACACATCCATGATCTAATGTTTCTCCCAAGAAGGGAGACATTTGGTTAAGATTTCTTAAAAATAATGGAAAATCCATTTTGAAATGATTGAAACGTCTTCACTCAACAAATCAAGTTGCTATTTTTTTTATATTTTTTTAGAAAACGTTAGTTTTACTATATCTCGTCAATACAATTTCGACTGATCAACCTTCTCAGAGGTCAATGAAGTAAAATTAGGTAAGCAATGTTCCATCATTATAGTGGATAAAAAGCATACCCAGTGATGATTTATAGACACCTGGCGACATGGAGGAAGATGTTCAATCTCCTACATTCGTAAAATTACAGTAAACAAACGTCATTGCGACCTGTAATTCCGTGTTTCCCAACAGTAGGTAATCATCAGAAAGATAAATTATACAGGGTGTCCCAGAAGTTATGGTCCACCCTTTTTATTTCCGTTGTTTTGAGGGGTAGACAAAAACTTCAAGCGATAACTCCCTTAATTTTTTACGAGGAATTCAATTATTACACTTTCGCGCATTGCGCACCTGCGCAATCGTGCGCAGCGCACACCAACTGTGTTATTTCAAATAGGAACCCCTATTTTTTATTGCAGATTCGGATTCTACGCAAAAGTTCATGAATTTTAGACCCCTTTACCGAGTTTTTTGGTTGCGCACAACCTGTCCAGTGAGCGCGCAAACATGGGCAACCCCTGGATTGCGCCAAAATTGAGTTGGAGGTAGACCCTAAGTGTGATACATGTTTTTTCTTTAATTTTCGACGTTGAATCACGAGGTGGTATCCATATTCGGATTTTACTGAAATTTTTCGAAACGGTAGTTGAGCATGTTTTATCGTCAGAATCTGACTGTCGATACAAGCTTCAAAGTATCTCATTTGTATTAGGCAACTATCCACTTATTCCAAAGTAAACAATGTAAACAAGAAATCAAGGAATTAACCCCTGATTGCCTGCTTGCTCTCAAATGATTCAAGTCGCGATTTCTTTGAGTAACCATTTTCAATTACTAATTATTTTTAAATTATTACTCGGTCCACATTGAGAGTTAAATGACCAATAAATGATGAGTTTTGATTAGAAAAATTGATTTTCGGCAATAGTCGCCATAAAATCAAGTTGAATAATAAAACGGATATCATGCCCTGATTCGGGGTTGAAAAATAGCGCTGAAGCATGTTGCGCGCGATGAAAAAATTCGTTCAAGGGGTGAATTGTTTATGAAATTTGACGCAGAATTCGAATCAGCAATAAAAAATGTGGTTCCCATTTGATATAACAAAGTTGGTGTGCGTTGTGCACGAATTTGCGGACACCCTGTATTAAAAACTACTCATTTTTCGGCCGCCGTTTCGAAAAATTTGAGTAAAATCCGAAAATGGATACCACCACGTGATTCAGCGTCGAAAATTAATGAAAAGACATGTATCACACTTAGGGTCTACCTCTATCTCAACTTTGGCGCAATCCAGGGGTTGTGCATGTTTGCGCGCTCACTGGACGGGTTGTGCGCAACCAAAAAACTCGGTTGAGGGGTCTAACATTCATGAAATTTTGCGTAGAATCCGAATCTGCAATAAAAAATAGGGGTTCCTTTTTGAAATAACAAAGTGTGCGTTGCGCACGATTGCGCAGGTACGCAATGCGCGAAAGTGTAATAATTGAATTCCTCGTAAAAAATTAAGGGAGTTATCGCTTGAAATTTTTGTCTACCCCTCAAAACAACGGAGATAAAAAGGGTGGACCATAACTTCTGGGACACCCTGTAGAGAGAAATAATCAAAGTTCAGACCCGCAAGTAACGCTCATTGTTTTAAGTGAATCTAAGAGTACTTATATTAACAAAATGTATTCAGCCAAGATTTATTATATTATTATTATTATTATTTATTATTCGATATTCACTTTACAAAATGAAATACCTGAATTGCTGTTGATGTTTGATCCCTAGGCCACCCAACTTATGGCACTATACTAGGATTGGCGAAAAGCCTGGATAATTATTAACTCAGATAATTTTAAACAGTTCGGATTCTGCGGTGTTTATTTGATAGAAATTTAACGGAATTTCAACAATTAGTCATTATGGAAATGATTAGATAGGTACATTACAAAATTCTATTACAGAGGTAAACGAGATATTGTCATTGTTCAACACACACTTGAAACGTATTACAATTTCATGTGTGATGCAAGAAGGAAAAAAAAACCAGGTATTGTATGAAGAATACGGAAACTAATTTCACTTTCGAACGGAATTGCGTTTCCGATACTTTGATACGAAGGACATTTCCAAACATCAGAAATTTTGATACGTTAGAAATTCTGATACCCATTCAGAATATCCAAGAAACCCTTATCCTAGAGGGCATAGCCTACTTAAGAAAATATTCATCAAAATGAAAAATGGATTCATACAATTTAACCAAATTATGAATTAATATTGATCATTATACCGTGTTATGTTAATTCCGGATTGTTTTCTCCGTTCACAAAACCTTTGCTAACCCACAAATCATCGATATGATTAAAAAATTAAAAAGAATAAAAAACAGGGAATGTTTTTACTCACAAAAAATTATGGTTATTACTGAGGCGGATAACGGTAAAAATTTAATGCAGCAGTTCGAGTAGGTACGTACCTGAAACAGAAAAAAAGGAATGCTATTACCATTTCAATATAATCCAATATTAATGAACAACAATTTTAGCTCCTATTGTTTGATCGCTGCCTGCTGACAAGTTGATAGTTTTTGGTTCAACACCTTGAATTCACGAACTTGTCGACGAACATTACCGACGCTACCAGGGGGTGCCAGGCTGACACCAGGGGGTGGCGCCACACCAATTGAGATGCTCTCAAAACATCTTGTGTGGATGGACATTTCAAAGGCAATAGTCGTCCTTTTCTAGTAAAAATTCCGAGAAAAAACTTGCCCGGAATAAATAATAACCTCCGAATCATAACAATTTGCATCTAACCAGCACATTTCCTGGTCTTTCCATGATTTTGATTTATTATTTTCGATAATGAACTTTTGGAACCGAACAAGAAAAAAAGTAACCCCCTCCCCCCCTCATAAAATAATTGATGGCTTACGCTTCAAGGTGCGTAGAATCCAAAAATCTAATAAAAAATATACTCTGTTTCTGTAGACCAATTTTGGGATACCGGTTCCGTTTGGGCATCGTCAGGTTTTGGTTATTTTCATTCACTTCTAAGGGGCAAAAAGTGGGGGAAACATTCTCTTGAACCCTAGCTTGAAAACTTTCAATGTATAGATGATGCTTTTTCATAAATTTAAAATAGCGACGATTTTTTATTTTTTTTACACCACCCAGAGCTAACGAACTAACCGTTTCCTTCCGTTGAGGGTAAATAATTATTTAATTAGTGGATAAATAGTTACTGACGTTTTTTCATTAATTTAGGATAGTGCTAAAGTTTTAGAAACAAATGAGACCATCCAGAGAGTTAAATAAATGAAAATTGATAGTGAAATTAATCGAGGTTGAACACGTGACGAGATGAGAAGAGCTTCTCGACCATGGGTTCCTCAATCCTCCCACCTACCACCTGTTACTTGAAAGTTATGTTTACAGAAAAAAAACAATATGTAATAATTTGTATCGTATTTAGGACGTCCCACAGTAAGACTTGGGCGTCCTTATGCGATCGATCTAGAGTAAAGTTGGACAACACTCAACAGAAAAAAAAATAACCACACACTAATCCGTTTTAGACCATTCTGAATCCGAATCAGCGAAAAAACCATAGGTGTATGTCTGTTGTACTCTGCCCACGCCTTAGTTCTCAACCGATTTTCATGGTTCTTTTATTGTTCGACGCGGAAAACTCTAGTTGTTCACTACGTCGCCGGAATTTCGAATTTTGCCTTTTAAGGGGTAGTGGGATGGAATGGGGGGGGGGGGGGGGAATGCCCAAAAAACGTGCGTTTGCGGGCATAATCTTGTAAACTCTGCCCAGGCCGCAATTTCCAACCGATTTGCGTATTTCTTTTTTTGTTCAACTCAGAAATCTTCCAAATTTCTCATTATTTCACCAGAGTACCTAAATTGGCAAGGAGAGGGGGCGAGTGGGGAGATAGTATTCACAAAATATCCGATTTTTCAATATTATGGTTCCTTTATAGCTTACTAATTGTACATATTTCTTGGGTTTCATTGTGTTTCACCTTGAATACGGATAAACACCTCGACGGACTGCCTACAAAATATCCGATTTTTTAATATTTCTTTACAGCTTACTAATTGTACCCAAGCATTGAAATTTAGGAAAAATTCTCATTATACCTTCGGATTTTCGTGAATTATTCTCTGTACCACCATGGAACTAATAGTGGTGCCACCATGGTGCCAGGGCACCATAAACTGCATATTTCGTGTTTTTTTCTTGTGTTTCACCTTGAACTTCGACGGACTGCCTACCAAAACTAATAGATGTAAGTTCAACGTCACGATGTATTACCGCTTTGGTGCCAGATTGGCACCAATATTTGTGGTGGATTGGTGACGGGGGGGGGGGGGGGACTTGAATTCGCATGTTGGGTATCGTAGATCATGTATTTTCAAAAGCTCTTCAAATTCGATGCTCCCATGCCGCTAGAAACTTTATGGTGGATAAGAATGAGGGGGGACCACTATTTCTTGCCTGAAATACTAAATAAATTACATCGAGTGAAACTGTTTTATCGCTTACCAACTGGTTTAAATTGATCTACCGCTTATCCAATGGTACGTCCCCTGGAATGTATGCATTACGTAACAATATGTTTTCTTATGGCACAGAAAAAAGGGGTTAAGCCTCTGAAAGTCGTGAGTAAAAATTTTGATTATTACAGACCAGAACTTGTTTGATCTGCTGCAAGGGTACAAAAGGCTTTCCAGCACTTGGTAGAGAGGAAGTAATACTTACACGAAGCGGATCTCGTGTACATAGAACAAAGTTAAGGAGTTTTTGTGCGTAGCAAAGTTTTGATGATCATAAAAGGTGTATCAGGTCAATATTACCACGTAGAATCTTCAGACAAGTACTGTCCAGAGGCTGAAACCGAAGAGAGATGCCCACATGCAACTGTTCCCATTACTTTTCAGCAAATCTCTTCCGCGATTTGGAAGAACATTTTTGAAATATGCTTGGGAATGAATCGAGAACCTCAAAAAATCTCGTTTTGAGTTCACAAGAATCAATAAGTGCAAGTGTTTACTTGGATCTCGAGATGCACAAGAACTCCGTAAAGGTCGACAATCCTACCTTCTCTGTTTCATGGGATCATCTCCGGATGTGGTCACCCCTGATTAGGTTTACATCATGAAGATCATTTCGGATTGGTTATCAGAGTTAATTCTCCAGAATGAGCTCAGAGTTTGAGGAATCGCTCTCAGACCGGCTCTTACCCGTCACCGATTACGTCATCGCCTGACCCTCTCGCTGCTCATCAAGCTCTTCCACAGAGAATCTTCTCCACAACGAGATAAATTAATGTTTCAAGAATACATCATGTCATCCCTTTTTTCTTATTTATGGATATGCAGCCTCTTATCTCACTAAAGTGAACTTAATAGAAAACTAACTATATATTTTTGACTTTCTTTGCGTTTATTTATAATAACAACAAGTTACAAACTGTAATGGTTACATGTAACTACCTAGTTATTTATTTCTCATAATATTACCACTATAGTCTGATGAAGAAGAATAGAAGAAGAAGAAGAGAAGAATAAAAAGTTGTTTAGGCCGACGTTTCGGTACATTTTTATACCATCTTCAGGGCTATAACGAACATTAAACCAGAGTGGTATAGACATTAAGTAGGATCGTTCTAGTATGAATCAATAGAAGCTCAATTATGATATTTTGACATACCTTGGAACGGGTGTAAAATACACTTCTATTGACTATATTGGGATTTCAAACATGACTTTCTGAAATAAAAATTATAATTTCTGTAAGATACTCTCAGATACACTTAGGACAGTTTTTTTTAAAATCACAGTTGTTATCCGGAAATTATGCTAACAAACAGAAGTTGCACAACTGTGATTTTAAAAAACTACTTCGCTTTGCCATTGAACAAGAACCAAGCATAGGTTCTACCTACCCACTAAACAATCAAGTTTATATGGAAGAAATACGCTAAGTTCGAAGAAAAGAAGAGTTGTGGATGTCTTAATTAAGAAATTTCATTACCGGTTGCTAAGGACGCAATACTGAATACAACTCGATGAAACGAACATAGATCGTATTTTAGTCAGCTAAAATTTCAACGGTGATAAGGCATCTTTTGCGATTCACAATCGTGTTACTCGGACTCGGAAGCAATAATACCTTTATATAAAAAGTTTTTGCAGGGTGTCCAGCGATTCCCGAAAAAAATTCCCTGGGTTTTCAAGAGTCAATTTTCGACTTTTTCCAGGGTTCTAAATAATTTAAAAAACAGATAAAAGTGATCATAATTTCTCAAAATTCAGGGTTTTAAGGGCATTTTGAAATTAATAAGCATTAGAAATATAGCAGCTTATCTCAACACATCAATCTGTTAGTACCTATCAGTAGGGGTATGATTTTCATCTACACTACAATTCGCACAATCCCAAAAACTAAGTTGAAGACTGAAAGTTGAAATCGTCGAAACTTGTTGGTTTACTCGAGAGAAATGACCACTTCAAAGGCTTGTTTTCACCTTCGATTGTTCGAATAAGTCGAGACTGAACGTTGAAATCATCGAAACTTGTTGGCTTTTACGGGTAAAACCAGCAACATGATCGTGAAATCGTCAATCCGCACGTATGAAATAATAGCGGTGCATCTACAAAATTTAATAAATTTATCGCATGAAATCTCTGAAGAAATAGATAGGTATTTCTCAAGATAGGTATTTACGTTAAGGAGACAGTTAATTATTATATAAAGAGCGATAGAAAGGAGAATCAAGCAATAGTGGGGAAAGTTTTGGAATCAAAATATAAAAAATAATCTTCAAACACGATTTCCCAAAAGTTGGGGTTTTTGAAGTACCACTATTATTTCGAACGTCTGAATTGTAAGCATTCATACATCATAATTATATGTTGTGGACTATTTTATTTAAAATAAATGTCCTTTGTTGTTTCCAATCACTTATACTTGTGATGAGCTATCGGCAACCCTCTGGTTTTCATTAATGGCTATTTGTGCTGTAAATAAAAATCTTGTCCTTTTATTGTTGGATTGGTAATGACAACCAGGGAGTTGTCGAAAGCTCTCCGTAAATACAGGTGATTGGAAACAACAAAGGATATATTTACTGTCGAAAAAAACCCAGCACATTTATACATCCATTGAACCCACAAGATCATGTCTATGTTAGTCCTTGCGGGGAAGCTTCAAAGCACGCCCAACTTGGCAGAAGTTTTTTGAATATCAATTTTTGGGAGTTGGTGATGAGAAAGTCAATTCACAATCACCAACGCCCACACTCTCCAAGCCTTGTAACCTTGTAGCCCTGTATATTCATGTACCCAGTAGACGTTATGTTCTAGATTCTTTCCTTCTTCAAGTTTCCGTGCATCGTGTTTTCCCTTCCTACAATAAAATCTTAATTACTCTGTTGTAATAATAAAACCTCAATAGTTGGTCCTTGGGATGCTTTTTACCTATTTCATAATAGTCAGACTTATTCAAACTCTTTACAATGACGTTATGACTAATTGCAATTCATAGAGCTAATCTGCACAATTCCGATTTTCTTCCACAGGACAAGAAAAAAATCATAGGCAGATAATACGACGCAGAATCAAAATTTTTCAAAAAGTTCCAAATCGTGAAATGCGAATAAAGATTTTAATTTTGAATACCCTAACTTTATAATATTTGAACTAAGGCAAAATTCCTTAAAATTGAATTAATTTAAAACTAAATTGAATAGTTGGTTTTCTTATGAAATAATAAATTACCAGAGATGGTTGTCAGCATTCGAGAAGAATCGCGAACGAACACCAAACTGAAAGAACTTAGGTCGGTTTACCTTCTTTATTCCCGTATTATCTCGTTTTTTATGAGTCGGAGGATTTGGGGGGCAAATACTTGTTTGCGGACGTACCGCAATAAATTCGTGAGTAACAGGAAAATGGTGAAGCAGGAGTGCTGAACCACATATTATACCTTAACCACTGTGAATTACTGTGCAACTAAGCTTCTACCTCGGTAATGTATCACAAAAATATAAGGATTACACACGTAAATTTGCATTATGAACTCGAGTCATTTCTCTTTTTGTTGCAAACGGTTTCACCCTTCCAACACAGAGCGCCGCAAGTAATAATTACTCTTAAAAATAATTTAACTCTTCTCTTTGAAAAGAAATATTCCAGTTCTCTGAACGAAAAAGTCCATTCATGCAGCATAAGTTGATGAGCCCTTTTTAAGGAAATCTTCAAAACTACGGTAAAGAAAATAGAAATATTAGCTTCATAACTGAGTAGTCAGCCTTGTGGGTGTGCCACATAGCACGAATCGTTAAAATTATACATGTTATCAATTATCACACATTATCAACCTCTTGGATATAGTATACCAACATATCAACTTACTGTATGCACAGGGTATGTTTTGAAGGTGTTAGGATTCCTCTTTCATGTTCTACTCGTCTCCATGAACTCAACGAGTACCGACATGGCTATTGATTTTTTGAGTACAACAAATATACCTAATCAGGTTTTCATTGTTAATATAAGTTGATTATATAAATCTACCAATATTACGAATTTTGAGTCTTTTGCAAAAGCTTCATATTCCTTGAAAATTCACTAAAATGGTGGTTTTGATTCGAATATTCTTCGTCTGACTCTTGTTTGGCTAGTATGCCTTCCTCACAGAAAATAACTTGGACATACAGAATCTCTATTGGTTCAAATACGAAAGCGCAAATGTTCCAAGTAGCTTTTTCCAGCATTTAGAAACAACAACACGTTCCAAAACGTATTCCGATTCATGACAAACTTTTCAAACTATTTTGCATAGTCTCTTGCTGATTGGATCGTTAATTGATATAGACAACACAAGACGCAATCTTACAAAAATAAATATTTCAGAATGAAACTCGGATTCGAAGGTAACACCAGAGTGAATTAGGAATGGGTATCGATACCCGATATTTTAAAATATCGATACTTCTGTACCGATACTCGATATTTTAGTATCGATACTGTACTATCTGATATTTTCGGATATCGATACTTTGGATCCGATATTTCTAAATATCGAATATCGAAACAGTTCTCGCGGATAATTCAACATAATGGCTAAAAAATAAAAATATGAAGAAGTTTATATTAGAAGAAAATTATATTATTATGGAGAAAATGTTCAATAAAATTTGCAGTGGGTATTTTCTCCGAATTTTCAAATGTTTTTACATCAAAAGATGTGCCTAATTCATTCTATGACATAAGCTCGCTTGTTGGCGAATTTTCAATAAAAATGAAGCTATCGCAATTGCCACAAAATTTTTAGAATGGAGTTTTTGAAAAAAAAGTAATTGAAATCCGTTTTGGAGCGTCCTAATCTCCAGTGTTGACTGTGAAAAAACCATACTAGATTTCAATGAAAATTCGCTCGTTATCTCACGTTGTATGAATGGACTTTTGTTTCTTATTCAGTCCAGAGAGCCGAGAGTATTCAAGTTCACACACAAGTGGCTGCTCCTCTAGGCGATTCTAGGAAAAGATAGATTCTTGGTACCTGGAGCTTAAGACCTACACGTGCTGGTTCCTTGGAGTTCCTACCCAGAATCCCAGGGTTTCCACAACACTGCTTGTTGTACTTTGAGCATCTCAGACATTGACAGGGCTGTAAAATCACCAGTTATTTAGACTTTTCTCAGAATATTCGCTCATGCAGGTACCTACATGCTCTGGTGGTGGGTGGGTGGGTGGGGGATGAGGTCTTTCGCATTAAAAACTAGCCTGATCCCATATTGGGATTTCTAGGAAACGTCTTGAGACAATAACGAGACCACGACTGTGACATCATATGGGTAGGTGGAACCCTTTTACTACCTGACCCTAGCTCCCTTGAATCAACCAAGTATTGACTATCATTTTGAGACAAAATAATTTTATGAAAAACAATGAATTCGCAGGTGAGTACGTACCAACTTCTAGGTTTCCCAGTTATGACTTTCAAATTTGAATATTTCGGAATTTTCAACATTTGTCGCTACAAAAATGTATATTTTCACAATCAGAACTTTCTTGCTTTGTTCGCTAGACCGATGTCTAGGCTTGAAATTTGCATGAATTGTACTTGTAGGTAAGCTAAGAAACAGTGGGTGATATAGTACCTATGAAGTGAAATCACTTAAACCATAACTTCGTATTGTCTTGTTATTGTTTCGTTAATTGCTAAGAAAAAGTTACTTCCTCATTTTTTGGACTAGAGTAGCGTGATTAGTAACGTAATGAAATACCTAGTTTACCCGTAAATACGATAGTACTAAACTGTAAACAACTTAGTTGCCTATTACATTTTTTGATCACGACCCCCAGCTAAAAGACATATTTACAAATAAACGTAAATGTGTAAATAGGGTTTGGACTCTTGATAGTAAGAAATGAATAAGGAAATAAGGAAATGAATAGAGATAAAAAAAATATTTTCCTTGAGAACATTAGGTAATATTTACATTTTACGACCCCAAAGTATCGATACTCGATATTTTGAAAAATCGATACTAATGCCAGACGATACATGGAGTACCTATCGATTCTCAAATACGATACAGTATCGATACAAAATATCGATACTTTTGTAACGATACCCATCTCTAGAGTGAATACGAATACCTACATGTATTGTACGTTACTCCGATTGTACGTTGCTATGGTAATCATAATGTCATCATTTAGGGAATTACAAAGTCAACTGTTGGGATTACTACAATTGATTCATCAGAAACTTCTGAAACTAACCTCCTAATTGAATACAACAAGGAGGAAATAAAAGGGAATGTACCCAATCAATCAATACGACTCATAATAATGAAAATTTACCAAGAATAGATTTTCATGAAATTTGGTATATGGGCTCCATTTGGGGCCTAGTTGTGCCCCGAAGTTTTAGGTTGATGTAGGTCACTTCTAAGGGTTGAAAACAAGGGCTGAAATGTTTAAAACGCCCTAGCTCAAAAATTTCGATATAAAGGTAGTTTTTTCATAAATTTAAAATAGTATTGAATTTTTAGAATCGCATGAGTCCACCCAGAACTCTGTGGGACAACCGTTCGCTCCCTATGGGAACTTAACGATAAATTAGAAACGAGAGTGTGAATCGCGAAAGAGGCCCAATCTCCGTTCAAATTTTAGCAGACAAAATTGCTAGTTGCACTCAGTTTTGAGTTCTTAGCAACCAGTAATCAAATTTCCTAATGAAAGCTCACAGCCAATTTTTTCTTCAAATTAAATTTGATCGTGAAACGAAAATATGGTTGGTAGGTAGTGACAATGGGAAAGCCGTGTTCTTTGCAGGCGAGTGATGTATATAGAAAAAATTAACCTTTGTGTAATGATTTGCAGCGTTTTTAACAGTGGTGTGAATGTATTATTTATTGTATGTTGAGTGTGTGTTTGTGGTTTTCCACCCTCTTCGGTTGGGCAGTCGTCTGGTACCTGAAATGAGTAACCACCATGGTGGGTGGGGCCGGGTTTGGTCGGGTGGAGCCCGGACTATTTTCGCTGCCTCCACCACACTTCTATTGTTCTTCTTTCTTTCTTTATGTTATTTTATGACTGTATTAAATTCCTGTTTATCGTAATTGATATTTTTATTGAATGAACTTTTTGAACCTCAACCTCGTTACTTAACACCTGATAACTTTCAACTTTCAATTTAGCTCTGAAGTCAATTTAATTTTGAAGCCAAAACAATGATCTCAAAACTCTTTAAACAAGCATTTTGCAAGTCTCCGACACCACTGGGTATTTTCTTAATCGTCGGCACATAGGTTGTCATTATTATTTTTTAACCTTCTTTGACTATTTACTCTACCTACTACCAACTCGATTCCTTTGATTTCTTTCAACACGTTCTGTTTTGACTGTTGTACTACCTTATTATAGGCTCTCTTCATCTAAATGAAGAAATTTAAAACAAGATAACTAAGGAAAGTGCAGCTTACGGCGGACGGACGGAAAATTTTTTATTCGATTTTCGGATTCTTCGTATCTTGAAACGTAAACCACCAAATTTTTAGGGGGACTTTAAAAAAATAATTCTCACTCGATCACGAAGATTTGCGAGAATAATAAACCAAAATAGATTGAGGGAAGTACCTCCACGGCTGGTGACGAACAGGTCTCGATGCGTTGCAACTCGATCTGGTGCATCCGCTCGAGAATCACACCTGGTGTCTACTCAAAACGTTCACAAGCCCACTTTCGATTAAAAAAAAAACCTCACAACTAGTGAGTATGAAGAGAGTCGGTGCAACAGTGAAAAAAGGACTTGATGCTCTCAATTCGTGCTCGAATCTCTCACTAGGTACCCTTCCACCTAAGAAACGCCGTTCAACAAGGTCGTTACACGTCCCAAGGGCCGCTATTTCTCTAAATAAATGTCAAGGAACACCTTTAAAATATGGTCGTGCGAAGAATAAATTCATTTATTTCCACACCGACCCGCGTCCCTCGACAGTCACGCTCCGCAGCCCGATTCCCCTCGAAATAACATTACAACAATACGAGTCGGTTAGTGGTAAAATAGGAATACGACTCGTACACTCATGAATATTCATTTGAAAGGTACGTCAGAGGCACACGTCGACGGAAACGCTGTTTTGAAAAAAAGAGAGCTGCGCTCAGTGTTATTTCATTTTTCTAAAAAATAACAGTTCAGTCACGTGGAACAGCTGGGAAAGTAATATTTTCAAGAACACACCCCTCGCTGTCCGTTGCATGCTATTACGTGGTCGTCTGGAGGTCGAGTTTTGCATACATTTATAAACATCGAGTTGAAACTCTGCAATTTGTCTTGAGTTAGTAAGTTCAAAGCACAAACTCATGATTTTTAATCAGAGGTTTCAGGTTTCAGTTACGTCCTCGACAGTCTTATCTCGAATTTTGAGTTTCAGGGGTTTCTGAGCAACTTTGGTTTCGTAGTCAATCCTTGTCCCATCATTGTGGTCCCCTACGAATATCTATAGCGTAAATGGGGTTACGCGTTAATGTTCCTCAAAAATTTACTTCCCTACATAGGAATTGAAAAATTTTAATTCAAAATAATTTTTTAAAAGTTTAAATGATAGGGTTAATTGATAGTTTAAATGACAGGGTTAACCCTTTTCCTGGCAAGGTGCACCTCAGTACACGACTGTTCCACTGTTACAACCTCTATGAATGGGAAAAGATATCCGGTAGGTAGAAGGAGGTGGGGCGGGGTGAAAAATAATTATTGAAATAATTTGGAGCGTTTTTCGTTTCAGAGCAGCTAATAAGGTTCACCAGGAAAATAAATGCTGCATCCAAATCGCCTTTCATCAAGCTTTTTCAACGAATATAGATTTCTTTGTATTTGCATTTACTTGACTACTCTTGCCCAATTCCAAAAATTGGTTAGAATGAGGAATTTCACCATGTCGGAATTTCCTATTTTTGACCCCAAAATCGGATTCAGCACCTCGAAAAACCCCCTAAGGCAAACTTTCAGCCCGAACTTCCTAATTTACGAATAAACAAAACAGTGTAGAAAATACGAATGTTTAAAAAAACCGGGAAAATGACGTCATCCTGGAATAGTTCATTTATGGCCGCTTGAAGCGCTGAGATCGAGAAATCTATAGTCCCCAGATGCAAAATTTCACGAAACAGTAAAGTTCGAAATCGAAAAACTGAAGAAAAAAATAGAAAAAGCAAGATGGGGAAAATTAGGTTTCCCCTGTTTTTGTTTGATAACTTTTCTCTTAGAAAAAACGATTTCGTCGTCCCAATGGGCAACACTGGGAGGAGACGGCGATCCGAACAGCCCAATCAGCGAGCGTTCCCGCTTCACGTCTGTTTTCCCCGTTAGTTTTGAAATCAAAAATTTTGATTGTCTCCCAAAAATAACAGGAGACTTATTTTCGGAAATCCATCCCGATTTTCATCTATCCCACACCATTAACTATTCAGGAAAAATGCAAACAGAATTCGGTGAAATTCCTCATTGATTTCTTTCCCCGCAAAGCAAGGAAAATTGTGATTTGAAATGACCCTGCAATATTTAGAAAGTGATTGCTAAAGATACAAATTTAAAAGGCTGGGGAACTTGTTTAAATTCGTTAATTTCAAGTTTATAAAATTATTTTAAGTTTATAAAGTAATAAAGTTCAGATTTTAAAGATTGTAAAAGTTATTGACATTTTCATGTCTTTGCTTTGGACCATGAACTGAAAAATCGTCACGAAAACTAAGCAAATCTTGCTCACGCGACCAATAAATAAAATGACTCACTGTGTTGCGTAGAGAACAATCAACTGTTTTCTTATTTTGATGCTTGGGTACATGAACTAACAAGCTTACTTCACTACCTACCTTGTTGTGTAGTGGTTGACATGAAAATGTCCCAATGTGTTGCAGACTCGTATGCAAGCATTTAAAATTGAGTTTATGATTTCGAATCGAGTGTGAAGCGTTTATGACTTGAAAGGCTCTGGTTAGAAGATTTGAAAACGTCTCTTCATCGTTTCTTTACCTCAGTTTGAGAAAACGAGAGGTTGAAAGCGGTGCAATCGAAAAAGTTAGGTGATTTTTACTTATTTAGCAATCAAACAATCGTTACAGTAACCTGGCAAGGTGTACCTCAGTCACCCTACTGGCAACTCATGAACCTGGCATGGGTGAAGTACACCAGATATTTCTTGAACCATAGAAACCATATAAATGGTTGGATGTCCAATTCCAGTGTCATTTCATTATCAGTTAAGGCTAGAAATTGAATCCTGGGAAAATAGAAAAAATACATTATTTCTGCTTTTGCCAGGAAAAGGGTTAATTTAAAGTGAAAAGGTTTAGGTTTAGAGAGAACAACTATTTTATTACAATAAAACCGGCGAGCTGCTCATATATACGAGGTTGCCATAAGACACAGCACAATCATCAACATTTCTAGTCCAACGCATAAAAACAACGTCTGCCAAGTGGGTGTGGCACATAGCTTCCTCGTATCCATAACCCGATTATATAGATGACCAGATGCATAGTAGTTACTCTCGAAATATCAATCTCTAAGTACCTTCCACTTCCCTCATAGGGAACCACCTACACGCTAATCTGGACAATCCTAGAAAATTTCATCAAATTCGGATGAAAAATTAGGTGAGTGGATATGTTTTTGGATCAAAAAATACTTAGCCTCGGCTGGGATTCGAACCCGCGACCCCTGGGGGACAGTTGAAGTTACGGCTGTTACAAGGAATTTACGTTTGCGCATGCGCAGTCGCTTCTATCGGTCCGGGGATGATGATTTTCATAGGGGATCATCTACAACCTAATCCACATAAACCCTGCAAATTTCATTGAAATCGGGTAGAAAATTTGGAAGTTATGGCCATTAAAAGGAAATTCACGTTTGCGCATTCGCAGTGGCTACTATCAGTCCGAAGTTGACGATTTTCATAGGGGACCATCTACATGCTAATCTGTAGCATCCCTGAAAATTTCATTGAAATCGGGTGGAAAATGTAGAAGTTATGGCCGTTACAAGGAATTCACGTTTGCGCATGCGCAGTCGCTTCTATCAGTCCGGGGATGATGATTTTCATAGGGGACCGTCTACACACCAACCCGCACAATACCTGAAAATTTCATAGAAATCGGACAATAACTTCGTATAGTTATGCGCGTTACAAGGAATTCATGACAGACACACAGACAGACAGACACACAGACACGGAACCAAAATTGTTCAGAAAGGTCTAAAACGCGAGTGGAAATTTTGATTTTGGAGAACTTTTTTTTTCGTCCTTGAAAAGTGAAAACAAAGCTTCCGCTACCTTGGTAGACTCGGAAGCAAAACGTCTGCCAAGTTGGGTGGGCAGTATAGCTTCCTCACTCATTGTAACATGGACGTATAGAATCAGTTGGCGAAAAAATTATGATTCAAAGAGTTATTGAATACCAAAATATTGGCGATAATGTGCGGGATAGGGTATTTTCATGCGGGTAGGTATTTTCAACGTAGAATTTTATTTAGCGGTCCACCGTCTAGGACCTAACCCACACAATCCCTGAAAATTTCATCGAAATTGGTTGAATAGTTGCGGAGTTTTGGTTGTAACAATAAATTTAAAGTTCGCGCATGCGCAGCGGCTATTGCTTGACCAATTTGATTGAAACTTATGGGGTGTCTCTTAGAAGTTAGTCCCTAACTAACCTCCAAATTTGAGCAAAATCGGTTCATTAGAAACCGAGGTTCCAGGAAATTCACGTTTGAGCATGCGCACTCGCTCCTATTGGTCCGAAGGTGCTGAAATTGATAGGGGACCGTCTAGGACCTAACCCGCACAATCCCTGAAAATCTCATCAAAATCGGACCACAGGTTAGTATAGTTTTGCCCGGGACAAGGATTGACCACAGACAGACCGACAGACAGACAGACACGGAACCAAAATTGTTCGGGAAGCTCTAAAACGCAAAAAGCAAGTGGAAATTTTGATTTTGGAGGACATTTTTTTTCACTTCTTTCACGAATACAAAGCTTCCCTACCTTCGGTAGTGAGGAAGCAATACAATGTATTGCTTCCTCACTACCGAAGGTAGGGAAGCTTTGTATTCGTGAAAGAAGTGAAAAAAAAGTGACAAAGAATGTCATTCTTAGTAATGTTGAAGTCTCTGGATTAGGTAGTTTCAACATGTGTTCATACATTAGGTATCAAGTTACCATGAAGACGAATGTTAACAAGAATATTGCATTTAATTATTTTCCTGAAAGTTGAGTGGAGTATTTTGATAATACATTTTTCAGTCAAAGATTTCACACGTGCCTTTCTAATTATTTCATTTTACATCTTCGTTGTTTTGGTGTGTGAGCATAGCAGGTTGACCCAATAACTCTTAAAAGCTTGATTTTGGGTACCTACCCTTCTCATCCAGAGCTCATATATCGATGGCTAAGAGACAACATGTGATATGAAAAATGGAAATCTACTGCTGTGGACCAATTGTGGAAAATTTATTCTTCTTGTAAATATTCATCATGTTCGTGTTTATTACGTCAGCAAGGAGAAGCGGCGAAGCTATAAAATAAGGTGAAGTTATAAAAATTTATCATCTGCGGCAGCTTAGGAGGTCGTCAAGTGCGAAACGAACGCGGCGCAAATTAATACAAACGGCGAATATGGAGAAAACCTCTCTGCCCTGCATCCATGCGTTTCATAACTTCGCCGTGATGGTGTGCCAAGACTCGAGTTTTATAGTCATTCCCCGGTTACATCATGAAGGGATCCGTCGGAAAGAACAGGTGGTCGCGTCGAGTCTATTTTCATCTTGTCGAGCCCGTCCGATCGACCTCTGATGTCTGATCCCTCTTCTGTAAACTTTGCCGGTTTGACTGGTATTTTGACAGCGTAAAGCCGGGGAGACAACACTAGAATTCAGGTGGCAGATCGAACGTCTTTTCACTTCGTCGTTTCAAAGGATCAGAAATCAAAACCAAAGTGAGGTAAAATTTATGCGAACTGTGGCTTTTCCTAATAGAATCATGATGGAATCCCAAACTACCCTCCAAATTTGAGCAATCAATTTTCAGTGAAATCACTTTGGAAATACGCGATTTGTTTGTTCGATGTTGTTGACATGCATATCGATAGCACAAAGGGGCTATGTCCATCCATCTTCCACATTTTAAGTTTTTTTGTCAACTTCAGAAAAACTCAAATTTAACAAAACTATTACTGATCTTCTTGACGATTATAGCTCGAAAATTTCTTGAAGAAATTAAATAGTTTGGAGTAATAAGCCATTATTTTATGTCTTCCCCTTCTTTAACCATTAGAAGTGACTGACAATAACCAAAAGCTTCCGAGCACAGCTAGACCCCAAATGGAGGCAATATACCAAATTTCATCAAAATCGGTCTACTGGGAAAAGTGCCGCGTACGGATTCTACATAATTTTATCACGGATTCTACATAATTATCTTGAAACGTAAACCATACATCTTTTTTTTTACTTTTTTTTCTCGATCGATTTCAAACGTTCATTATTGAACCCATAATTGAATTATAAACCCATGTGGAAAATCGTCACATTTCATCGCACACGATTTCCCAATAGTGTTGCTTTTAGTCAACTCAGGAAACGTCAACATGATCGTGAATGTCCAGTTTCATATCTGACATATTAGTGATTTTACTTGATGTATTTTCATTGAAGCATTTTACGCTGACTGGTCCGTGTTATTGTATGTGAAGAACCTAAACTGGCCACAACTTTGCAGACTTTTGTAATGATGTAATTATGAAGAAAATAATCAAAACTCGATTAAAACTAACTGTTACTCACATCGATACCTTAAAGCACAAAGGCGCTATGTCCATCCATCTTCCAAATTTTTATTTTTTTTTTTAATTTCGGAAAAACTCAAATTCATCAAACTATTTTGATCTTCTTGACGATTATATCTTGAAAATTTGTTGAAGAATTGAAGACTTTAGTGTAATAAGCCATTATTTAAGGAATTGTGAACTGGTGAAAACTTCTTTTGCGTTTTTCTCAAAACTCCGTTTTTGGACATAGCCCCTTTGTGCTTTAAGGTATCGATATAGGGGACCGTCTTGAGTCAAACCCACGTCAAGCCTGATAATTGAATCAAAATCGACGATGATTTGGATATCTAGTAATTATGCCCAGAACAAGGACTGACTACAGATAGAAACAATGTTGTTCAAAAGGCTCTTAAACGCCATATGCGAGTGGAAATTTTGATTTTGGAGGACACAAATTTGTTCACCCTGCAGCACGGATATCAAGGTTTTCCTTCGATAACGAGAAATCATCGATTTGTGGAAATCAAGTTTTTCTCCATAGTAGATAAAGAAGCTAAAATTTAAAAGTCCTCCAACATGAACATTTAAATTCATTTTCCGCCTTTCAGGAGCAAACCCAGTTTATCGTGCAAAACGATACGAAAACGTACGATTTTGACGGAATTTTCAGGAAACGTGCAGAAGAGTCCCCTATGAGGTGCGCCTACGTGAATCCCTTTGAACTACTTGTTATAAACTTCCCACATAGGAACTTTTAACAAATAGTTAAGAATATGTTTGTACATTAGTATAATATACTGTGAGCTCCCGCTCACTGAAATACCACCTACTTCAGTGGCAGAGCTGGGCTAAGCAGTTAGCCTCCCTCCTGCAGCCCCTAGACGAGCAGGACGCTACCTCCACCTAAGCGTCCCAACTCCCCGACGAGGCGGAACAGCTGGCCCCTCGTCCAGCCAATCGGAGCCCTCCACGACTAACATCTAAGTGGAGGGGCGGGGAGTGACCGGAATTTCCAGAAGCGTCAGCGGTGTCGCTTCAGTCCCCTACCAACAGTCAGCCCGATCAGTCGCAGCGAGCCAGACCCCACGACTTGATCCCGCCATCTTCCCCCAGTCTTATTTGTGCGCACGTTTTAACCACAGAGTCGACTCATTTCGCGTAATCCCCTGCTACGACCCTGCGCTTCAGAGGAGAACGACCTTCTACAACCTCGCCACGAATCTGTACAGATTTCCTCAGGGCCCTGTCAGAGTGAGTGCACAAACTAAACAAACTATTCTAAAAATCTTTGGCCAAAGTAGTGAGTGATAGAGTAAATGATAAGAACTATTTGAACACGAAAACGATATAACTTTTGTAACTGAACTGCCTCTTACGTTAATGACCTGGAACTTGAACTTTGCTAACTGAGATTGGATTATGGAGATTGTATTGAAAACACGGATTTAATTTGTATCAACTTTTATTATTTTGTGTCACAATCGTGCCTAAAAAGTTTGCACTTCAGGCTGTACCTTCTTTCGTGCGCTGCACGTTAATTTGTTCCTATAATAAAACCAAAGCTATTAGTTGTGACCTTGTAGTTGTTTTTGACTTTTCCTGGTTCAGATAACTAGTACGAGGAACGTGCATCGACACACCTCAGGTTCATTTTGCATAATCCCTTCAGGATCTTCTATTAAGCCCCTCAGGCCGGACACATTTGTGATCTGTTGCGATTTCATGCGCCCTTCAGGCTAAAACAGTATCGACACAACATCGCCACGGAGCTTCTAAATTATCTACGCCTCGCCACAGGTTATTTAATTTCACACTACCCCTTTTAATTTTAAACTAGTCAATAGTGTTTTGGTATTTGCTTGTTTCTCCCCCCCCAGAACTCGTGCCAAAGTTGTTCAACGATTAACAACTTAGTCGTCACTCGTTGAACCTTGGTGACAGTGGTAGGTTAACCCCCTCCCTCTGTCCACAACGTATGAGCACACCAGCTTACAATACTAATATATTATAAATAACATAATAATTATAAAATAATAATAACATTATAAAAATAATATATTATACTAATATATTATATTATAAATGTTTAACTGTATCCTGTAAATGTTCGTTTTTTTTGTTTAAAATGATGTTTAAATGATCTAAATTTTATAGTTAAAATTTAAATTTTATTAAATTTACCTAGGCTAGGTACCCATTCCTAGACTGACCTTCTGTTTGGTAAAATCAAACTTAAACTCTATTCAATTTAAATTCCCTAAAAACTCTTTGCTAAAGAATATTGAGTGTAGCTGTTAAGGTGTACTTGTCTCCTCAATTTGTTTAACCATTTGGGCTGTTGTCTCCCTTCAGGAAACGTACTTGCTCCTGGTTAAAATAGTAGTGTAGCTGTGGATCCCCTTCTATGGATTGCTGGATTGCTCCTACTATTTATATTGGTAAAGCTGTTGGCCCTCTTCAAGGACCGTACTTGCTCCCATAACAAAATTTAGTGCAGCTGTTAATCCTCCTTCAGAGATCGTACTTGCTTCTAAATTTTATGATGGTGTAGCTGTTGGATCTCTTCAAGATCCGTACTTGCTCCCATCATTGGTTAAGCTGTTGTCTCCTTCAGAGACGTACTTGCTCCCATTGAAGAGAAGCTGTTCCTCATCAACTAGAGGGTACTTGCTCCTTCAAACTAGGAACACCTCCTTCAGAGGTGGACAAGGTGGTGTCACTTTGCAGGGAACTCATTAACATCTAGTCATTTGCATAACTTTTAAAAAGATAAATTAACTACCAAAAACTTTATCAAGAAACAAAAATTTAGTTATTTAAGCCAAAACTCACAACACTACTATTTCTCAGACTCCAAGTCAAGAATAGCTAATATTCTGCAAGACGATTGCTCATACATTTCCTTCCAATCAAATCAATAGGTAGTAACCATAGCGTTTGGAGAAGAGCATAAAATGGGGAATTTGCCTCAATTTTAGATTCTGGAATTTCAAGTCAAATCCTATAATAGGGCCCTAGAATAACGTTTAAAACTAGGAATAACCAAGGGGAAAAAATTACCATAGGAGAAAATGACTAAACAAGTGAACCTCTGTTACAAAACACCGCAAAAATCGAGGAATATTGTTGATGTCATGCGAAAAAAAAAAAAAAAACGACGCGAAAACAACTCCGACAACAGACAGAGTTCTAGCACCGCCACACAAAACGATCCAGTGAAATGGCTACTCGTATAATGTGATTCAAATCTTGAAACTAAATAGGAGAAGATCAAGACTAATAATGCTTGATAAACTAGTAGGTAGAATCGTATTGTAAAAAAGTGAGTAATATTGTTTCTTTTGGTCACTTTTGTGTCTGGGTTCTTCCTGCCAGTTCGCGGCGCACTCTTGTGCGCACTACTTGTAAGCTAAAAGTTCGTGTATGTTCCGCTTCTGTGGTAAGCGCCACAGAACCTCCTTTGAAGTCAGATTGGTAGAATATCCGTCACGTTTCAAACATGGCTGCCTCTTACACATTGCCACCACATTTAAAATTTCCATCTTCCTTAAATTCTCTAAATTTTTTGGATGCGTTTTCGAGCAGCTCACTATGGTTTTATTCCATAAAAATAAACCCTCATTCGAAAAAAAAAAAAAAATGTGAGGCAAATTCCCCATTACTCTACATACTACTCTACTATTTATTGACTATTATTACACTGATTACTTGTTCAGGTAAAACGCAAAACGCGAGTGGAAATTTTAATTTTTGAAAAACAATTTTAACCTTGAAAAGTGAAGACATGCTTCCGCTACCTTGGTAGACTCGGATGCAAAAATAATTACCTGAATGATTGCAATGTTAGGTCCTTTACAGAGTGCGATATTACTCGCCTGGAGGGGGTACCTCAGCTCTCGTGGCGGCCTTGCCCTGCCATCATCTCTCGTTTCCTCTCATTTCTTCCTATTTAGAGCTAGTTAGCTGTTACGACCCCTCTTAGTCAGTTATCTCTCTCATTCTCAGTTATCTCTCTCGGTTTTAATTCGCCCGGAGACGGCATTCGTTTTCGTTTTCCGGCAAACGCTCGTTTGAACTCGGTGGGCGTAATTCGGAGGTAGGAGGTCTGAGCGCGTGTTCGCATGTTTCAACCTTTCAGAGACGTTTTTGTCATTCAAAGCGGACCGACTTCAAACTATCGAGCAAAACGTGGCAAATTTTGATCACCGAGTATCTGCAAGGTTCATCGTGTTCATCATTCAACATCCCAAACTAACGGACATAATTTGACATAGCGGTGTGCCAAAACGTATCGAAATTGGCCTAAAGATGAGTATCGATGGTCGATACTATCGATGTTTCGCATCCATCGATAGTTTAAAAACAATGATTCAATGTTTCACCACTATAAATTACTGCAATGTGATAATATTGACCGTTATCGTTATCACTCGGTAGGTATTGGTATCAATTCAAATATTCAGCTTTCAATTGTATGGTTGTCGTTCTCTGTTTGTTAAGACTGAAGGGCTTCTCAAGTGTGCAAGAGAGACAGCTATACTAAGAAAGGAGAGAGACTGAAGCTTAACCCATTTCAAGCCAAGGGTAGAAATAAATGAATAATGGGGAGAGGAGGATGAACTGTTTTAGAGAATGCCAGCCGAAATAAAGCATCATTTGCTCAACAATCGAGAGAAAAAATACTCGATTTTTTATGAATTTTAATTTTTAATGAGATTTGAGAGTTTTCTAAAGCGATATGATTTATCCTGTTTCATTTATCCCAGAATCGAATTTGAGCCATCATAATCATGCCTTTGGCCAAAAGGCATGATTCTTTCATAAAATTTCCAAAATCGGATTCAGCTCCCGAACGTCAGAGCAAATTTTTTCTGAAAATTTTAGCAACAGCAGGAACGAGAAAAATTTCTTTTGCAAAGATTTTCTACTATTTTCAATATTTAAAAAATCATAAAATATGACGATGCGAAAACGCATCAGTGGCCGGAAATGGGTTAACACCAACTAGACTATTGTCACCGAAAATATCTTAGGGATTTCACAACTCACCCAAAGTATCAACAGGCGGGTGGTGACACCACCGAGCACACCTACCGAGATGCCCAACTCCTTGACACTTTGGAAATACCAACCATAGCTACTACCTTCCTACTGAATATCCACTTAACAATCAAATTTATTTTGAAGAAATAAACGCTTCACACCCGATTTGAAGAAAAAGGGAGTTGTGGATGCCTTCATCGGGAAATTTGATTTCTGATTGCTAAGGACGCAAAACCGAGTACAACTCCAAGAAACGAGCAACCATCGCATTTTGGTCAGCTGAAATTTGAAAGGAGATTAGGCCTCTTTTGCGATTCAAGCTCGTGTTTCTGAGTTATCGTACGTCCAAACCTTTAATTCTCGTAGTGAGCGAACTGTTTGTCCTACAGAGCTCCGCGTGGTCTCAAAAAATTCTAAAAATTCTACGGAATCTTAAATTGAAGGAAAAACAATACCTTTATATCAAAATTTTTTGAGTTAGGGCGTTTTCAAAATTTCAAAATTGATTTTGGAACCCTTAGAAGTTACCTACATCAACCAAATCTTCGGGGCACAACTAGACCCCCAAATGGAGCCTACGTACCATTGTTGAAAATAATAAACAAAAATAATAAACCTTTGTGTATTAATTTGCAGCGTTTTACCAAAAAGTAATCAAAGGATCTTGTAACCTAGGCTTTTAGTTGCGATGTGTTCTTCGACGTTTTAGATGTTTTCGATTTCTTCAGGGACATCTAGAAGTGAATGAAATTACGAGCAATTTGAGAAGCAGGCCCATAAAGAGCCAAATTAAAGCAACAGACAACAAATTCCTAGCAAAAGGAAACAGCGAACAAACAAAACACGGCTAAAGTATGATCCATGTTTCTTGAATTTTAGCCGAAGGCAGCAGTAATTGGCGTGGCCCGAAAGGCCGATTTTTTTAATTAAAAAAAAAAACGCTGCAAATTATTACACAATGGTTTATTATTTTCTATATAGATCACTCGTCTACAAAATCACCAACCATCCAATATGAAAAGAAAAAGAAAAAAAAAAAAAAAAAAAAAAAAAAAACAAAAAAAAAAAATCAAAAAATCAAAAAAAAAAAAAAATCAACATCACCAACCATTGATTGCATTTCGGTCTGCTCTAATTTGAACGGAGATTAGGCCTCTTTTGCGATTCACACTCGTGTTTTGATTTATATATATATATATATTTCAATATAAACACTTAAATTTTCGTAGTGAGCGAACGGTTTGTCCTACAGAGCTCCGCGTGGTCTCAAAAAATTCTAAAAATTCTATAGAATCTTAAATTGAAGGAAAAACAATACCTTTATATCGAAATTTTTTGAGTTAGGGCGTTTTCAAAATTTCAAAATTGATTTTGGAACCCTTAGGAGTGACCTACATCAACCAAAAGCTTCGGGGCACAACTAGACCCCAAATGGAGCCTACATACCAAATTTCATCAAAATCGGTCAATGCTAAGTGGCAAAAGTGCCGCGTACGGCGCACGGCGTACGGCGGACGGACGGCCAAATTTTTATTCGATTTTTGGATTCTACGTACCTTGAAACGTAAACCATCAAATTTTGAGGGGGTGTTAAAAATTTTTTTTTCTTGGTCGATTCCAAAGGTTCATTATTGAAAATAATAAACCAAAATCAGTTTATCTATAGAAAAGTAAATAGGTAGGTACGGTAAATATTATTAGAAGAGGTGCTATTGTTGATCACAAAAACGCTGCAAATGATTACACAATGGTTTATTATTTTTCTATATAGATCACTCGTCTACAAAATCACCAACCATCCAATATGAAAAGGAAAAAAAAATAAATGAATAAAAAAAAAATAATAATAATAAAAATAAAATAAAAATCACCATCCATCGATTGCATTTTGGTCAGCTCTAATTTGAACGGAGATTAGGTCTCTTTTGCGATTCACACTCGTGTTTTGATTTATATATATATATATTTCAATATAAACCCTTAAATTTTCGTAGGGAGCGAAGGATTAGTCCTACAGAGCTCCGCGTGGTCTTAAAAAATTCTAAAAATTCTATAGAGTCTTAAATTGAAGGAAAAACAATACCTTTATATAAAAATTTTTTGAGCTAGGGCGTTTTCAAAATTTCAAAATTAATTTTTGAACCCTTAGAAGTGACCTACATCAACCAAAAGCTTCGGGGCACAAGACCCCAGAAGGAGCCTACATACCAAATTTCATCAAAATCGGTCAATGCTAAGTGGGGAAAGTTCTGCGTACGGCCGGCCAAATTTTTATTTATTTCGGATTCTACGTACCTTGAAACCTTTTGTTGATCACAAAAATTGAAATAATGTATCAACCTACTTCATGATAATAAATTATTCATAAATTATCTTGTGTGTATTTCATTTTAATTTTCAAATTACACCTACAACAATTGACATATCCATGATCCATTGAGGGGGATTTGACTCATGAATTTTTAAAATAAGCAATTTGGAATCTACTCCTAATTAACTGGGACACATTATACGTCATTGCATAGTGCAAGAGCGACTTCCTAGTTGTTACGATAATAATAACAGCAATAGCCTTACCTACTCAATGTAATTCAATTTTCCATTTCAAATCTGTTGTTTGGTTCAGCATCACTTGAGATGTTGATGACCTTCCAATCTATGAATGGGTGGTACTCAGGAGGTGCTAGACATCGAACAGAAAACATCGATGTTGTTTGGACTTCCCGCCTATTTCAGGCGGGAGACCAAAAAGCAGTGCTACCAACTCTCAAGTTAGTTCCTAGTTCTGCCGCTTGGCGAATCAGTTCACAATTACTTCTGATCATGCAACCGTTAGGTGGTCCTATTTAGCAATAATGAGCCAGAACTAGAACAGGAGAATAATAATAAGAAATGAATAATTAGGTCCTTCAATGAGCAGAATAGTTCTATGCAGCCGCTGCCATTCAGATCATTGGGGTAACCCTGCGGACGCCCGCCCGCCATGTTGCCTTGTGCTCCTACACCGATTAGATCGTTATAAAACTTTATCATATTTCATCCTCTGTAGTTCAATATATTTCGTTGTGAAATCTGAAAATAGTGCTAGTTCATTTGTTCATAATCCCGAGGTAACAAACAGATGTCGATGTCGATATTTCATAAAAACATCGATATGGATGGAACATCGTATGAAAAACATCAATGTTGATAACATCGTAAGGTGAAAAATCGATGTTTTTAAAAAGCGGGAAATTCATTTCATTTGACAACCAATTAAAATCAATGGAGAAAACCTGATGAGGCTGCTCTGTCTCCATTCATAAGAAGTGGATATTTTTTTCAATTATATTCTGGGAGATTTTCTTCAATTTCCAAGTAAATTCAATGAAGTTATCTGGTCTGAAATTGGATTTTGTCTGGTTCCCATGCAGCACCTAGTAGGTCAAATTTATTAAACGATGTTATCAGACCATCTCGTCGACATTTCGATATCATCGGACCGAAACATCGATGTTTGAAAAACATCGAACGTAAAACATCGATATTACTAGCAAAACATCGATGTTTCGATATTATCGATATCGATGTCCCATCCCTATGGTAGACTGACCCCAGACTGTTTTCCACTGAAATCCATTGTTTTTCCCTCCCCCTTAGGGGGAATTTTCTTTTCCAAATAAATTGCTCCAGTCGTTCATGAGAAAAAATGCAAATGAAGACAGTGCTGAGGAGATCGTATTAAATTTCAGTTATGATGTAATCTGAGAAAAAAATCTTGATTACGTACCTAATTAAAATTATTTTCAAATTAATGTGTGATAGTCGAAAAGTATTCCCTCATTGCAGCCCGAAGGCGCTAAAGATGGTGATGGATCACCAGAATAACTCGCAAACGTTTCATACGATACTCGTACAGAGTCCAAATAACTCGTACGAATACGAGTTTCCTCGTACGAATGGCAACACTGATGTGGAGCAAAGCCCTGCGGCACCAACGAGAGGCGCCCGGAGTCGCGAGGAGCACCGCGCGCCTCCTTCTAGACGGGGGGAGGACCGGTCCTGCAGAACACCTGTCTGGATTCCCCCCCCCCTCGCATCATCTCCAACACCACCGCTCGCTCCATTCCGCCGGACTCGGAGGCTACTTCGCCGCTGCACCTTCACTTCCTCCCTCTCGAAGGTGTTCCAGTTCGGCTGGACTTCGAAATCACGTCGCAGAGCCGCTCACTCACCCCCTCGCCACCATCACTCGCTCCCTCAAAGACGTAGAGGAATGAGTCGCCCATCACTCAAAACATTTTTCAAATTCATCTTTCCTAAGGGCACCAGCTCAGTTCTCTCCACTTTGGTTGATGATCACCTTTCACTGTGGGGGAATCAGATGTCTGGCTCGCTGCGAATCCCGCCCAAACTGCAAGCTGTTTCCTCAAGCCGGGAAAATCCTCGTCAGCAAGACTAACAATCGCCGGCCTTCGACGGCGGTCAACCACCCAGAGCCGAGTCGATAAATAGAGGGCAGACCCCCGGAAAAGCATCTTTTCTTCAGAAGTTCTTCCGACAGCGAGATCCCCGACGGAATAGCCCCCATCCTGTAAGCTATCAGGTGCCCGCAACTCGCCCGTCTCCCGAGTACTCCATCACCGCAGATCGACAGGAAGCCGCCCCCAGCCGACCTTCAATCGTCAGTGAGGTAGATCAGAGGAGAGACTTTAGTGTTGTAATTTATGGGGGGAATAAAAGAGGGATTATCATCATTTAATCTTTATTTCCACTCTTTCCTATAATTCCTTCCTAAATTCACATAAGGGCCCTGACACAGAATTCCTAAACATATTGTTACGTAATGCATGCATTCTAGGGGACGTCCCATTGGATAGGCGGTAGATCAGTTTAACCAGTTGTTAAGTGATAAAACTGTTTCACTCGATGTAATTTATTTATTAATTTAGGCAGAAATAGTGGTCTCCCCCCACCTCACCATTATCCACCATAACGCTTCTAGCGGCATGGGAGAGTCGAATTTAAAGAGCATTGTAAAATCCATGATCTACGATACCCAACATGTGAATTCGAGTTCACCCCCCCCCCCCCCCCCAACGCAACCGTTGGTGCCAGTCTGGCACCAAAGCGATAATACTTCGTTAAGTTGAACTTTCACTTGAATAGTTCAAGTTGAACAATTTGTTTTCATAGGCAGTCCGTCGAGGTTCACATCCGTATTCCAGGTGAAACAAAAAAAAACGTCTGCCAAGTGGGTGTGGCACATAGCTTCCTCGTATCCATAACCCGATTGTATAGATGATCCGAAGCATAGTAGTTAATCTCAAAACACCAATCTCTAAGTACCTTTCACTACCCTCATAGGGGACCATCTACACGCTAATCTGGACAATCCTAGAAAATGTCATCAAATTCGGATGAAAAATTAAGTGAGTAGATGTATGTGATTGGATCAAAAAAATTCTTAGCCTCGGCTGGGATTCGAACCCGCGACCCCTGGAGCTCAAATCAAAACTCTTTCCTCTGAGCTATTAAACTTTCTCACAGGAGACCATCCCTCTATGAATGAATCCCTCTATGAAAAACAATTCTCTATGATTTTCATAGGGGACCATCTAAATACTATTCTGTAACATCCCTGAAAATTTCATTGAAATCGGATTGAGATTGTGGAGGTTATGGCCGTTACAAGGAATTCACGTTTGCCCATGCGCAGTCGCTTCTATCAGTCCGGAGATGATGATTTTCATAGGGGACCGTCTACAACCTAATCCACATAATCCCTGAAAATTTCATCGAAATCGAGTTGAAAATGTGGAAGTTATGGCCGTTTCAAGGAAATTCACGTTTGCGCATGCGCAGTCGCTTCTATCAGTCCGGGGATGATGATTTTCATAGGGGACCGTCTACACACCAACCCGCACAATCCCTGAAAATTTCATCGAAATCGGACAATAACTTCGTATAGTTATGCGCGTTACAAGGAATTCATGACAGACAGACAGACAGACACGGAACCAAAATTGTTCAGAAAGGTCTAAAACGCAAAACGCGAGTGAAAATTTTGATTTTGGAGAACTTTTTTTTTCGTCCTTGAAAAGTGAAATAAAGCTTCCGCTACCTTGGTAGACTCGGAAGCAATTATAAATGTGTATTCTAGCAACTTTCTATTATAGGTAATTTATGTTAGCCTATTGTAAATATTTTCTTATGTATAATCATTTCTTCCATTCCAACACAAATGTATCATGATATAGGTATACTTGAGGCTGAATGTAACAATTTTACGAGACCAATAAAAATTATTTAAAAAATGCTCCTCCCGATCGGTGGCTACAGCTTTCGTACAAGTACGCAACCACGAGAGACATTTTATGTAAGCGAAAATCATCAGAAATTTCCGCGTGACGATTTTTCATTTATGTGCCATAGTAAAGACATAAAATGTCAAAAAAAAACCCACGAAATAAGCGGTTTATGGTGTACTGGCACCATGGTGGCACCGAATTTTGGTACTCTGGTGAAATCATGTACAACTCGGAAGTTATCTGAGTCGAACAACGCAACGTAGTGCACAACTAGATAGATTTCTGCGTCGAATAAAAAAAGAACCACGAAAATCGGTTGAAAACTAAGGCCTGGGCAGAGTACACAAGATTTTGTCACACATAAACACACACAGACATACACCTATGGGTTTTTCGCGGATTTGGATTCAGAATGGTCTAAAACGGAATACTGTGTGGTTATCTTTTTTCTGTTGAGTGTTGTCCTCCTTCACCCCAGATCGATCGCATAAGGACGCCCAAGTCTTACTGTGAGACGTCCGAAAAACGAAGTTGAAATCACCAAAACTTGTTGATGGACAAGTCAATGATCCTTCCATTCACCCACGTACAGGCTGTCCGAGAAAGGTGCGGCCAAACTTCAGGGGTCGACTCTATAAGTAATTTGCAACAAAAAATGCATCTGGGTCATTTCAAAATTTGGGGTTATATTGTCCTCGAACTTTTCCATAAATTATTGTTGAAGTTTTTATGTTTTTTCTCCCGTAAACGTCCTTTGTTTTGGCCACTGAGGCAGATCCTGAAGTGGGCGCACACTTTATCAAGTAGTTTCAAATGTATAGAATTTTGAATTTTTTTCCATAATTTCGACTTTGTAGGGAGAGAGAAAACCAAGTGTGAGTTGAACTCATGAAACCTTTTTATTCCTTCAAAATACGAGAATCTTAGTTTAGGAGTCTCTTTCACTTATCGCAATCACAGTCCGAAGCTATATTCTAGGTACATCAGAATTATCAGATTCTTCAAGTCTTTCAATCAGTCTAATCTTTCGTAAAATGTGGGTTAATGAAAAGTCAGAATTATATGACCCAGCGGTGTGAATAGTTCAGGTAACTCTTAAAAATGTAAACGGCTTTGAAAAAAAAACTTCTCTCCCTGCAATTCCATCTCTCTTCCTACAAACCAGCCTCTTCCCAGAAGTCGTAGGTGAGGTTATCACTCTCTACTGGCCTCACCATTATTGATTCTGAACGTTAGAAAAAATACATAACACTATGGCATTCATAATTGTAATTTGAGTTTAATTAAACTTAGTTGAACACTTACCCTGATGAGTGAGGTGGTTGTAGGGATGGAGAAAGTATTTACCTACTCTCAAAGCTTCAACACTTCACAACATAACCCACACAACTGGGAGCTTGGAAATTCAACAAACTTCAGTAGCTTCGGAAGCCATCTTGCAGCAGTGTTCACTTTTGTTTTTCATGACACAAAATAATCGTTTTCCAGGAGTGGGCAGGCATTTCAAAAAACGCTGCAAATTATTACACAATGGTTTATTATTTTCTATATAGATCACTCGTCTACAAAATCACCAACCATCCAATATGAAAAGAAAAAAAAAAAAAAAAAATCAAAAAAAAAAAATCAAAATCACCAACTATCGATTGCATTTCGGTCAGCTCTAATTTGAACGGAGATTAGGCCTCTTTTGCGATTCACACTCGTGTTTTGATTTATATATATATATATATATTTCAGTATAAACACTTAAATTTTCGTAGTGAGCGAACGGTTTGTCCTACAGAGCTCCGCGTGGTCTCAAAAAATTCTAAAAATTCTATAGAATCTTAAATTGAAGGAAAAACAATACCTTTATATCGAAATTTTTTGAGTTAGAGCGTTTTCAAAATTTCAAAATTGATTTTGGAACCCTTAGGAGTGACCTACATCAACCAAAAGCTTCGGGGCACAACTAGACCCCAAATGGAGCCTACATACCAAATTTCATCAAAATCGGTCAATGCTAAGTGGCAAAAGTGCCGCGTACGGCGTACGGCGGACGGACGGCCAAATTTTTATTCGATTTTTGGATTCTACGTACCTTGAAACGTAAACCATCAAATTTTGAGGGGGTGTTAAAATTTTTTTTTTCTTAGTCGATTCCAAAGGTTCATTATTGAAAATAATAAACCAAAAATTGTAGGGAGAGAGAATAAAACCTTGTGACAGCATCAAAACATAGCAAAAACCCTTCCAATTCATGGAATTTTCGTTCGTTTCTAATTTATTCCTGAAGAGGAGAGTATCCTGGACCAATAACGTTTTTTACTTAAAGTAAAATATGAATATAGAGTTCTCCAAAAATTTTCAAAGTTCCCAACCTACCCTCTGTGACAGGTGTAGGGAGAGAGAATTGGGATCATTAATGATTTTTAATTATCTGAGTTAATTGATTAGTGAAATTCATTCTATGTGATCTTTGTAGACACCAACCTGCTGTATCTCCCTGAAAAAATTCTGAATTTCCAAGACAAATAGAGCGTTCACAAAAGCTGCGTGACAAGAAATAACCCCAAATTTTGAAATGGCCCATCTTACGAATTTTTTCAGATGCTTCATTTTCGAGTTGTTTCACTTTCTAAGATGTTTTTCTTGAGTTCAACCTTTTAATACTGAGATACCTATAGCTCCCTTATTTTCCATGCAAATTAAAATCTGAGTAAAGAGCATTAAATTTCCCGTCAGATGAGCTGCAACACACAGTTTTAACTTCGCAACTAATTGGATTTTTCGTAGTCCAAACCTAAAACCTAGTAGGAATGATAATTTAATTAAGGGAAAAAGGCGAGAGGAAAACCGACACGGAGACACTTGAACGAGAGAGAATTTTAACGAGGTGGCAGTGGTGGCAACATAACTAACTAAAAAAAACCTAAATCTAAAAGTTAGTTTCTCTAAGTTTTTTGACAAAATTCTCAAGACATTTTCACCTGTTTCCTATAGAGGAAAATCAATGCGGTTTTCATCAAAAACATCCTCGAAATCTCAGCTTTCCAAGAGTCTAATCAAAAAATGTTTTACAATGGAACTTAGGGGAGAAATTTGTGTTTCAACGCAGGAAAACATGAATTTTTTCAACGAAATAGACGTTTTGACGAGAGGATTGAGGGTTGGTCGGAGGGTGGGAGCAACGGCGATTTCCTTTAGAAAAACGTTGCAAATTATTACACAAAGGTTTATTATTTCTACATGGATCATTCGTCTGCAAAGAACACGGCTTTGCCATTCACTACCTATTGCTTCCGAGTCTACCAAGGCCGCGGATGCTTCGTTTTGACTTTTCGAGCATGAAAAAAAAAGTTCTCCAAAATCAAAATTTTCACTCGCGTTTTGCATTTTAGATCTATGAACAATTTTGGTTCCGTGTCTGTTTGTCTGTCTGTCATGAATTCCTTGTAACGCGCATAACTGTAGTTATGCATATAACTTCGTAAACATACGAAGTTATTTTCCGATTTCTATGAACTTTTCATGGATTGTGGAGACGATTAGACTTGTTGTTTCAATAGTGGAGACAAGCCACGCCCTCACAGCCAACTTTTGAACCCCCTCCACCATCCAGGCTTCACTGCTAAGGACTGGAGGCGAGATCCATGCATGGATGAGTCCTTCCAAGGTACATGGAACACACGGACTCGCTGAACGGAACAGGAAGAAGAAGAAGATGTTTCCTCTGCTTTTGTTATCAGTTTTCGAAGTCTTGAGTTTTCTGTCTCAGTGAAATTTTACTCATTACTAGTGAACACATTAATAACTGAAAATATAAACCGCAGGAAGAGGTGTTTTGTGAAGTAATTTGTGGTGAAAGAAGAGGCGATGATTGGAGGAGAGGCGACTGAAGATCAGATGATGGAAGAAGTGGAGATCAAACAGGAGGTGCTGATGGGGGATGAATACGTCAAAGAAGAGATTGGGAACAGCTGGACAGTAAAAGATGAATTCGAGGAAAATCTGCTGCTCAAACGAGAGGATGGTTTACCTGATCCACTTGGTGAGGAAAGTGACTTTATGGAGGAGTCTATTGGAGAACAGAGGTCTGAGGCAGGACCAGCGTGTGAGTTGAAGAAGGAGAAGACATTTGCATGTGATAGATGTGATTACAGAGCCTCAAAGCTAGGGAATTTGAAGAGGCACATGTCTACTCACACTGGGGAGAAGCCCTACGCCTGTGATAGTTGTGATTATAGAGCCTCGCGGCTGGGATATTTGAAGATTCACATGAGGACACACACTGGGGAGAAGCCCTACGCCTGTGATAGATGTGATTACAGAGCCTCAAAGGTAGGAGTTTTGAAGAGGCACATGTCTACTCACACTGGGGAGAAGCCCTACTCCTGTGATAGATGTGATTACAGAGCCTCGCAGCTGGGACACTTGAAGATTCACATGAGGACACACACTGGGGAGAAGCCCTACGCCTGTGATAGATGTGATTACAGAGCCTCGAAGGTAGGAGTTTTGAAGATTCACACGAGGACACACACTGGAGAGAAGCCCTACGCCTGTGATAGATGTGATTACAGAGCCTCGCAGCTGGGATCTTTGAAGATTCACATGAGGACACACACTGGGGAGAAGCCCTACGCCTGTAATAGTTGTGATTACAGAGCCCCAAAGCTAGGTGATTTGAAGATTCACATGAGGACACACACTGGGGAGAAGCCCTACGCCTGTGATAGATGTGATTACAGAGCCTCGCAGCTGGGACATTTGAAGATTCACATGTCTACTCACACTGGGGAGAAGCCCTACGCCTGTGATAGATGTGATTATAGAGCCTCGCAGCGGGGACATTTGAAGATTCACATGAGGACACACACTGGAGAGAAGCCCTACGCCTGTGACAGATGTGATTACAGAACCTCAAATGTAGGAGTTTTGAACATTCACATGAGGACACACACTGGAGAGAAGCCCTACGCCTGTGATACATGTGAATACAGATCCTCAAGGCTAGAAGTTTTGAAGATTCACATGAGGACACACACTGGAGAGAAGCCCTACGCCTGTGATAGATGTGATTACAGAACCTCAAATCTAGGTGGTTTGAAGATTCACATGAGGACACACACTGGAGAGAAGCCCTACGCCTGTGATAGATGTGATTACAGAGCCTCAAAGCTAGGTGATTTGAAGATCCACATGAGGACACACACTGGGGAGAAGCCCTACGCCTGTGATAGATGTGATTACAGAGCCTCAAAGGTAGGAGTTTTGAAGATTCACATGAGGACACACACTGGGGAGAAGCCCTACGCCTGTGATAGATGTGATTACAGAGCCTCAAAGGTAGGAGTTTTGAAGATTCACATGAGGACACACACTGGAGAAAAGCCCTACGCCTGTGATAGATGTGATTACAGAGCCTCAAAGGTAGGAGTTTTGAAGATTCACATGAGGACACACACTGGGGAGAAGCCCTACGCCTGTGATAGATGTGATTATAGAGCCTCGCACCTGGGACATTTGAAGATTCACATGAGGAGACACACTGGGGAGAAGCCCTACGCCTGTAATAGTTGTGATTACAGAACCCCAAAGCTAGGTGATTTGAAGATCCACATGAGGACACACACTGGAGAGAAGCCCTACGCCTGTGATAGATGTGATTACAGTGCCTCGACTTTAGGAAATTTGAAGATTCACATGAGGAGACACACTGGGGAGAAGCCCTACGCCTGTAATAGTTGTGATTACAGAACCCCAAAGCTAGGTGATTTGAAGATCCACATGAGGACACACACTGGAGAGAAGCCCTACGCCTGTGATAGATGTGATTATAGAGCCTCGCAGCTGGGACATTTGAAGATTCACATGAGGACACACACTGGGGAAAAGCCCTCCAAAGTTATAGATGTGATTACAGTGCCTCAATGCTAGGACGTCAGGAGACTCACATTTGGGAAAAGACAGGAAATATTCCAGGAAGTTCATTCTTATACAACAAATTTTGTAAATAATTTTCTCTAAGATAGGCTACTGCCCTGTTGATAAACATCAATAAATCAAAGTAGATAACTACCAATCGATATTTATTTCCAATTCCTTCATCATTAAAAATAATGATGATACCACCGATATATCGAAGAATCGATAGTTACATTGCTGTCAAGTTTAGGAATCAATAGGTTTTTAGAAAAATCCATTTCAATATATTGGTATTAGAGGTATTGATACTTTCTTGCCGCTTTTATCTTCGATAGTCAATAATTAATTGTCTTTTATCGGTTCTTTATGGTTTTATTCTGGTTTTTCACCTACCAACCATCGGTACCTACCTAAATTATTGGTCTGTTCGGAGAGGCAGTCCTGAACGGGTCGGAGGGGTTTGGAGGTGTCCATTCGCCTCCCCTTTTCAGTTCCAGTTTGGTTCCGGACTGCCTCTCCAAACAGACCCTAAATTAGGTAGTAGGTAGTTAGTAAGTACCTACCTAGGTTCGTGGTTGGTAGGTTAAAACAAAACGCTGCAAATTATTTCACAAAGGTTTATTATTTCCCAGTATAGATCACTCTTCTGCAAAGAACACGGCTTTGTCATTGTCACCGCCCACCAACCATAGTTACTACCTACCTACCAATTACCTACTTCACAATCAAGTTTATTAGGAAGAAAAAAGGATTCACACTCATTTCAAGGAAACAGAGAATTGTGGGTGCCTTCATCAGGATATTTGATTACTGGTTGCTAAGGACGCAAAACTAAGTACAATCCAAGAAACGAACAGCGATCGCATTTTGGTCAGCTAAAGTGTGAACGGAGATCAAGCCTCTTTTGCGATTCACACTCGTGTTTCTGATTTATCGAAGGAAAACTTTAAGATCTCGAAGGGAGCGAATGGATTGTCCTACAGAGCTCCGAGTGATCTCTAAAAATACTAAAACTTCAATACTACCTTAAATTGATGGATAAACTATTGCTTTTGTCACAGTGACGTCACACAGAATTGATTTAGCGATTCTTCAACAAATCTCGCTCAAAGGCAGTCATTTTTCCTTCGACTGACATCATGTTGTTAACAAAGATTGTAAGCAAGGTTTTTCATTATGCCAATCTGTGTGGTTACTAGTTGCTCTTCCCGTCCCGGAAGCGGTATTGAATTGTTTGGTTTCCTGAATTTTCGATAAACTAGGGATATATAAAAAATATCGATACTGATGTGAGCCTCCGCTCACTGACTTAACCCAGCAGTGATGAGGCGGAGCAGCCACCACCTATGCTCCCTTCCTCCATCGGGGGCTGGCGGGGTGGAGCGGGCATAGTACCGTCCCCGCTCCAGGGCGCCACCACCACCTTAGGTGCCCACCACTAGAAGCGCTCATGTCGGACTGACGTCACCGTCGCCACAGATCCCTGCCCGGACACCTATTGATGGAGGGTGGGGGCTCCAACAAAGAAATGAGCTAGTCACCGCGTGGAGCGGCCATATCCGTCCCAGTCCTGAAGCTATCAAATCCACACCCCTTCGCTTAAGATTAGATACGAATATCGAACCCCCTTAAAGCAAGTAGTGTTGGAACCCCCCCTCGATATCATTCCGCCGAGAAAGCCTTGTTGCCCACAAGTCTGATATACGAGTATCCCCCTTTGAATCCGACGGTAAGACTTCGTGACATCCATTCTGGACCATCTTCTCTTCTCACCACCTTTGGATTTTCTTCGGGCCCCACTGCTGTGAGTGTAAAAAACTAATCTATACATTGGCCAATGTAGTTGTGTTCAATTGTGTAGGAATAACGAGTTCAAGCCGAGTAAATGAACAATTTAGTAGTATCAGTCAGTCAGTCGAGTCCGACGTTAAATTGTGTAGAATCGAGTAGAGTCATTTGTAAAGTCGTTTGTAAGAAGGAGAGAAAGGAGATTGAAGACGCACTAATTTCATGTAAAACCTTTTATTTTGTACCTTGTATTTTTGCTTAAGAAACTTAACGTAGAGTCTCATTACCAATTATTTTCATTAAAAGAGTTAATATTAGCTTGTAAAACTGCGTTTCTCATTTAACTACCTAAATTCTGTAATAGACAGGTTTTACGTGTGATCACACCATTTTCGTGCAATCACACCATTTTAGTGCGACGCATCATTTTCATGCGTGCGCAGTTCACTGTGCACAGTTTCACTTTTCGTGCACTACAATTCCCTGCAGGAATCTGACTTCAGTCCTTCAGACCTAACCATATTTAGAGATTTACCAGTATTAGACCCTTCAGGTATTATTTTGATTTTGAGAGCCTTCAGCTACCTCTGAACCGCTACAGCTGTCTACCAGGTAATTATTAATTATTTCAAAATTCAGTTTCAATATTTACATTAAATGCAATTACCTTAGCTTATGTCAATATAGCCTCTCAACCTATATTTGGGTCGGTTTTAAACGGGTTCACTCGAGAATCTTCAATTCAACAGTAGTCCCAAGCTTACACTTTATAATACTTTTTTATTTACAATGAATCGGGATACTTTTTCTTTTTCCACAGTATCGACACTGATACTTTTTTTAAGGCTAAATGTCCCGAGTTTAGTTGTGAAATCTGCCACCACATGGCAGCACCAAAATTAAGAAAATTTCGTTTACTTCTCATTTGAGAACGGATCGAGATATTTTAATTCCGCAAACGGATTTCTCTTCAGGATCACCGTAGAATTCCGGGTAATTGGTTTGGAAAGTGTGCAAATTTTTTTTTCATACTGCCCCAACAAAAATTTGTTCAAATTTTGAAAATTTTCAAAAAGTGGCCTTATAGCCACTTGCAGAATTTAATTAAGAATACGAATCCGTTTGGGGAATTTTTCTAACTTGAACTTTTCAAACTCTTCTAATTTTCAAAATTTGAACAAATTTTTGTTGGGGCAGTATGAAAAAAAAATGTGCACACTTTCTAAACCAATTACCCGGAATTCTACGGTGATCCTGAAGAGAAATCCGTTTGCGGAACTAAAATATCTCGATCCGTTCTCAAATGAGAAGTAAACGAAATTTTCTTAATTTTGGTGCTGCCATGTGGTGGCAGATTTCACAACTAAACTCGGGACATTTAGCCATAAAAAAAGTATCAGTGTCGATACTGTGGAAAAAGAAAAAGTATCTCGATACATTGTAAATAAAAAAGTATTATAAAGTATCGATATTTTTTATATATCGCTAGTTTATCGAAAATTCAGGAATGCAGGCCAAAAGGCCGATATTCTACTTTTCTTCGTGAAGTTCTCTTGTCTTCCCCCACATTTTGTAATCAATTTTGGCAAACCAAACAATTAAATACCGCTTCCGGGACGGGAAGAGCAACTAGTAACCACACAGATTGGCATAATGAAAAACCTTGCTTACAATCTTTGTTGACAACATGATGTCAGTCCCAAAGTATGGCCCTGATGGTGCTGCCATCTCTTATCTCAGAATCTCACTAAAACCTCGTGACATCTTCACTTCTCTGAGCCAATAGGATTCTCCTTTCACTTATCTGATTGGGTATGACTTTCACTTTCTCGCTCCCTTTCACTTGTGACTATATAAGCTATGCTCTCTGTGATGTACCTTCAGTTATTGTTTGTTACTGATGATGACCTAACCGTTGAAATCGATTTAACTTGTAACTCATTATTTTCGTGGAAATAGACAACGTTCTACTCAACTCCGTTTTTATGCACACCCTATTGTTTAGAACTGATACACCCCTTTTTCCTGCAATCCTATCAGGCCTGTAGGTAAGAAAAACAGATCATTCAACCCCCCCCCCCCCTCCGCTTCACATACCTACCTTTCCACGGAATATACCTGCTCAACCCAGCAGCTTCAATTTCAGGAAACCCTGTTTCTTTTGGCTCCATAAACCACATAGTACTTCACAATCAAGTTCATTAGCAAATGCTTGCATACGAGTCTGCAACACATTGGGACATTTTCATGTAAACCACTACACAACAAGGTAGTGAAGTAAGGTTGTGAGTTCATGTAACCAAGCATCAAAATAAGAAAACAGTTTATTGTTCTTTACGCAACACAGTGAGTCTATTTTATTTACCTATTGGTCGCGTGAGCAAGACTTGCTTAGTTTTCGTGACGATTTTTCAGTTTATGTGCCAAAGCAAAGACATGAAAATGGCAATAGGCACTTGTCTCCGGTTCTCTATGCAAATAGGTATCCAAGTAGTAATAAATTCGTTCGATGTGACGAATAAATATTTCAACTTTCATTCTGGAAAACTTATTTAGAGAGTTTTTAATTGACACTATTGTTTATGTCAGCCTGGTTTGCTGGTCACCATGACAGTTGGACCTCACATGTCACTGTTCTTGAATAGTGTCAAGACCCTGAGGAGTCTGTATCAGCTGTTCGCTAACTGTTCTCTACTAACTATTACATAATTGCTTATTATAATTAAAATAATAATCACCATCATTCTGTTTAATTACCACGAAATTTGTTAACAGACAAATTACTTATTGGTATCTAGGTAATTGGTAGGTAGGTAGTAACTATGGTTGGTGAGCGGTGACAATGGCAAAGCTGAGATCTCTAAAGGAAAATAAAAAACCTTCGTGAAATAATTTGCAGCGTTTTGTTTTAACCTACCAACCACGTACCTAGGTAGGTACTTACTAACTACCTACTACCTAATTTAGGGTCTGTTCGGAGAGGCAGTCCGGAACCAAACTGGAACAGAAAAGGGGAGGGGAATGGACACCTCCGACCCGTTCAGGACTGCCTCTCTGAACAGACCAATAATTTAGGTAGGTGCCGATGGTTGGTAGGTAAAAAACCAAAATAAAACCATAAAGAACCGATAAAAGTCAATTAATTATTGAATATCGAAGAGAAAAGCAGCAAGAAAGTATCAATACTTCCGATACGAATATATTGGAAAGGATTTTTCTAAAAACCTATTGATTCCTACACTTGGCAGCAATGTACCTATCGATTCTTCGATATATCGGTGATATCATTATTTTTAATGATGAAGGAATTTGAAATAAATATCGATTGGTAGTTATCTACTTTGATTTATTGATGTTTATCAACAGAGCAGTAGCCTATCTTAGAGAAAATTATCTACAAAATTTATTGTATAAGAATGAACTGCCTGGTATATTTCCTCGAATTATTGCTTGTCTTTTCCCAGGTGTAAGTCTCCTGACGTCCTAGCTTTGAGGCACTGTAGTCCCCCAGAGTGAGTCTTCATGTGAGTCTGTAGAATCTTTCGTTTTGAGGCTCTGTAATCACATCTTTCACAGGCGTAGGGCTTCTCCCCAGTGTGTGTCCTTATGTGCATTTTCAAATCGCCTGGCCTCGATGTCCTGTAATCACAACAATCACAGGCGTAGGGCTTCTCTCCAGTGTGTGTCATCATGTGCATCTTCAGAACCCCACTCTTTGAGGCTCTGTAATCACATCGATCGCAGGCGAAGGGCTTCTCCCCAGTATGTGTTCTTATGTGCATTTTCAAATCGCCTAGCCTCGATGTCCTGTAATCACAACTATCACAGGCGTAGGGCTTTTCCCCAGTGTGAGTCCTCATGTGCATTTTCAGATGTCCTAGGAGTGAGGCTCTGTAATCACAACTACCACAGGCATAGGGCTTCACCACAAGGTGAGTCTTCATGTGCAACTTCAAATCTCCTGGCCTCATTGTCCTGTAATCACATCTATCACAGGCGTAGGGCTTCTCCCCAGTGTGTGTCCTCTTGTGCATCTTCAAATTTCCCAGCTGTGAGGCACTAAAACCACATCTATCACAGGCATAGGGCTTCTCCCCAGTGTGCATCCTCATGTGAGTCTTCAAAACACCCAGCTTTGAGGCTCTGTAATCACATCTATCACAGGCGTAGGGCTTTTCCCCAGTGTGAGTCATCATGTGAATCCTCAAAGCATCTAGCTTTGGGGCTCTGTAATCACATCTATCACAGGCGTGAGGCTTCTCCCCAGTGTGTGTCCTCATGTGCATTTTCAAATTTCCCAGCTGCGAGGCTCTAAAATCACAACTACTACATGCATAGGGCTTCTCCCCAGTGTGTGTCCTCATGTGAATCTTCAAAACCGCTCGCTGCGAGGCTTTGTAATCACACCTATCACAGGCGTAGGGCTTCTCCCCAGTGTGTGTCCTCATGTGAATCTTCAAAACCGCTCGCTGCGAGGCTTTGTAATCACACCTATCACAGGCGTAGGGCTTCTCCCCAGTGTGAATGGACAAGTGCATCTTCAAATTTCCTATCTTTGAGGCTCTGTAATCACAAGTATTACAGGCGTAGGGCTTCTCCCCAGTGTGTGTCCTCATGTGCATTTTAAAATTTCCCAGCTTCGAGGCTCTAAAATCACAACTATTACATGCATAGGGCTTCTCACCAGCGTGAGTAGACAAGTGCATTTTCAAATTCCCTAGCTTTGAGGCTCTGTAATCACATCTATCACATGCAAATGTCTTCTCCTTCTTCAACTCACACGCTGGTCCTGCCTCAGACCTCTGTTCTCCAATAGACCCCTCCATGACGTCACTCTCCTCACCAAGTGGATCAGGTAAACCATCCTCTCGTTTGAGCAGCAGATTTTCCTCGAATTCATCTTTTACTGTCCAGCTGTTCCCAATCTCTTCTTTGACGTATTCATCCCCCATCAGCACCTCCTGTTTGATCTCCACTTCTTCCATCATCTGATCTTCAGTCGCCTCTCCTCCAATCATCGCCTCTTCTTTCACCACGAATTACTTCACAAAACACCTCTTCCTGCGGTTTATATTTTCAGTTATTAATGTGTTCACAAGTAATGATTAAAATTTCACTGAGACAGAAAACTCAGGACATTCAACTTCGAAAACTGATAACAAAAGCAGAGGAAACATCTTCTTCTTCTTCTACCTGCACCCGTCAGCGAGTCCGTGAGTTCCATGTACCTTGGAAGGACTCATCCATGCATGGATCTCGCCTCCATCCCTTCGCGAACAGCTGAATCAGACTCTGCAGGTAGGGATGGCATATCGAATGAAATATATCGATATACTGTCAATGATATATCGTCAATAAGATATCGATAGCTACCTACGATAAATCGGAGAAAATATATCGATATTTCGATATATCGGAAGATCTAACTTGGAAAAACTTGTTGAAGTAGATACGCGAGTTGAAACGTTTTAAAGCAATACAAACATCATTTTGGAAGAAATACATCGATGCATCGGATGATCAACTAGGGAAAACGGTTGAAGTAAGTATTTAACCTGCTTTGAAAAGTTACTGGGTACGAATTATCGAAATTATCATATCTAGTTGAAAAAGTGCGAAAATGAAGGTAGTCCGAGCATTACGTCAGTAGCAAAGGTTTTTTTGGCGTTGCAAATTTTGGGGATAAACTACCCTCAAGGGTCCAAACAACATAATATAAAAAATCATAGAAACCCTCGCCATAGCAATGTTTCAGTAATTTATAAATTGCTTCAACTCGTATAAGTATTAGATAGATTCAATCTGGACGCGTCTCTATTACTTTTGGCTCAAGTCAAAATTTATTTGACTTATTTAAATTAAATAAGTTTATTTTATTTATTTGAGCGCCACTGTAGTGTAAACCATCATGTTTGAGATGAAGTCAACAGTCTGAAATCAAACCATCACTTAGGTAGGTGCCAACAAAATTTGGAATAAAATTACTTAATGTTTTTACAGGTACAGGCGTCCCTTCCTTCTCATCTATTCATTTTAATATTTAATTTTTACTTGTTGAAAACAAGTCGCGATAATCGATATTGACCGATAATATAGGTTCTCTGTATCGATATAATACATCGATAAATCAAACGTAATACATCGATACAGTTTATACAGGGTGTCCTCGAAAACGTTCCCCCCCCCCCTGCTAAAATCGTTCAGGAAGTGGTAAAAACGAAATTTTTTTTTTGAATCTTCATGATTTTTCCCAAGGATCTCAAATATGACCACGGTGCGCATTGCGCATGTGCGCAATCGAGCGCAACGCACACCAACTTCGTTTTTTCAAATGAGACCCCCCATTTTTTATTGCAGATTCGGATTCTACGTAAAATTTCATGAACATTTCACCCCTCAACCGATTTTTTTTTGTTGCGCGCAACCCGCTCAGTGCGCGCTCAAAGATGCGCAACCGCAAGGTTGTGTCAAAATGTGCATGTACGAAGTACCTAAGTGTGATACATGACATTTTAGTATTTTTTTACGCTGAATCACGTGGTGATGTTAGTTTCTTAATTTTACAGCATTTTTATCAAATTATCGACGAAAAATTAACTTTTAAAAAAGGAAAATTGCATTTTTACTCATTACGCACCTTCTGTGCCCATGCGTTAACTTCATCCTTGTTAATAAATTGAAATTTATGTTTTGACATTAAAAAAAAACTCCGATCGCACGTAATTTATTGCAATATTTTAGAGAACCTTGCTTCATAGCTAACGATATGTAGCTATGATTTTGTTTACTGGTAGCAGCATTGCATTTTTTGTGATAAAAAAAAGTGCCGCGAAAAATTCCTTGACCCCCAGCCAAAAGACATGTCTATGTCAAAACGATTGTTTATCACACTGGACTCTTCACTAGTAATTTCACAAGGACTCTCTACTTGTAATTTCTCGTGAAAAAACTGTCCTGTCTACTTGAAAATCTCATTTCGATTATCTTGGTAAAAAGTTTTTAAGAAGACAGGGTGGTTTTGCCCTTAAAAAATGCAATTTTCCTTTTTTAAAAGTTCATTTTTCGTCGATAATTTGATAAAAATGCAGTAAAATAAAGAAACTAACATCACCACGTGATTCAGCGTAAAAAATATTAAAATATCATGTATCACACTTAGGTACTTCGTACATGCACATTTTGACACAACCTTGCGGTTGCGCATCTTTGAGCGCGCACTGAGCGGGTTGCGCGCAACAAAAAAAAACGGTTGAGGGGTGAAATGTTCATGAAATTTCACGTAGAATCCGAATCTGCAATAAAAAATGGGGGGTCTCATTTGAAAAAACGAAGTTGGTGTGCGTTGCGCACGATTGCGCACGTGCGCAATGCGCACCGTGGTCATATTTGAGATCCTTGACAAAAATCATTAAGATTCAAAAAAAAAATTTCTTTTTTACCACTACCTGGACGATTTTAGCAGGGGGGGGGGGGGGGGAACGTTTTCGGGAACACCCTGTATATCGATATATCGTTACCATCCCTATCTGCAGGGTCTTGACAATATTCAAGAACAGGGACATGTAAGGTCCAACTGTCATGGTGACCAGCAAACCAGGGTGACATAAACAATGGTGTCAATTAAAAACTCTCGACATAAGTTTTCCAGAATGAAAGTTGAAATATTTATTCGTCACATCGAACGAATTTATTACTACTTGGATACCTATTTACATAGAGAACTGGAGACAAGTGCCTAATAGACACTGCCTATTCGTACATCTCTTTCTGATCCTACTTACATTGCGATATAAAACCTTCTGATGATTTTGATCGTATTCACCTTTATAATGTAGTGAACACCACAAACCTAGGTTTTCCAGAGTTCTTACTGCATTTTTGGTTAATCATTTTCAATAATGAACCTTTGGAATCGACCAACACATTTTTTTTAAACCAACCCTCCCCATCAAGGAAGGAGTCTGGTTACCCAAAGAGATTGATGTTTTGAGATTGGCTGATATGCATCGGATCATCTATACAATCGAGTTATGGATACGAGGAAGCTATGTGCCACACCCACTAGACAGAAGTGTTTTCGTATGAAGATCTTGGGAACTAATTAGTGAAATGTTTTGATTTTTGATATAACTGGTTTTCTCTTCAATCGAGGAGACAATTGACCAGGCATCTCGTAGATCTGACCCCACGAGTAGTTTCGAATAATTCTGATTCCTGCCAGTCGTGGAACTTTCTACCTTTCCAGTGGACAGGACGTACAATATGGCGGTATCGATTAGGTTCATAATATTTCAAACTAATTCCGGGATATTCTTACGTAATTTGACTCCGGAAGTTGTTCCGGTCTCCTGCAGCTCCCAGCTTATTTTTCCCGACCCAGTTCTGCATTGTCTCATCAGCGCGATCCCTTTGTGGCTGAGGAAGAGGGGGGGGGGGCTGTGCCCCCTGCCAAGTTTCCTCTCCAGTCGCTGACAGCTGGTCACAGCGGGAGAATGATGAGGAAGGCAATCTGTCGCTGTCCACATTCCGTTCATCCGAGGAAGTGAATTTTTACTTTCCTCACCCGACAGTCAAGTCAATAGTAGTAGGAAATCTCTTGTCGATCATGTTGCGTAATAATCCAAATTCCTTCCAACACTGACAAAATACACCCTCAGTAAAAAGTCCCAGGTAGGACCTATATTCATAGATAATTTTTTATTTTCCCCATACTTACTAATTTACTACAACTCATTTTATCCCAATAAGGAAAAATAAAAAGTTCAAAATCATGAATTTTGGTTCGAAGGAAAGATTCCACCTTTTACATCTTTCCATAATAAATAATAGCAAATTTTTTTTCTTAATAATTAAGAAAAAAATTTGCTATTATTTATTATGGAAGCAATTATTGCTTCCTCTCTACCAAGGTAGCGGGAACATTGTTTTCATTTTTCAAGGTTGAAAAAACTGTTCTCTAAAACCGAAATTTGCTCTCGCGTTTTACGTTTCAGAGCTTCCTGAACAATTTTGGTTCCGTGTCTGTCTGTGTGTGTGTGTCTGTCCTAGTAACGGGTATAACTATAGTTAACGGGTATAACTAGTATAACTAGTTATAACTGGTATAACGGGTATTCCTAGTAACGGGTATAACTATAGTTAACGTAAAACGGATTGGGAATGGGGTCCAATGAATTATTGAATAGTTCTTAAGATACTATAGTTATTGTCCGATTTCACAGAAACCATCAGGGATTGTGCGGGTTGGCTTGTAGATGGTCCCCTATGAAAATAATGGCCTCAGGACTGATAGCAGCCGCTGCGCATCGGTGAATTTCCCGGTAACAACTATAATTTCAACATTTTGGTTTACTATTTTCAATAATAAGCCTTTGGAATCGAGCAAGAAAAACAAAAATTTATCCCCCCCTCAAAATTTGATATTTTACGTTCCAAGGTACGTGGAATCCGAAAATCAAATAAAAAAATTTACGTCCGTCCGCCGTACGCGGCACTTTTCTTAGCAACACTGGACCGATTTGGTTCAAATTTGGTAGGTACCTATATGTGCTCCATTTGGGTTCTAGTTGTGCCGCGAAGCTTTTGGTTGATGTAGTTCACTTCTAAGGGGTGAAAATTAAGGGTTGAAATTTTCAAGAGTGTCCTAGCTCGAAAACTCGAAAAAAAGTATCGTTTTTTCACCAATTTTAAATAGAACTTATTGAATTTTTAAAAATTTTTGAGGCCACCCGGAGCTCTGTTGGACAAACCGTTCGGTACTCCACGAGTACTTGAAGATTTTCCTTCGATAAAACAGAATCATGAGTGTGAATCACAAAAGAGGTCTAATCTCAATGTTGTATCTCAAATTGTATCTGAATAAAATACGATCGCTGTTCATTTCTTCGAGTTTTGCTTTCTGCGTAACCAGTAATCAAATTTCCATATGAAGCTTTCTATTTTTCGAATCGAGTGTGAAGCGTTTAGTTCTTTCTAATAAACTTGATTGTGAAGGTGTGAAGCAGTATGGTGTGGTAGGTAGTACCCACCAATAGTTGGTAGGTAAAAAAAAGGTTAAAAAACGCTGCAAATCATTGCCTAAAGGTCACTGGTTCTCCATCAATAGCACCTACCACCATCTGTATTCTCCCTTGACCTTCCCTCTCAAATTTCAGCTTCCTGCGTTCAATAGGATTGAAAATGGCTTCGGAGCTCACTCAGCTGATCAGTGCTATTCCAGGCGTCTCCAGCATTCGAGAAGATCTTCTTCACTCTTCAGATCACTGATCAGCTGAGTGAGCTCCGAAGCCATTTTCAATCCTATTGAACGCAGGAAGCTGAAATTTGAGAGGGAAGGTCAAGGGAGAATACAGATGGTGGTAGGTGCTATTGATGGAGAACCAGTGATCTATACAGAAGGGTGATCTATACAGAAAATAATAAACCTTTCGGCAATGATTTGCAGCGTTTTTCGCAAATTTTGTGAAACAAAACCTCAAAATGAAAATTTAGAGAAATTTTTTCAGAGCTCTGAAGGCCACGATCAAAACTACCAAAACGAAAATTTGCAACTATGATGTAATTCCGAAGACTGATGGCTCCTAATAATCGAGGACTGTCGGTCTTCTGGGAAAGATTTCGCGTTGAGATAGCAGGCTCGTCGACCTCGCTGGACTCGTGAGTCTCTCCGGCCGTTGCATGCAGTCCGGCGGTCCTTGGAATTAATTCCAACACATTTGAAGCTTCCTACAGCCGAGAGCAGATCGCACTTAAGTGAGTAATCTCGTAAGACAATGCCTCGTTCCGCAGTACGAGTTTCTGCATTTAGAAGAGGACGAATCTAGCCGTCTACGTTCAAGCCGCAGACCCACCATCATCCTTCAGCCAGTTTATCTACATTGGTCCTCAGCTGAACCTCCTCCGAATGAAGATCAAGAATTACGCCTTTTGACCTCGAAATATGACGTGGCGCCATAGTATCCTTTCTGGTGCCAATCTTCAGCTTAAAATCACAACTAGTGAGACCAACCCTCTGTTCACAAAGTGACATAAATCAAATAGAGAGTTGATCGCAAATATTTTGCCAGTTTCACTCATTGGACACCCTTCGAGCAGCACCTTTGTAGGAATCCCTCGATGAGACCTTATGAATACTAAAATAAAAACTTCAGCCAACTTGGGTGGGCAGAAAAGGAACCAATTGCAGCAGGAATTACCTAGTTGCTGTAAATATACGAGTATAATATTATTGAGCAGTATCATCGATGAAATAAAACGCTGCAAATCATTGCTCAAAGGTTTATTATTTTCTGTATAGATCACCCTTCTGTATAGATCACTGGTTTCTCTATCAATAGCACCTACCACCATCTGTATTCTCCCTTGACCTTCCCTCTCAAATTTCAGCTTCCTGCGTTCAATAGGATTGAAAATGGCTTCGGAGCTCACTCAGCTGATCAGTGATCTGAAGAGTGAAGAAGATCTCCTCGAATGCTGGAGACGCCTGGGAGAGCACTTCCATTCAATAGGAGTAAAAATGGTTTTGGAGCTCACTCAGCTGATCAGTGATCTGAAGAGTGAAGAACCCTTTGAGCAATGATTTGCAGCGTTTTTTACCCACCAACATTTTTTTTACCTACCAGCTAGGTACTACCTACCACACCATACTGGCTTCACACCTTCACAATCAAGTTTATTAGAAAGAACTAAACGCTTCACATTCGATTGGAAGAATAGAAAGCTTCATATGGAAATTTGATTACTGGTTACGCAGAAGGCAAAACTGTATACAAATGGAAGAAATGAACAGCGATCGCATTTTAGTCCGATAAAATTTGAATGGAGTTTAGACCTCTTTTGCGATTCACACTCATGATTCTGTTTTATCGAAGGAAAACCTTCAAGTACTCGTAGGGACCGAACGGTTTGTCCTACAGAGCTCCGGGTGGTCTCAAAATTTTTTAAAAATTCAATACTATTTAAAATTGGTGAAAAAACGATACTTTTATTTCGAGAGTTTTCGAGCTAGGGCACTCTTGAAAATTTCAACCCTTAATTTTCACCCCTTAGAAGTGAGCTATATCAACCAAAAGCCTCGCGGCACAACTAGACCCCAAATGGAGCCCGTATACCAAATTTGAACCAAATCGGTCCAGTGTTGCTAAGAAAAGTGCCGCGTACGGCGTACGGCGGACGGACGGAAATTTTTTTGTTCGATTTTCGTATTCTACGTACCTTGAAATGTAAAACATCAAATTTTGAGGGGGGGTTAAAATTTTTTTTTCTTGCTCGATTCCAAAGGCTTATTATTGAAAATAATAAACCAAAAACACGAAACTTGATGCTCACGATTATGTCGCTGGTATTTGATGAGAACAAACAGCAACACGATTCTGAAGTCTTTACCGATTATGTTGACTATTTTTCAATTTTCGTTCAACGAGACACGATGCCCATTTTTGTCGAGCCCAGCTCCCAACTACCCTCCGAATTTGCTAGCTACCAGATCGTGGTAAATTGATGTAAAATTAAAATCAATTTTGAGCGTACTCAGTTGTTCGAAATTGATGAAATTCGTAAGGAGAGAAATTTTAGAGGATAACAAATCAATTTCATCAAAATTAAACAACTATTTTTTTCATGTAGTTATTTCAAATGCTGTAGTGCTGGTTCCTGCAAATTAGTGGTAAAACTAGTGCCTCCTGAACCAAGAACACAGCTGACATTGCAAATGGACGATTGCTAGAGCGCTGGTCTTGAGACTAATTTCCGTTTTGTATCACAATGGGGTGTGCGCCTGGGTCGGAAAAACTGTTTATTGTTATTTTCAATCTAAACTAGAACTGATTCTGAGAATTTTGACACCAACCGCGACCTTCTAGAGTGAGAAGACCTTTTTCTACGATCTTTCAAAGTTTCGAATGTTTATGACGTCACAGGGGGCTGGGGAGTCCCGCCCAGGCGGGAGTGGCGCGTGACGTCATAAACATTCGAAACTTTGAAAAATCATAGAAAAAGATCTAGGTACTCATCCAAAAAGAGAACGGCTGGTGCCAAAATTCTCAGGATGAGGTCTACTTTCGATTAAAAATTAAAAAAACGCTGCAAATTATTACACAACGGTTTATTATTTTTATATAGATCACTCGTCTACAAAATCACCAACCATCCAATATGAAGAGAAAAAATAAAAAATAAAAAAAAAATAAAAATAAAAATCACAATCACCAACCATTGATCGCATTTCGGTCAGCTCTAATTTGAACGGAGATTAGGCCTCTTTTGCGATTCACACTCGTGTTTTGATTTATATATATATTTTAATATAAACCCTTAAATTTTCGTAGGGAGCGAACGGTTTGTCCTACAGAGCTCCGAGTGGTATCAAAAAATTCTAAAAATTCTATAGAATCTTAATTTGAAGGAAAAACAATACCTTTATATCGAAATTTTTTGAGTTAGGGCGTTTTCAAAATTTCAAAATTGATTTTGGAACCCTTAGGAGTGACCTACATCAACCAAAAGCTTCGGGGCACAACTAGACCCCAAATGGAGCCTACATACCAAATTTCATCAAAATCGGTCAATGCTAAGTGGCAAAAGTGCCGCGTACGGCGGACGGACGGCCAAATTTTTATTCGATTTTTGGATTCTACGTACCTTGAAACGTAAACCATCAAATTTTGAGGGGGTGTTAAAATTTTTTTTTCTTGGTCGATTCCAAAGGTTCATTATTGAAAATAATAAACCAAAATTAGGCGCACCCCCCATTATAACTACAATACTCGTAGTGCCTAGTAAACACTGACTTTCTAGCAGAGAGGAACTTCGCCTTCAAAATGTTCTCCAAAATCAAAATTTCCACTCCGTTTTACGTTTTGGACATTCCTGAACCATTTTGGTTCCATGTCTGTCTGTCTGTCTCTCTGTGATGAAATCCTTGTAAATAGGAACACGAATTTATAGTCCAATTTTTGATGAAATTTTCATATATTGTGCGGTTTGAGGTGTAAATGGTCCCCTATGGAAATCATAGCCTGATAGTCGCCACTGCGCATGCGCAGACGTGAAATCCTAGTAAGAAGAATAACTTCAACATTTTCCATGCGAATTCAATGAAATATGCCAATAACAATTTTTTGTAACGTCAACTCATCACTTATTTGACATGTCATAATAGAAAATAATAAACCAACATGTTTTAACCTTTTTCGTGTTGTCCTCCGTAACAACAAACCATCCAATATTCCACATTCTACCGCAATCCAAGTCCACCCAATTGAACTGTGGTATGTAAATATTTTTAATGATGTATACAGTGCGGTTACGGTGACGAGGAAGCTATGTGCCACACGCACTTGGCAGACTTTTCACTCAGAAATTCCGGGTAACGCCCCTTCTCTTCTAGCTTTCAAGTGACAATACTGTGTTATGAACGGAACAAGCGCATTTACTCATCTTACGTACAGTGATGAAAACTGAGTGTTTTCAGGGCCGTGAATCATCCTTTGTGGTTGCAGAGGTGCAATCATCGTTTTGATAAAAGCTGTCTCCACAAACAGCAGCTCTCTTCGCAAAAATACAATTTCCTCTCCCCGACGACGACTCACTGGAACCTACATAAACCGATATGAGTCATGGCAATTGCGTTTATTTGTACTCAGTATCCAATATTCTACGTTCGCCAGCTCATACAGGCTCGACACACCCAACTCTTGTGTGGGCAAACAGAATTTTTATTACACTTCGCCCATTGCCTCATATTGAACGACAATCCGACGTGTTCCTGACTGTACCAGCTGCTCCTAGCACAGCTAACCCACGTTTCCTGTATTGATTTCACCTACTGTTAGTTGACCAGTCCTGCTCACCTTCGAAGGACCTTGCGAACGAAACGGGGAAAATCTTATCATTGACGACCCTCAATGTAATCCGCATCATACTGTGCAAATCGGAATCCATACATAAGGAGACGGCTAGTCACTTCTAGGGCTGAGACATCGATGTCGGTGTTTCGAAATCATCGACGTTTCTCTCTGAACATCGATGTTTTGTGTGCGATGTTTTACTTGCGATTCTATCGATGTTTCTCCTTTTCCCCTGTTATCTCTTATAGCTTTCATCAAGCCTCATTTTCATAAATGCACATACAAAGAAATTGGCTGATTTGGGGGAAACTATTCACAAAATACTCGATGTTCCATTAGTTTGGTTCCCATTAGGGATTACTGATGGAACCCAAGTCTTGATAATCAGGGAATAAAATCAACCTCCGGATTTTCATGAAGTATTCTTTGTTCCACTGGAACAAATCAGTGGTGTCACCATGGTGCCAGGACACCAGAAACCTCGAATTTCGTGGGGTTTTCGGGTGTATCACCTTGAATACGGATGTGACCTTCTACGGAGTTTGTGTGACTCATTTTTTATAAAAATGCAAAACGTTGTGACTAAATAGTGAAATATCATTCAATTTCCAAGTTCAAATGCTTTTCAAAAATTCAAAATGTAGCGGAATTTTCCAAGCCCAGGAGCGATTCTTCAGCACGTTGTTAGGAAGTTTTTATTATTGACAATAAATTAAATTCGCTGGTTTGGGCGAAACCCTCATTGATTCAATTTTCTGCTTAAACTCGGTTTACTGAAGTTTTTGTTTACATCGATGGTAGTTTTTTAAAATATCGATGTTTTTGATGGATGTTGCAGCCCTAGTCACCTCCTGGAATAGAACCAGGCTCGTCGCCTTCCAAGCTGACCTTCTTCTTCTTCATCTTCAAAACTTCATATCGATACCATAAAGCACTAAGGTGCTATGTCCATCCATCTTCCAGATTTTTTATTGTCTTTTAATTTCAGAAAAACTCAAATTCAACAAAACTATTATTGACCTTCTTGACGATTATAGCTTGAAAATTTATTGAGGAAATTAAAGAATCTACTGTAAATAGCCATTATTTTAGGAATTTTGCACTGGTGGTAATTTCTTTTGCGTTTGTCTCAAAACTCCGTTTTTGGACATAGTGCCTTTGTGCTTTAAGGTATCGATATAATCGGTCAATAAAATTCCGATCTCCCCTTTTGCCATTCGCGACGCCACGAATGGCAGTCAGACGAAAATCCAACCTGAAATGGTTGTTTACTTTACTTAATTGTCAGTCGAAAGTGTGGAGGAAGAATTAATACCTAACTAAAGAAGGATCAGAGAGTGGGCAAAGTGAGAAGATAGCGAATATTGTACTCGGAGGAAGAAAAACATCAAGACTGCAAAAACTCAAAAATTTTCATCTAAATCGGACTGGTACAAGGATTAGCGGACGCAGACACAAAGCCCTGCCGATCGCCATTGAAACCTCGGCACCCCAAATTGTTTTCTCTTTTTGGGGAGATCAGAAGAGAAATCAAAATTCGGATCAATGAAGATGTCCTAGTCGACTCGTTGATGGCAGTGTCAGAACAGTAAGGTTGGTTACTCCTAGGTAATTTCTCTTCTCATTAGACCAGCGACAGACTCGTGCGGTGCGGGATCCGATTTCCGATAACATCGAACAAGTAATTGAGGTAACAACTTTCACCATTCATGATTCGTCGTCGATAACTATCGAATAACTTTCAACTAGGCTGAGAGCTCAATAAACTAACAGCGCCTCTCAAGACACACGAATCAGTCTTCTCGTCCCCCAAAGTACACAAGTAGGTTTCAAGGATTTATGTGAATACGTCAAAACTAGTTACCACAGTCAGATGAAACTAAGTATTATGAAATATAAGTCCGGGTCATGCAGGGTGAGTTAATGAGCGAATTTAAAAACCCGTTACCTTAACAGATTTTCAGCTATTATCTAACAGTAGTAAATTTCTACTGTTGTTGAGGTGTTCTGATTTCACGGTGATTCTGAATACACGAAATTTCAAAATATTTAAATTAGACATTACCAAGGTAAACCTAAAAAAACATGAGTTTTGACCATCTTTAAAAAAATCATCAGTAGATATGTAAAGGTATTACACATATAGATATGTATAGGTATTATTATTTCTCTATTAAGGGAGAGATTAGATGAAGGTTAATACTTGAAGTGAACGTAGTAACATGTATACAGGAAGAGAAAACAACAAAATTATGTATATAAACACGTAATTTACTAAATTACAAAAATATTTGATGTCACGGCCTAGAAATATTTGACTACTCTAATGATTTTACTCGTAGTTACCGAATTTGTTTATCCATCATCGACGAAACACCCTAAATAATTCCGTGGTGCTCCCGCAAAGGTGATTCCAGAAACGGCAGAAATAGCTGAATTGAGTGGTCTAATAACATTGTGATTTTCCCCTTGAAATGATCATATTGCTTTATTATTATGAATTATGCGGGTTGACGTGTAGACGGTCCCCTATGAAAATCAAGGCCTCAAAATGGACAGTAGCCTCTGCGGATGCGCAAACGTAAAATCCTTGTTAACAGCCATAAAACTTACATTTTTCATCCGAATTTTATCAAATTTTCAAAGAATATGAGAATTCGGTTGTAGATGGTCCCCTATAAAAATCATTGTCCTGAGACTGATGGTAGCCAATGCGTATGCGCAAACGTCAATTCCTTGTAACATCCATAACTTCCACATTTCCATCCGATTTCGACGAAATTTCTCAGGATTGTTCAGATTGACGTGTGGATGGTCCCCTATGAGGGTAGTGGAAGATATTAATGTTTTGAGATTAGCTACTATGCATCGGATCATCTATACAATCGGGTTATGAACACGAGGAAGCTATGCGCCACACCCACTTGGCAGACTTTTTTTTGCAGTACTCCCAGTACTCTCGAGTCGAATAAAAAGAGGCTATCAATTTCTCCCTTAGAGGGAAATCAAACGAAATTTCTCCCTTCGAGGGAGAAACAATAGATCATGAATATTGTCCAGTGTTGTAGGTGTAATTTGAAAATTAAAACGATGAAATAAAATACACACAAGATATTTTATGTTCTAATAATATGTACCTACCTATTTACCGTTTCTATGAATCGCAAGTAATATATCGCAGTTTTCTAGATAGAATTCCTTGACCCCCGCCAAAAGACGTATCCATGTCAAAAAACATTACACTTTTTTTCACAAACCCGAGCAAAAATGCATAATATGGATATAATTATTGTCAAATTTGACCCCTTGGAGTATTCCAAAAACTTTGGTTGATCGAACCCAACCTTCCTTTTGTTATTGTGGACATTTTGACATTAATTTAAATTTTTTATAAAATAAATAATAATAAATAAAAAGAATAATAAATAAAATAATATTTTTATATATTGTATAAAGTGTCAATACTTGGTATAACCGTGTCATATAGGTTAACGAGCAAATTTGACCAAAGGTGAGCGAAAATCACAAGAAAACGGCTCTTATCACGCGTCTACTGTCCTCTCTTTACACAAAACTACGGGAACAGTAATTATTTCATTTTATGTTCGACTCGGTAGCGGAGAATACTTGTCTCCACTGTCCTTCAAGGAATCTGAACACCTATTGGCAAGAGTAGAGCCGCTGATCGCCTCATAGAACAAGAAATGGAGAAATAATTATACGAAAATCTTCTTCATATGGGAAAGTTACTGTCAATGGGACTTTGAGATCCAATTTTCCTGCTCTTAAGGATCCTCTGCTCGAATTAATTGTGATATTACTGTCAGTGGGACGCCATACTGGGAAATCCTACCTTCCTGCAATTAATGAATCATCTGCTCATATACGTCCTTCATTCAGATCACCCGCCACAGACGAAAACTTTCACGCATTTTAATGTTATTTGTGTTGTTACTTCAGTTGTAAGTTGATCTGCTACCCTATATTGAACCATATGAATTTTTTTGCAGAGGCTGTCATTAGGTACTCCGAATGTAACAATGGATCGAGACCTAAAACCATCATCATTTACCGTGACGGTGTCGGTGAAGGCTAGATCCCGTTCGTGTATAAACATGAAACGGAGCTAATAAAAGTATGTATTACTGATTTTTTTCTAAAAAAAACTGATAAAATGTCAAATTTCATAAAAAGTTTGCTTTTTGACTTGAATTTTTAAAATGTTTTATCGCTAAAAGATGTTGGTTTTGCACTAGGCAATTGGAAATTTAACGCTCTTTCCAACAATATCCTCAAATGTGAATTAACTCTGTAAATAACAGGAGTTATGACAGTTTTAATGACATGAAAAACACAAACGGTAGTACAGCTATCGTACAAGTACGCAACCACGAGAGACATTTTATGTCTTATGTTTAATAAATTGAGAGCTTTCCAATGAGTGGTGAACGATTTTTGTGGGGTGGAAAATGAGGAAGTTAGTTTTCCCTAGGAACGATTGGTTGTACGTGAAAATCATCAGAAATTTCCGCATAACGCTCCCCTCATAACGATCCCCGCGTGACGATTTTTCATTTATGTGCCATAGTAAAGACATAAAATGTCAAAAAATCACTCGCGACGAGAATGTGGAAATCCATTTGGTAAAAAACGTAATATGTTTTCACGGAAATAATGAGTTACAAAAGTTGAATCGATTTCGACGGTTAGGTTATCATCAGTAACAAACAATAACAACTCGGTGTTGAGGCAGTGAGTTGCAGGATCGCATGCAACAGTTGCAGGAACGTTCTCCCCCGCAGGGTTAATTTATAATGAACGAGTAGACGAGGCAGCGAAAAACACTTCTCAGAGAAACAATAACCGCGATCTAAAGGAGGAATATATCAATATCCAAACGTAACATTCGTGCAACATGGCAGAAGTGGTTTGAGCGAGGGTCCTATGGTAAATTTTATAAAAGCATTTAAATCCAAAAATTAATTTTGTACCATGGTTCAAAAATGTAAGCACGTAAAACGTAAACAAGCCTGAATGAGAAATTGGAATAATAAGCAGACTCGGAGCCAACCATGGAATCCGTCTGAAGTTCGGACAAAGATTCTGTCGGAGAGCACGAAACTTGCGAATGCGATCACCCAACTGGGGATCAGGAACATTTGATGATGATTTGCACGGTAAATAATAACTTTAGAAAATAAAATATCATATTGATAAGAATTCATAAAAAAGTTAATGAAAATCCATTAAACTATCACACTACTTGAGAGAGAGATTGATTGATTGATTATCGGTTTATTTAATCTCGCAAATATTGGTCGACATCGACCATTCTTACTATTAACGAGAGTTACTGTCAGTCGTAACATTTACAAAAACTTGACAAAAATTTACAAGAAGAGAAGACAAAAGCAAAAAATTAAAAACTTAAGATAATCTTCTTTTTTGAAGACAAACTAGGTAATCATGGAAACAATGAGAAACGGAATGTGATTTCACCTTCAACCTTCTTTTTGAGGGCAGATCGTCACCCAAGTACAAAAAGAACGTGCTCATTCGATTTTTGAGAAATTACTATAGGTGCCTCATATACTAAACAAGTGCACTTTCAACTTTTTTTTTGAATTGTGCAACTGTATCCGCTTGTTTAATATCAATCGGCAGATCATTGTACAACAGAGAGAGAGAGAGAGAATTGTGTATTATATTATTGTACAACTTGTAGTTTTTGTACAACGCATGGGTTAACCCTTAATAACCTGAAGTATCTTTTGGGATGTCCAATTTTTACCTGATACAGTTTATCGACTTTTAAGCCAAAACTGATAGCCATTGGCTATTTTGATACTCAAAGAAGAAACAAAATAATTCTCGAGTTGACAGAAAAAAATAGGGCCTTCGGGGTAACTTCTACTCTCATTAATTTCTTATTTTGTAAGGTATTAGTTGGATTTCCTCGTCATAGATGGCGCCACTGTCTATGGCAGCACAAATCCCTCTATGAAGTGCGCCTTTCCCACCTTATTCCTTGGTTATTTTCTTTATGAGAAATAACTGACACCAGCATCCCACCATGGATCTTTCCAAGTTTCCTTCTACTTCAACAAAATTGGGTTTACAGGCAGGTAGCGCTAGTGTGGCCCTAGGAAAGATCATTCTTGAGCTGATACTGTAATAGGGCCTTCCAGGAACCTTCTGCTCAAATGTCTTATAGATTTATCAAATCTATCATTAATTTTCAAAAGTCCGAAAAAAAACATATTTTTCGAACAAGTGGGAAATTAAGGCTTGATGTAAAAAAAAAAACAAGGTAAACAAATATAAACAAAGAAGAAGTAAAACCTCGTCACTCACACTACTGATTTGATTTCCTCCAATGAGGAATTTCACCGATTTCTGTTTGCATTTTTCCTGAATAGTTAATGGTGTGGGATAGATGGAAATCGGGCTGATTTCGGAAAATAAGGCTCGCTGATTGGGCTGTTCGGATCGCCGTCTCCTCCCAGTGTTGCCCATTGGGACGACGAAATCGTGTTTTCTAAAAGAAAAGTTATCAAACAAAAACAGGGGAAACCTAATTTTCCCCATCTTGCTTTTTCTATTTTTTTCTTCAGTTTTTCTATTTCGAACTTTACTGTTTCATGAAATTTTGCATCTGGGGACTATGGATTTCTCGATCTCAGCGCTTCAAGCGGCCATAAATGAACTATTCTAGCATGACGTCATTTTCCCGGTTTTTTTAAACATTCGTATTTTCTACACTGTTTTGTTTATTGGTAATTTAGGAAGTTCGGACTGAAAGTTTGCCTTAGGGGGTTTTTCGAGGTGCTGAATCTGATTTTGGGGTCAAAAATAGGAAATTCCGACATGGTGAAATTCCTCATTTACTTACATCGGTGAGCCAGGGAGAAGTCAAAAGGTCTCTAATCCTAATATAATATTATCAAGTAGGTACTCTAGATGAGAAAGATCGGGTTAGGACGTTTACTCGAGTTCTCAAAGAGGTTTTCACGGTTTCATAGTCGGTTCTGTTCTGTCACGGATTCAGAGCACATTTCTCATGACGCCTTTTGTTCTTGTTCGCCGTGTTTCCTCAGAGCTCCCTCGTCGAGTCTCATAATCACTCATCGATATTCCCACCGCTTCTTAGAAGCCCCGTTGGAAGCGCTCAAGATGCTCTGAGGAATACGAAACCCCGAAAATAATTTTGTGGATTCTCGTCTGATGAGGAACGGATGTCATCCGAACAGGAACTGTGACTCAGTCGCAGAGAGGGAACCTCTGTGGGTGAGTCAGTAGGGACTACAAACATATTGTTTAGTAATGCTAGCATTCCAGGGGACGCCCCATTGGATAAAAATTTGGTCAATTTAAACCAGTTGGTAAGCGATAAAACGCGCATTTTTATTTACCTTCCTCCTGCACAAAACTCTTTCACCCAATGTAGGTAATTAGGTTAATATTTTGAGCTAGAAATACTACCCTCCCCCCCCCCCCCGCCCTTAGCCGCCATAACATTTCTTGGGGAATGCGAGCCTCGAATTTAAACAACATTTTATAAACGTCGTAACGGTCAACTTTCATCTGTTTAGGTAGTACTTAGTAGTTCACAACCGTATTTACGGTAAAAAACACAAAAACCCACGATATACGTGGTTTCTGGTGTCCTGGCACCATGGTGGCACCACTGATTAGTTCCATGGTAGTACAATGAATAATACATGAACATCCAGAGGTATATTGAGAATTTTCCCTCAATGTCAAAGCTTGAGTACAATGGGGAATTTGCCTCACATTTTTTTTTTTAATCGAATGAGGGTTTATTTTTATGGAATAAAACCATAGTGAGCTGCTCGAAAACGCATCCAAAAAATTTAGAGAATTTAAGGAAGATGGAAATTTTAAATGTGGTGGCAATGTGTAAGAGGCAGCCATGTTTGAAACGTAACGGATATTCTACCAATCTGACTTCAAAGGAGGTTCTGTGGCGCTTACCACAGAAGCGGAACATACACGAACTTTTAGCTTACAAGTAGTGCGCACAAGAGTGCGCCGCGAACTGGCAGGAAGAACCCAGACACAAAAGTGACCAAAAGAAACAATATTACTCACTTTTGGTTTATTATTTTCAATAATGAACCTTTGGAATCGACCAAGAAAAAAAAATTTTTAACACCCCCTCAAAATTTGATGGTTTACGTTTCAAGGTACGTAGAATCCAAAAATCGAATAAAAATTTGGCCGTCCGTCCGCCGTACGCCGTCCGCCGTACGCGGCACTTTTGCCACTTAGCATTGACCGATTTTGATGAAATTTGGTATGTATGCTCCATTTGGGGTCTAGTTGTGCCCCGAAGATTTTGGTTGATGTAGGTCACTTCTAAGGGTCCCAAAATCAATTTTGAAATTTTCAAAACGCCCTAACTCAAAAAATTTCGATATAAAGGTATTGTTTTTCCTTCAATTTAAGATTCTATAGAATTTTTAGAATTTTTTGAGACCACGCGGAGCTCTGTAGGACAAACCGTTCGCTCACTACGAGAATTTAAAGTTTGGACGTACGATAAATCAGAAACACGAGTGTGAATCGCAAAAGAGGCCTAATCTCCGTTCAAATTAAAGCTGACCGAAATGCGATCGATATTTTTCTTCATGTTGGACGGTTGGTGGCTTTGCAGACGAGTGATCTATATAGAAAAATAAAAAATAATAAACCATTGTGTAATAATTTGCAGCGTTTTTCGACTCTGAATTCTTCAGGGTGAGACTATTTCACCAGAGTATCAAAATTAGCATGGGGATGGGGCGAGTTGGGGGATAATATTCACAAAATATACACGTTTTCAATATTTCGGTTCCTTTATAGCCTACTAATTGTACCCAAGCTTTGAAATTGAGGAAAATTACTCAACATACCTCGGAATTTTCACGAATTATTCTTTGAGCCACTATGGAAGTAATCAGTTGTGCCACCATGGCACCACTAAGTACCTGCATTCTATTATGTTTACATTGAAAAGTGGCTCATAAATACGGCCATGAAATGATGTAAAAGAATGCCGCATTATTCATTGCCCATTTTGGTTAATTATTTTCAATAATGAACCTTTGGAATCGACCAAGAAAAAACATTTTTTAACACCCCCTCAAAATTTGATGGTTTACGTTTCAAGGTACGTAGAATCCAAAAATCGAATAAAAATTTGGCCGTCCGTCCGCCGTACGCGGCACTTTTCCACTTAGCATTGACCGATTTTGATGAAATTTGGTATGTAGGCTCCATTTGGGATTTAGTTGTGCCCCGAAGATTTTGGTTGATGTAGGTCACTTCTAAGGGTTCAAAAATGAATTTTGAAATTTTGAAAACGCCCTAACTCAAAAAATTTTGATATAAAGGTATTGTTTTTCCTTCAATTTAAGATTCTATAGAATTTTTAGAATTTTTTGAGACCACGCGGAGCCCTGTAGGACAAACCGTTCGCTCCCTACGAGAATTTAAGGGTTTTTCTTGAAAAAAAAATATATATAAATCAAACACGAGTGTGAATCGCAAAAGAGGCCTAATCTCCGTTCAAATTAAAGCTGACCGAAATGCGATCGATGTTTTTCTTCATATTGGATGGTTGGTGGCTTTGCAGACGAGTGATCTATATAGAAAAATAATAAACCATTGTGTAATAATTTGCAGCGTTTTTTACAATACGATTCTACCTACTAGTTTATCAAGCATTATTAGTCTTCATCTTCTCTTATTTAGTTTCAATATTTGAATCACATTATTCGAGTAGCCATTTCACTGGATCGTTTTGTGTGGCGGTGCTAGAACTCTGACTGTTGTCGGAGTTGTTTTCGCGTCATTTTTTTTTTTTTTTTCGTTTGACGTCAACAATATTCCTCGATTTTCGCGGTGTTTTGTAACAGAGGTTCACTTGTTTAGGCATTTTCTCCTACGGTAATTTTTTCCCCTTGGTTATTCCTAGTGTTAAACGTTATTCTAGGGCCCTATTATAGGATTTGACTTGAAATTCCAGAATCTAAAATTGAGGCAAATTCTCCATTAGTAAACTATAAATGAACAGAAATTTTGAAAAATCGTATATTTTGTGAATATTACCCCCCCACTCATCCTCCCTATGCTAATTTTGATACCCTGGTGAAATAGTGTGCAACTCGGAAGATTTCTGAGTCGAAGAAATCTGTTGTCCTCCTTCGCCCCGAATTAATCGCATAAGGACGCCCAAGTCTTACTGTGGGACGTCCTAAAAACACATTTTACATCCTAGAGCAAAAAGAACAAAATTTCGCAAGTAGGTGGTACACTTAGCTTTCTATATCCATAACATGATGGTAAAGATCCTTCATAAAGTGGATAATCAAAACTCAATCTCCAAGTACGTCCAATTTTGAGTGAAATCGAGCTAGTGGTTACAAATTACGTTTGAACAGAGGCTTCAGGTGATAGCGATATAGCGATTTATAGTGATCCATCCAGGTTCCAAACCGCACAACCCTAGTTAAACTTCACAGTCGGGAGGAAACTATACATATTATCCTTATTAAGAAGACATTTTTAATTTATCATCAACTGGAGGTAAGTTTGGTCTAGGGACGGTGCAAAAACATTGATAATCCCTCCTGAAAAGTTGTTCCATCCTGGAGAGTTGAGGCGTTTTGCCTTTTCACTGAAGAGTTCAAATTTGACTAACTTCCATCAGAGAGCGTTCAAATGCGATTCACACTCGTGTTTCTGATTCAACATTCGTCAACTAGCAGAGACAAGACTCCCCTACAAGTATAAATGCCCCCTTCAAAGGACTAGGAAGGTGGGAGCAGGGGGACGTGGGTCCTCTCGAGTTAGCTGAGGGCAAAGTTCTTCACAATAATTGCTCATTTAAGGTTAGTTGATCGGCTGGGTGGTTTAATTTGTTTTCAAAAATCGGACACCAACCAAAATTGTCGAAAAAAGTCATGGATTCACTAATTAGTTAACTAATTATCCTCATTCAGAGATCGCTTGGCCCAAAGAGTTCTGAGAGGTGTAAACAAATTCTTCACAATTTTCGAAATTTTAAATTAAAAAAAAAGAAATAATGTCTGCATATTGAAAGTTTGGCAAACAGCGTTTTGAAAACGTTTTCCCCTACTTAATGCCCATTAGAAGTGACTGAAATTTCATCAAAATTGGTACGGAGATTGGTACAGAATACGGCGGACGTAAGGAAAAATTTGTATTCGATTTTTGAATTTTACACATTTCCGTGGAACGTAAACCATGAAATCTTTAGGAGGGATTATAATTGAATCAGTGATAATGACATCAGTACATGTCCCCAATCAGCTTATCGAGATATCAGGTGTCAGGTGGTATAAGTCCATGGACTCCTACTGTTTTTCCCTCAATCATTTTCATTTAGGCTCTGTTCAAGCTTACCGAGTGTGGTTAGCATACTGCTCTTGTGCTCAATGCGTAGTTCTACTGGTTACAACCTACAAAAAGCCATTTTTCAACAATCGTCAAAAATGGACTTGTACTGTTTTCATTCTCATCGATTCAATTATTGTTTTCATTGCTCAATTCCAAAGGTTCTTTATTGAAAATGATAAACAAACGCTGCAAATATTACTGACAGGTTTTATATTCTGTAGATTATTACTGTATAGTTTTAATGTTGAGATCAACCTCTTCTGCGTAGACCTCGGCTTTTCCTTAAATACTACCTACTGCCAATAAAATGGCTATCCGAGAGCTGTGAGTGCCTCCACTATGTCATTCTTGGTTGATAAGAAAGCCCAACTGAGTGAACAGATACCTACTAGGCATATATCCGGCGGTGAACAATCTTTTGCGATTCACACTCGTGTTTCTGATTTGTTGTAAGTTCATCCCTTAAGTCCTTACGAAGAGCGAACGGTTTGTTCTACAGACCTTTAGGTGGTCTCATTCGATTCTAAAAATGAAATCAGTGGAACAACAGTACCTTTATACGAGAGATTTCGAGCAATGGCCTTTGGTACATGACAATCCTTATTTATCACCCCTTAGAAGTGACTTACAATAACCAAAAGCTTTGGGGCACAACTAGACCCCAAATGGAACTAAGGAAAGTTTTGGATGGAAAATTTTGGATTCTACGTACCTTGAAAAGTAAACCATCAACTTTTGAGGAGGTGTTGAAGGAGGAGGTGTTGAACTAAAATTTTCTTGCTAAATTCCAAAATGTACCTAATCATCTACAGAATTTCATTTTAATAGGTGAATTTCCACTAAAATAATTAAAATCGATTCGAAATTGCTACCATCGATGTAAAAACTAAAATAATAGATTTTGAATTATTTCATTATTTATGGGTGCGTCCGAGAGGCACTCCAGCGACGGTGCTGCGGAGGGTTACGCAATCCGCCACCGCGGCACCTGAACCGGAGCATTTTAGGTAACTGGCTGTCCTTCACCGGTCTCTCTGTACCTTCATAATCGTTTTGGATGAATTTTCTCTTTTGTCCTGCCGTACTCAGAAAGACAGACTCAGTTTTGTCTTCACATTGCCCGTCTCCTCGGTTCATTCTTGGTTTTTTTTTTTTAAATTATATTTTTATTTATTAAATATCTTTGACATAACAACTGAGCCCATAAGGAGCCCATCTAGTTAATTTACTTTCAAATTTAATTCAAACAGTTTGTAGTCCAATGGGCGTGCTCTAAAATACAGGTAACATAACAATGTGTCTCAATTTATCACTAGGTTCAAGGGTTTGATCCTATCAAGCCGCCGAACGACGGTGGAGTTGTCTAGAAGACGAAGGACTTCAGGATTTATGTCAGTGAAGCCGATGTTCGTGTTTAATCGCATGTAGCTTGATCACATCACTGACAGTTTCCATTTTGGTTTGTTATTTTCAACAATGAACCTTTGGAATCAACCAAGAAACAAAAATTTAACCCCCCTCAAAATTTGTTGGTTTACGTTTCAAGGTACGTAGAATCTAAAAATCGAATAAAAATTCGGCCGTTCGTCCGCCATCCGCGGCACTTTGCTTAGTTCTCATGGGCCGATTTTGATGAAATTTGGTACATGGGCTCCAACTGGGGTCTAGCTGTGCCCCGCAGCTTTTGGTTGATGTAGGTCACTTTAAAAGGTTGAATTTTGAAAACGCACTAGCTCAAAAAATTTCGTCATAAAGGTATTGTTTTTCCATCAATCCTAGGATGACACACCGGGGTCATTCGTGACCCCACGATTTACATTTGGCCGTGTATCTATAAAAAAAAAATTTTCCTTCGAACAGGGATATTTTGTAAATAAAGTTGGAACTCCTTCTGAGCCCCTTTGTCAGTGGTTAAGGTCAGTCACTCGCTAGAGTTCGTGCAGTTAACTTGCAAACGTGCTGTGGGCCATATCTGACCCCAGTGTGCTTTAATCGGTTAACTTTTTTTGTGTGGGGGACTATTTGACCCCAGTGTGACTTTCTATTCATTCTTTTGCGTTTTAAATTTTGGGGTCAGAATTGACCCCAGTGTGCCGTTTATGTATGCGAAAAATAGGTGTGCCAAGATTTATACATACGTATATTGATTTCTAAATTTCTTCTTTTTCCATTTACCGTGAGAAGCCCCTACTTGGAGCCAAAGCAAGTGTACTATAAAAATTCACAATAATACAGGAGTGATAATACAATTTTTTTGAAAAGCAGAGAAATAGAAGTGCTGGTGAAAGTCGTCAGTCAAACTCAAAAAAGGGACATCTTTGAGGTGATCTATTATCGAAACTATTCCATAGATTTAAATGATTTTTTTTTAATATTTGACTCCAAATATTGTCAACTTGGAATGCTGATAGTGGAATCTATTTAAAAACGCTGCAAATCATTGCTCAAAGGTTTATTATTTTCTGTATAGATCATCCTTCTGTATAGATCACTGGTTCTCCATCAATAGCACCTACCACCATCTGTATTCTCCCTTGACCTTCCCTCTTAAATTTCAGCTCCTGCGTTCAATAGGATTGAAAATGGCTTCGGAGCTCACTCAGCTGATCAGTGATCAGAAGAGTGAAGAAGATCTCCTCGAATGCTGGAGACGCCTGGAAGAGCACTTCCATTCAATAGGATTGAAAATGGCTTTGGAGCTCACTCAGCTGATCAGTGATGTGAGGAGTGAAGAAGATATCCTCGAATGCTGGAGACGCCTGGAAGAGCACTTCCATTCAATAGCATTGAAAATGGCTTCGGAGCTCACTCAGCTGATCAGTGATCTGAGGAGTGAAGAAGACCTCCTCGAATGCTGGAGACGCCTGGAAGAGCACTTCCATTCAATAGGATTGAAAATGGCTTCGGAGCTCACTCAGCTGATCAGTGATCTGATCAGTGAGCAATGATTTGCAGCGTTTTTTTACCTACAAACATTGTTTTTACCTACCAATTTTTTTTTACCTACCAACTATTGGTAGGTACTACCTACCACACTATAATGGCTTCACGCCTTCACAATCAAGTTTATTAGAAAGAACTAAACGCTTCACACTCGATTCGAAAAATAGAAAGCTTGATATGGAAATTTGATTACTGGTTACGCAGAAGGCAAAACTGTATACAAATCGAAGAAATGAACAGCGATCGCATTTTAGTCAGATAAAATTTGAACGGCGATTAGACCTCTTTTGCGATTCACACTCATGATTCTGTTTTATCGAAGGAAAACCTTCAAATACTCGTAGGGACCGAACGGTTTGTCCTACAGAGCTCCGGGTGGTCTCAAAAATTTTTAAAAATTCTGTACTATTTAAAATTGGTGAAAAAACGATACCTTTATTTCGAGAGTTTTCGAGCTAGGGCACTCTTGAAAATTTCAACCCTTAATTTTCACCCCTTAGAAGTGACCTACATCAACCAAAAGCTTCGCGGCACAACTAGACCCCAAATGGAGCCCATATACCAAATTTGAACCAAATCGGTCCAGTGTTGCTAAGAAAAGTGCCGCGTACGGCGGACGGCGTACGGCGGACGGCGTACGGCGGACGGCGTACGGCGTACGGCGGACGGACGGAAATTTTTTTATTCGATTTTCGGATTCTACGTACCTTGAAACGTAAAACATCAAATTTTGAGGGGGGGTTAAAATTTTTTTTTTCTTGCTCGATTCCAAAGGCTTATTATTGAAAATAATAAACCAAAAACCTTCAACAAAATATAATTTCAAATTTTAGAAATTTCATTTATTTCCATAGTTTTATTGACTTTTTACGAAACTATATTCAAAACCGAAATTTGTTCCTGGTTTAAACTGTTTTTTTTTTTTTGTATATATTTCAACAAACAGGCTATCAATAGATTTTTTCAACCTAAAAAAATTTTTTTTCTTCGGGTCAGAATTGACCCCAGTGTGTCGTTTATGTATGCGAAAAATAGGTGTGCCATCCTAGGGTTAAGATAGTATTGAATCTTTAGAGACAACGCGGAGCTCTGAAGGACAAACCGCTCGCTCCCTGAGAGAACATAAGGGTTTGGCTAACAATAAATCAGAAACAAGAGTGTGAATCGCAAAAGAGGCCTAATCTCCGTTCAAATTTTATCTGACCAAAATGCGATCGCTCTAGGTACGTGGTATAGGCAAGGATTTCATGACAGACAGACACGGAACCAAAACTCTTCAGGAAGGTCTGAAACAGGTATTTGTAAAACTTTTTTTTTTAACTTGAAAAGTGAAAATAAGGCTTCCGCTACCTTGGAAGACTCGGAAGCAAAATTTGAAGCACAAACTGGAGGTGGAGTATTTAACTGTAGCCCTTCATAGAATTGAAATGTAAGATTGAATGTAGGATTGAAATGTTCATAGGATGAAATGTACCCATTTTTAGAAAACGAGTTTTTAACAAACAATTTGACTCCGTACGATGGGAACGATAACTTTTGACATTTTCATGTCTTTGCCCTGGCACATAGCACAAAAAACTGTCACGAAATTGCGTAACGAAATTGTGTTACAGTGCCTTTATAATGATTTCCGCTTACAACGACCCCGTTGTTAGGTTTGTTCCTTTTCTACACTTTTTAACCCACAAAAATCGTTCACCACAAGTTGGAAAGCTCTCGATTTAACGAACATTTTCATGTTCTCCAAAACATATTGACTATACGAATAGCGGAGCTATGGGCATAACTGTTCTCATATTTTGTTTACAAACTAATGATCGTGAGTGTAGAAGATAATAAATCCGGAATCGTCTATTTTATTGAAATTAGGTACCTACCTCTTAATATTAATAATTGTGTCAATTTGTAACATAATATATCCATGTTATTATGTTAATGATTCGTTTCACATTCTAACAACAACGGAGGGTGGGTTATAAAATCCTATAGTGAGGTAAAAAGCGATAGGTAAAGACATGAAAATGTCCCAATGCGTTGCAGACTCGTATGCAAGCGTTTTTTCTAATCATCCTGTTCTTTTTCTTGCTCGATTACAAAGGCTTATTTCCTATCGAGTGTGAAGCGTTTAGTTCTTTCTAATAAACTTGATTGTGAAGGTGTGAAGCCAGTATGGTGTGGTAGGTAGTACCTAGCTGGTAGGTAAAAAAAAGTTGGTAGGTAAAAAAAATGTTGGTGGGTAAAAATCATTGCTCAAAGGCTTCTTCACTCTTCAGATCACTGATCAGCTGAGTGAGCTCCGAAGCCATTTTTTTTAATAGGACGTTCGAAGGACAAAAAAAAGATACCAGATGTATCTTATCCTTGTTCTTCAATTCAATAATTTACTATTCAACTATGTTAAGTTCTTGACTGAATAAAGCTCAGGTTTGAGTTGGATCATTTCAATTTTTTAATGACAACACAACTTTTAAAGTAAACAAATTGGCAGGTGTCAAAAACATGATTCGAAACAAGAACTAACTGTAGACCGCTACGCCTTCTCCAGTTTGCGCTACGTACCCCATTTTTTGGACATCCTACGTTAGAAATTTAATTGTCTTAATTACTTATCGATAAAATTTCGATTTTTTGAAAAATTATTCCCATTTAAGGGGGTGGAAAAAAAGGAATATTTTTTGGTTCACTATTTTCAATAATGAACCCTTTGGGATCGAGCAAGAAAACCAAAATCGTAACCCACCCTCGAGATTTGATTGTTTGCGTTTCATGGTAAACCAAGATAGATTCAAAAATCTAAGAAAACGTCATTTTCCGTCGGTCCCCCGATCGCAGCACTTTGCACAGTTCCCATGGACCGATTTTGATGAAATTTGGATAGAGGCTCCATTTGGGGTCTAGTTGTGGGGGTAGAAAGTGGAGGGAAACGTCTTCAGAACGCCCTACCTCGAAAACTTTCGATATACAGGTGTTGGGTCAGATGTTGATAATCTCGTGTAGGCAAGTTGACTGTCGAAACAAATTCTAATTGGGCAGCTACACTCTTAACTTCCGATAAATGTCCCAATAATAATGCGCATTCAACAATTTTTTGTCGTCTGCATTCACATTCGTTTCCAAACATTGAACTCTACCACAAATTGATGGAAAAACCTCATGAGCTTTCCTTAATTAGGTAATTAATTATCCTCATTAGGCGATTCTACAATTCTCACCTGACTACGATGACATTTTCAGGGATTGTGAGGGATGGCGTGTAGACGGTCCCCTATGAAAATCATCGCCCCCAGACTGTTAACCCTAATTAGACCATGGTGTCAGTAGTGACACCGAAAATATCTTAGGAATTCCACATCTGTCTCAAATGTGTTATTAGATCAACTATATTTAAATTGCAGTTAAAAATTGATGGACAGAACTGAATTTTATGAACCATTTTTTGTTAGTTGTTAAAAATCAAAAAATGACGTAAATACAAAAATTTTTGTTTTAATACTATTTTGAGAATACCAATAGAGCCCACAAAAAATTCTGCTGCACTAAGATTCAATTTTGGTCACTCCGGTGACACTTTGGGACAGCTGTGGAGTTCCTGAGATGTTTTTGGTGACACCAGTGATACCATGGTCGAATTAGGGTTAATATCCACTGCGCATGCGCAAACGAGAAATCCTTGCCACAGCCATAACTTCTAGATTTCTCATTAGATTTTGACGAAATTTTCAAGGATCATGCGGATTGAGGTGTAGATGGTCTCCTATGAGGGTTGTGGAAGGTTCTTAGAGATTGATGTTTTGAGAATCACTACTACTCTTATGCATCGGATCATCTATACAATCGGGTTATGGATACGAGGAAGCTATATGTGCCTATGAAGATCTCCACAACTTCTCGCTTCTTGGCTGCTCCAGTGTCAATCACTACATCTAGGATCACTTCCGAACCCTTCTAATCCTAGCAACAGCTTCTGAATCCTCATATTCACTGGATCCAGATCCACTGCTCTGAGTACTTGTATCGTACTCCAACTTATTCGTCCGCTTGAAATGTGTACGTTTTTTTTATCTTCACGTTCCCTGACTTTAGGCACACCACATCAAAATGGTTCCACCCCTTAGATCCCCGACAGAACTCCCCCATTGCTGGGCAAGTATTCGTATCTCTATGTTCTGTTCTACCACATCTAAAACAATGTTTTCCTGGTACTAATTCAATACTTTTTGTTTGAGATCTTCGTTGAAATTTTTCAGAGCTCTCTTGCCTATGTCGTTTAGGTTGTTTCAATTTATCGTACTGTACTTGTTTCGAGATTTCTACATTATGCGCTCTTGATATCCTACTGTTTTCGGAGATCCTCTCCTGCTGAATCTTTGCCTGCTCCAAAATTCGGCAAAGTTTCTCAATGTCATCCAACGTACTCTTCACTGTTGGATAATGCTTCGAAATTTCTTGCTGCCAAGTAGCATTACGCAGACCGAACAACATCTGATCTCTCAACCGCTCGTACAAGGAATTCCCAAAACGGCACCTAGAAGCTTGTGAATGTAATCGTAGCGAGAACTCGGCTATGGATTCGTTTTCTTCTCTCTCAACCTTCGCGAATTTTAGTCTTTCAGAGAGAGAGATATATCCCCCCTGCCATAACGTTTCTCTAGCACTACAACTAACTCATCGAAGCTAATTTCCTCCACATCTCTAGGTGAAAAGAAATCTACGAACACTTTGAACGCCTTTGTTCCTATCTTTGCAAATAAATAGTCTCTCTTTCGACCATCATGTTCAATTTTACTTGCTTTTAACGATATTTTAAATCTTTTCATCCAGTACTCCCATTCATCGATTTCTGTACTGAAAGGTTCTATATCAAACACTCGCATGTTCATCTTATTACCTGACTCCGCTACTGCTTCAGATCCGGCCAGTACCTACTCTATCTGGTGTACCCGATCGGGATCTCCTTCCTTTTCTCCGAGATGGCGCCATTTATTCCCGTCGCCAAATGTATTATCTACGTTTATGATATTACAGAATAAAGTGTAAAGCACCATTACTAGACGAATAATGAATTTTTATTGTTTATATCAAACAGGCTCTTTGTACTACGCTAGTTACAACAACAAACTACTGAAGGTCGCAACAGGAACTAATTAGTTATGATTGTTGAGGTAAGGGGTTTTCCTTTAAACGGCAGTAGAGGAGCACCCAAGCATCCCCAAGGATGGGTTTCTCGTATCCCAGAGGGTCTGTAAGTCAAAAACCAGCCAAAGATTGGGGGAACGAGGTGCGTTCGGCAACTAGAAAGGGGGAAGCGACGAGACGAGGGGCCTAACGGGACACCTGGTCCTGCAGCAGCGCACCTATCCAACCAGAAGGTCAACTCAGAGAGCGATAATCAACTTAATCATTTTTATAACCTCGCGGAAGGCAAAATTAAAACTCCTTTTCCCGTTACGCTTTATTTGAAAAGACAAAGTGCCCTGAAAAGGCACGCTTACTCGGATTTTTTTTTTTTTGCCGACCACATGGTGGATTTTTTCTAAACCGGTTTCATTAGAGTTTACATCTTGAAAAGGTAGGTAACGGATTTTAGCATTTTTTAAAGGCGCTGTTCCGTATACCTCGATCGGAGAGAAACTTCTTTGATATTATGACCTTTCGCTGAGTCAATCAGCGCCCTTAAAATGACATAAAAATGCTGGTTATGTCTCGGAAATTGGTCTTAAAGACTCCTGAAATCGATGTTTTGGGTCATTAAACTCCCATCTAGTTTATATTTACACCCGTTCATAATTTTGGTGATTTTTCGGCACTATAAGTTCGATTTGCTATTTTCAATAATGAACCTTTGGAATCGACCAAGAAAAAAACCCTCTCAACATTTGATGGTTCCCAAAATTAAAATTTCCGCTCGCGTTTTAGGCTTTCTTGAACAATTTTGATTTCGTGTCTGTCAATTTTGATTTCATGTCTGTCAATTTTGATTTCGTGTCTGTCTTTTACTATACCTACACATTTATTATCCGATTTCGGTGAAATTTTCAGGATTGTGCGGATTGGCGTATGGATGGTCCACTATGAAAATCATCGCTCCCAATATACATCCAGTAGCCGTGGCGCATGCGTAAACGTGAATTCCTTCTAACAGCCTTAACTTCTACATTTTCTTCTTTCTTCTTCATTATGCAGATTGGGGTGTAGAAGGTCCCCTTTTTTTTATTTACTGGGACGGGGCAAGCCCTTAGTCACTGAGACCATAGGTTTGATCTATTGTGACAGGATTCCATTTTTCACTTAAGTGCCAGTTCGAAAACCTCTTCTTTCACAAAGTGAAGAAGTTTTTCGGGCGTTTCCCGAGCAATTTCGGCCGGGACAAGCGTACCCTTACCGAAATGCCGGAATCTGGTAGATGCTACAGCAGGACACTCACAGAGGATGTGTTCTGCTGTTTCGACTCCTTCGCAGCAGAGCCGACATTCAACTGTCCTGGCCTTGCCAATCTTGTTGAGATGGTATCTCAGGGGGCAATGGCCAGTCAGGAGACCCACAATGGTACGAAGGTCCTTCCTCCTTAGCGACAGCAGAGCATTTGCTCTTTTTTTTGGAGATGGTGATTAGCTGCTTGGCTTGCCTCTGCTTTGGAGTGTTGCGCCAGTACGCAGCTCTCTTGCTATCCTCCCATTTTTGGACCTGTTGAGTAATGAAGCTCTTGGTAACCCCGAGTAGGGGTTCAGGACCAAATCATTGGGATTCCGATCCCTGCTTAGCGAGTCGATCGGCTTCTTCATTGCCATCTACTCCTTCATGGCCAGGGACCCAGAGCAAAGTTAACTTATTGCCCCGAGCCGCAGCCTTCAGGGAGTCCAGACAATCCCAGGTTAGCCTTGATGTTATTGAGTAGGCTGCAATGGTCTTTAGGGCTGCCTGGCTATTGTAGATTGTAGATTGTACCTGAATCTGCGGATCAGGGTGAGGGGAGCCCAAAAGCACTGAAGCCTGGTGGCTTATTGTGCTTCTCCGCAGATTCTATTGTCTAGTCAAACAGTCCCAGCCCTTTAGTAAGAGCCAGTAGTGGTTTGGCTAGGTTAGTGCAGGGGAATGCCTCCATGGGTGTGGGTGACCCAAAGAGTTGGAACCTGCGGGTTGATAGGGCTTGGCAATCAAAAATTATGTGGGAGGCCTTTTCTTCAGCCTCACCACATAGCCTGCATAGGGTTGTATCTTGCGTCACCCCAATGCGGTTAAGGTGGAATCAGAGTGGGGTGAAGCCTGTTACCAGACCAACCACTAGCCTGATTTCCCTGCGGCTTAGCCGCAGCAGCTCCTCAGAGGCGCTGAGGTTAGGTTTGGCCACCATGCGCTTACTTAGAGCATGTCCTCCCAGGTTTGACCATCTTCTTGTGGTTTGGTTTGTGACCCACCGATTTATGGTCGCCCTGAAGGAGGATTTGGGAATGCCGACGGCCGGCTCCGGACCAATGAACGGAGTCAGTGAGCCTTTTCTGGCCAGCGCATCAGCATTCTCATTTCCCATTACCCCACTATGCCCCGCCACCCACTCCAGGGAAACCCTGTTGCGTTGTGACAGGGAGCAGAGGTTATGGTAACAATCCCTGGCAATCCAATCTGCCTGGCTATCAGACATTATGTAAATTATTGCACCTTTGAGTCGTTTTTTGGCGATCTCTTGTGCGCATATTTCTATGGCATGGGTTTCAGCCTGATAAATGGTCGCTGTTGTTCCTAGGGGTTTAGTTAGGCTGAAATATGGGCCTTTGATCCCTAGGCCAGCTTTTCCATTGATCACAGACCCATTTGTGTACCACAGAAGTGAACCTGGTTCATATTGAGGCGTGCCTCTTTTCCAGCATTCACGATCATTGATGACCACTCTAAAGGGTAGGTAAAAGTTCATTCTCTCTGACATAATGTCAGGGACTGACTTGGCCACTGGATCGGTATGGACTTGGTCCAGTATTTCCAGGTGGCTCCCTTCACGAGGGGAGAGTTTGAGTTTTCCCGAGTGCAGCATTCTGATAGCCCCCAGGAAGGCTGTCCTCTGAACAAAGATATGTAGAGGGGTGAGGTCAAGAAGAACCTCTAGTGCCCCTTTGCATCGGAACATCTGATCAATGGAGTAATGGATAAGAGGACCTAAGTGGACCTATGTGCCACACCCATTTTGGACACTGTTTTATTTCAAAACAAACAAATTATTGGTGACAAATTTACACATTTCTGTCCTATTAGTGTCTATCAAGTCCAACTGTTTTATAATATTTAATTATTGTGGACACTTAAAGCGGATTCCGAGATCATTTTCTGGCTCCACGAGTGAAATATCTAAGTTGAACTCTCAAGTTCGCTATTGGAAATACTGAACCAGAACGAGTGATGCAATTAGTTCAAAAATGATACGATTGGGATGGGAACTCTTCCGATTGTGATCGAGTCGGATTTTTCCCGCGACTCAAATGATTCACGTGAGCGTTTCTGATGGCAACATCCAGATTTCGAAGATTCACGGCCGTTGGAAGTCGCTTCCGGGAAACTGACGCATCCTCACATCCCACTTGTTACTTTGCTTACCTCGCTGTAACTGCTCAAAAGGGGGAGACCTAGGGATGGGACATCGAACGGAAAACATCGATATCGATATTTCATAGAAACATCGATGTCGATAACATCCAAACGTAAAAAAATCGATGATTTTGAAAAGCGGGAAATTTAATTTATTTATCAACTAATTAGAATCAAGGGAGAAAACCTGATGAGGCTGCTCTTCCTTCGTTCATAAGAAGTGGATATGTTTTCTTTTAACGCGATTTTATTAACCTACTCTTACTGCTATTTATAACCTACTCCTTTATAATTTTTGGATTATTATATTCAATAATGAACCTTTGGAATTGACCAAGAAAAAAATTTTAACCCCCCCACCCCACAAAATTTGTTGTTGATTTACGTTTAAAAAAAAAATCCAAAAACGAATAAAACGCTGCAAATTATTACACAAAGGTTTATTATATTTCTGATACATCACTCGCCTGCAGAGAACACAACTTTGCCTCTGTCACTACCTACCAACCTAATTTCGCTTCACATTAGATGTGTGAAATTAAATTTTAATTTAACGAAATAAACGCTTCATACTCAATTTAAAACGCTGCAAAATATTACACAATGGTTTATTATTTTTCTATCTTGATCACTCGTCTGCAAAGCCACCAACCATCCAACATGAAGAAAAACATCGATCGCATTTCGGTCAGCTAAAATTTGAACGGAGATTAGGCCTCTTTTGCGATTCACACTCGGAAATACAATTGTTGTCGTAGGGAGCGAACGGTTCGGCCTACAGAGCTCCACGTGGTCTCAAAAAATTCTAAAAATTCTATAGAATCTTAAATTGAAGGAAGAACAATACCTTTATATCAAAATTTTTTGAGTTAGGGCGTTTTCAAAATTTCTTTATGAACCTTTAGAAGTGATCTACATCAACCAAAATCTTCGGGGCACAACTAGACCCCAAATGGAGCCTACATACCAAATTTCATCAAAATCGGTCAATGCTAACTGAGGAAAGTGCCGCGTACGGCGGACGGACGGCCAAATTTTTATTCGATTTTTGGATTCTACGTACCTTGAAACGTAAACCATCAAATTTTGAGGGGGTGTTAACATTTTTTTTTATTGGTCGATTCCAAAGGTACATTATTGAAAATAATATATCAATATCCGAATTTTCAATATTTCGGTTTCTAATTGAATCAGTGATAATGACAACAGTACATGTCCCCAATCAGCTTATCGAGGTATCAGGTGTCAGGTGGTATAAGTCCATGGACTCCTACTGTTTTTTCCCTCAATCATTTTCATTTAGGCTCTGTTCAAGCTTACCGAGTGTGGTTAGCATACTGCTCTTGTGCTCAATGCGTAGTTCTACTGGTTACAACCTACAAAAAGCCATTTTTCAACAATCGTCAAAAATGGACTTGTACTGTTTTTATTCTCATCGATTCAATTGTACCCCAGTTTTGAAATTGAGGAAAAATTCTCATTATACCTTTGGATCTTCATGAATTATTCTCTGTACTATCATGGAACTAATAGTGGTGCCAGGACACCATAAACCGCATATTTCGTGGGTTTTTTTCGTGTTTTACCTTGAATACGGGTGTGAACCTCGACGGACGTCCTACTAAAACTAATATAGTGCCAAACTGGCACCATTGTTGGCGTTGGGGTGGTGTTGGGGGGGGGGGGGGGGGTTGAACTCGAATTCGCATGTTGGGTATCGTAGATCATGGATTTTAAAATGCTCTTCAGATTCGAGGCTCGCATGCCGTTAGAAATGTTAAGGTGGATAATGGTGGGGAGTCAAGTACAAAAATTCTAAACCATTGGAAGGTGAATTCAGTTTAAAGGATGGACACCGACACTGTAGGGATCATAGACACATTTGTGACTAATAATTTAAAAAAATTAAATTATTATTAAATTACATTTCTGCTAAATACTAAACAAACGTAATAATTATAATTATTTAAAAAAATTGAGACCCTGAAAAATTATATTGAAAATAAAATTCGAAAAATTATGCCAAAAGTCACCTCTACCTCCACACTTGGTCACCTCTACCTGTTCGGTAACCTGGTTTTGTTGCAGACAAAAAGTCAAATTCTCTCCAATTGGTAACCTGGTTTTAATAGACCAGAAACCAAATTCCATACTCACTTAACCCTCAACCAACTTACCTTCTTGATTTATATTAATCAGTAAATAGTTAAAATCTGTCAGTCAGTTCGAAACATTAAATTTCTTAGTTTAAATCTTCATTCCAAATTTTAAATAACTGGAGAAGGTAACAGAGTCGTTCAGTAGAAAAACAAAAAAGGGTTAAGCCAATTGTTAAGTATTTAAACAGTTGTCATTATTAAAAGTATGACCGTGAAACATTGAAGATCTACGCATCTGTAGCACTATTGGCTGATGTTAGATTCATGTTATGTGTAAAGTCTGATTTCATTGCTTCCCAATTGGATAGAAAATTTTAAATGAAAATTTACTACCACTGTTTGTGAGGAAATTCCTGATGGCCTTCCTGAATTTCTGAACGAGAACGACACTTTCAAAATTAAAAAAAAGGGTTTGTAAATTAAAACGAACACTATAGTCTTGCAGAGTCCCTTACAGTCGGTTTCTGAAATTCAGAGAGATCATCTCATTTATAGGTCTTATTGTACAATGCTCAGCCTTGCCTATTCAAATAATTTGATGATACCAAATTAGAGTTGATGTTATTTCATGTTGTAAATACTATTGTGAAACAGTTTTATCGCTTAACAACTGGTTAAACTGATCCAATACTTATCCAATGGGACGTCCCCTGGAATGCATGCATTACTAAACAATATGTTTCTAAAGGCTATTCTTACTAAGATTGAAGGTCATCATTTTTTTTATCATTAGGTCGATTGATACAACGACTGTGGTATTTTCGCTAACGAAGTAAAATACTCTGATGAGTACGATAGTCATTAGTTTAGTACATTGCAGAAGATGATTGTGATGGTTTTTGACCGACTTCATTCACGGCGAAGCCGAATGTGTTCGGTGTCATGGGACGACGATTTTTTTCTTTTTTTTTTGTATGTTTGTACCACTAGCATTTTGGTTTATTATTTTCAATAATGAACCTTTGGAATCGACCAAGAAAAAAAAAATTTAACACCCCCTCAAAATTTGATGGTTTACGTTTCAAGGTACGTAGAATCCAAAAATCGAATAAAAATTTGGCCGTCCGTCCGCCGTACGCGGCACTTTCCCCACTTAGCGTTGACCGATTTTGATGAAATTTGGTATGTAGGCTTCATTTGGGGTCTAGTTGTGCCCCGAAGCTTTTGGTTGATGTAGGTCACTCCTACGGGTTCTAAAATCAATTTTGAAATTTTGAAAACGCCCTAACTCAAAAAATTTTGATGTAAAGGTATTGTTTTTCCTTCAATTTAAGATTCTATAGAATTTTTAGAATTTTTTGAGACCACGCGGAGCTCTGTAGGACTAACCGTTCGCTCCCTACGAGAATTTAAGGGTTTATATTGAAATATATATACTTATATAAGAGGCCTAATCTCCGTTCAAATTAGAGCTGACCGAAATGCGATCGATGGTTGGTGATTTTGATTTTTTTTAAAAAAATTGATTTTTTTTTTCTTCATATTGGATGGTTGGTGATTTTGTAGACGAGTGATCTATATAGAAAAATAATTAACCATTGTGTAATAATTTGCAGCGTTTTTTGTATCATTTGGTCGATTGATAGAACGACTGTGGTATTTTCGCTAACGAAGTAAAATACTCAGATGAGTACGATAGTCATTAGTTTAGTACAGTGGTCCCCAACTGGTGGTCCGCGGACTTGAGTGACTTTAATTTGAGGGGTCCTTAGGATATACAAATTAAATATATATTTGCAGCTTCTGAACGTTGACTTCTGCGTCTGGCTTCATATGACAACTAACGCTAGCTCTAGTTTGGCTTTATGTATTTCAGAGATGTCAGTTATTGCTATATTGTTAGTTATTTATTGCTAGTGCTCACAGAGTGCTGGAGACAAGTTAGTGCTAGTGGAGTTTGCTAGTGCTAGTGCGGTCCCTGACCGAGTTGTTTACATGTGTGATTTTGTGCAACATTTTAGTGATTGAAAAGCTTTGTTTTTCACGGAAAGTTAATTACGCGTACGTTATGGACCGTTGGTTAAAATTTGGATCGTTAAAACGGCTTAGACATACAGACGAAGAACGAGAAAATGCTTTCGATGTTAAAGTTAATAAGTCAGTGACTCTTGAACCCATCTCGTCGGCGTCTCTTGAACCTTGAAAAATCTCTGTATTTTCACGAATAAATCCTGAGTTTTATAGCATCAGTGATTTATTTTTTCACATATTTTGGTTCTTTTTAGGTAACTTTAGATAGTGGAGGTCCTCGTCATTGATGAAGGGGTCCTTGGAAAAATTTAGTTGGGAACCGCTGGTTTAGTACATTGCAGAAGATGATTGTGATGGTTTTTGACCGACTTCATTCGCGGCGAAGCCGAATGTGTTCGGTGTGTCATGGGACGACGATTTTTTTTTTTTTTTTTGTATGTTTGTACCACTAGCATTTTTTTATTCGGGCACCAATCTGCCAGATTCTAGTACACAGTGATAGGATATGATCAATTCCAGTGAACCAATCAATGTCTCTCAATGCGTTTATATATTCAATAATACAATAAATTTCCTTTTTTTCAATTTTTGTATTCATGTTTTAAAATAAACTGTTACAATGTTTCTTGCTATAAGGTGAACCCACCGTATCTCAGGGTCTTTTTTGAATCAATCAAGGGAACGGAATTGACCCCCACATGCTCACGGTAACCAAAAAGATACCGTTTGGTTTTTCAAGATCACGGGCCCTGTACGGGTCCAGAATTTTATACTTATATTAGGCACTAAAATGTAACAAAATATGAACAAGAAATTGGCGAGGGAGAATTTTTTTTCTTGGGCTGAGTAATACCTAAGGGTTAAATGGGCTCGTCTCCAAATAAGAAGTGGCCGTGTCTTCCTCAAAGCCAAAATTTCGAAATTTGGTCTTACAATCAAAATTTCATGCACAAACTATTTGGAACATTTGGGAACCCTCGACAACTTCCGTCTCCTTGAAATTAGTTTTTCTCAATTTCCCACAACAAATTCCAAGTGGATGTAGGAAAGACCGTTTGAGGGAAAAGTCCACAATTTCGAGTACTCGGAGGGAGAACTCTGACCTGACAGGTGAGGACGCTGCAGATGAGTTACAGGTGGAGGAGGGATTACTTACATGTGAGTTGCCGACGGGAGATGAGTTATTCCAGTGGGCGACGTTGATCACACAACTGAACACACTCCGAATTACACGAGCGCGGAGCGGGAAAAAAACGTAAACAGAACGGAATGTAAACAATGGAGAGAAGGGGGGTTGAGATGGAATCGATACGGCGGAGCGAGGATCGACGGACGACGTACCGGAGGAGATGGCGCTCGGAGACTGGCGAACGAGATCTGTTGAATAGCGGAGGGGAGCGAGTGCTGAGGAAGGGTGGGGGGGACGAAAGCGGAGAAATTCCCCCTTCTAGGATGATGATGATTGGGATGATGAAGGGGGAGGGTCTTCGTACGCACCGCGCGTATCGGAGTGCAGGACGAAAAGGGTTGCTCGGTTCAGCGGGACGAACTCGAACTACGGAGGGGTTAACTATTTCGTAGTTCCGAAGGATTCCGACAGATGGCAGGCGATTGTCCAGGAGTGCGCTGAGGGTCACTGGAGCTGGAAATCCTTAGCAGCCCCACAGAAGGGCAGAATACTCTGCGCTGGGGGGGGGGGGGGAGCTCCTGTGGAAAATCCAAAATCATGGCGTAGGGTAGGGGAAGGGCTTGTACCTTGGGACGATTTTTTCAATTACATTTTTTTCACAGACAAAAGTATTTTAGCAATTAACGGAAGGGTGTATTATTCTCTACTACTCTTGAGGTTTAATAAAATGTATAAACCATAATTTTGAAAAAAGTTTATATACCATAAAACTTGATTTTTCAAAATGTCTATTTTAATAAATTTAGAAGATAAATTTAGAAGAAAACCACCTAAATTATTCAAAATATTTTATTTTTACATTAGTCATCGCAAAAACAGACTTTAATGTTCAAATATCCCTTTAAAGGAGTTCGAACATAGACAAGTAGCAAAATTTGCTACTTTTTGGCATGTTCGAGATGAGTATTATTAAGTCAAACAAAGATGCTTCAAAGAATAATTAAGTAAAAAGATCATTATTGGTAAATCTTGCTGCCTTTTCGACCATTGGCCTGTTGAATCATCAAAAATGGAGTGTGCGCAGGAGTCGGAAAAACTGTTTATTGTTATTTTTCTACACTAGACCTCATCCTGAGAATTTTGATACCAACCGCGACCTTTTAAGCGTGAGAAGACCTTTTTCTATGATTTTTCAAAGTTTCGAATGTTTATGACGTTACAGTGGGCAGGGGGGGGTCCTGCCCAGGCGGGAGGGGCGCGTGACGTCATAAACATTCTATGTTGGATGTAATTTGTTGGATGTAATTTTACCCTAAGCTAGTGACTTTTCTACCCTAGAATTAGGTTGTCAGCACTGCCGTCTTCTAACCTTACTTTTTCTCGTAATTTCCGCGTAATGACATGTGCTCTGTTTCTTTTCTTTTAATAAAAACTAATGCTTCATAAATGTGCATTATTTTATCAGGTTATGGGCCCAGTAATGCTTAAAAAGTGCGCGATAAAAGTGAAAACATTTTTTCGGCAATTGGTGACTGCGAATGTAAGTAATTTCTACTGATAAGAAGACGTACCTGCGAAATGGCTCTTTCAGTTAACCACTCCGTGTTTCCCCAATTAAATGGGAGTAATTTCAACAATTGGATGTTTAGAGTCAAGTCATTGTTGGCCGAAAAGCAAGTTGAAGCAGTTTTACTGTATGATGACGAGCAAGTTGAGGCATTTGATAAGAAGTCACTTGCAACCTACACTAATGCTGATGCTAAGGCACGATCAATCATTGTCCAGTGTGTTAGTGACAAGTATTTAGAGATTATAAAATGCTCTACTACTGCTAGGGACATGATTCGAGCACTTGAGGCCTTTTTCCAACGTAAAAGTATAGCGTCTAAACTTCATTTGAAGAAAAAGTTGCTGAAGTTTCGAAAGCTACCTAGTGATAAGATGGAAGATCACTTCCTCAAAGTTGAAACTATGATAAAGGAAATCGAGAATGCAGGAGGTAAATTCGATGAATCTGACAGGATCTGTCATCTTTTACTGACTCTTGATGACACATGTTATGAATCTATCGTTCGTGCAATCGACGTCATAAATACTGATGTCTCTATGGATTTCGTGAAATCTAAGTTGTTGGACGAAGAAGTTCGTATTTTGTCCAAGATGGATAGCAAACCTTCCCATAAAAATGAAGTTGCGTTTAAAACATCGCAAATTCAGTGTTTTCGGTGCCAGGGACATGGCCACAGGGCCAACCAGTGTTCAACCCCCGAATCTGAGGGTACTCGTGGACGTAGTTCGTCAAAGGGAAAATTCCGTGGCAAGGGTAGGGGTAAACCTATTCCTAGTTCCAATTCCGGTTATAGTCAAGCAAACTTGAGTGAAGCTAGTCAACAGGGCAACTCAATTAGCTTTATTGCTGCCTTGAACATCGAAATGCTAGACAATTCAAGCTTCATACTTGACTCTGGTGCCACCGAACACTTGGTTCGTGCGAATTTGGAACATTTCATGACCAAAGTTGAAACTCTTCCGAACCCCGTCAGTATAGGGACTGCCAATGGAAACGGCATGATGGCGTATAAACGTGGAACCATTCACGCAATCTGCAGTCAACGAAAAGTCAACTTTTCTGCGTTGATAGTTAAGGATCTCAGACATAATTTGATCTCAGTGGGAAAACTTTTGGACAATGGTCTTGAAGTAGTTTTCAATGGTAAAAATCCGAAAATAAATGGAAAAGGATTTCAGTTACCTTGTACCAAAGTTGGTAATCTGTTTATTTTGAAACTTGACATTGACAAGGCTAATTCTAAAGAAGCTTTGAATGCCAGTAGTCATACTGATATTTGGCATAGAAGACTAGGCCATTTGAATCACGTCGGATTATTGAAATTGGGTCTGCCCTACAGCAAAGAGCATTGTAAAACGTGTGCTGAAGGAAAGGCGACGAGGTTACCTTTCAAGCCAACTACCAAAAGTACATCGAAAATAGGTCAACTTGTACATTCAGACCTCTCAGGGCCAATAAATCCACCAACCAATGAGGGTCATCGCTATTTTCAAGTTTTGGTAGACGATTTTTCACATTTTACTATAGTCAAGCTCTTGAAGACTAAAAATGAGGCTGAGCAGAATATTATTGATTTTATCAATAATATAAAAACCCAACATGGCCAGAAGACTATGAAACTTCGATTGGACAATGGAGGAGAGTTCACCTCCAAAAGTTTTAAAAATTTCTGTCGTTCCAAGGGCATAGAGTTGCAGTACTCAATGGCTTACTCACCGCAGATGAACGGAACCAGTGAACGAATGAACCGAACTCTTTTAGGAAAAGTCCGCACTAAATTTGCCGAGACTGACCTTCCTCGACATCTTTGGGGTGATGCAGTTCAGACGTCAGCATACGAGCTCAATCGGTCTCCGACAGCAGCCAATAGTGGGATACCTGCGAGTATTTGGTATGGAGAGAAAGACTTGTCTCGACTCAGAGTTTTCGGAAGCCGTGCATATGTTGTGTCAATGCCCAAAGGAAATAAGCTGGACCCTACTGCCAAATGTTTGATATTAGTTGGTTATTGCAGTGGAGGTTACCGTTTATGGGACCCTGTAGAAGACAAGATCGTTCAGTCACGTGATGTACGATTTGATGAAAATTCTGTGAAATTTGAAAGTAAAAGTTGTAAATGTGAACTAATTCACGAAGAAACTGTTATTAAAGAAGAACATCTAGACGAATCAGTTATAGAAGAAACTATTGAAGAAGGATCTGTAGGATCTAATCAGCCTGAAAGCAGCCAATCTACACCTGGAGAAGAACCTACATGTACTAGGTCAGGTCGTGCGGTCAAGTTACCTTCACACCTCAATGAATACGAAGTGTATTCTGCATATTGTTTATTGGCAAATTCTGGTGAAGATCCTCTCACCTTCAAGCAAGCTATTAAGGATTCAGAGTGGAACGAGTCTGTTCATAAAGAAATTTCAGCTCTGGAAAATCAGGATACTTGGGAACCTTGTATTTTGCCACCTGGGCAAAAGGCTATTGAAACAAGGTGGATTTTTCGAACTAAAGAAGACGGAACAAAGAAATCAAGACTAGTAGCTAGAGGATTTCAAGTTCAGGAGGAGCAAAACGTCATAAATCCCATGTACGCTCCAGTTGCTCGCATATCAACAATCAGAACTATGCTAGCTGTTGCAGTTCAGAAGCAGTGGCCTATCTACCAGTTGGACATCCCATCAGCGTTTCTAAATGGAATATTGGAGTCTGAGGTTTACATCAAACCACCAGAGGGCGTTCATACTGAGAAAGGACAAGTTTTGAAACTTCGTCGGGCACTGTACGGACTCAAAGAATCACCGAGACGATGGAATGATACTTTTGATGGATTTGCTAAAAGTAATGGAATGAACCGATCCAAGCATGACTTTTGCTTGTATCATGGTGACAATGTCTGGTTAATCGTATTTGTAGACGATTTGATAATTACTGGAGAAGATAGACAAGTAACTAAGTTGATTTCAGCTTTAAAATCAGCTTTTAATGCTAAAGAACTAGGAGAAATTCGGAATTTCTTGGGGATGAAGATTTCAAGGACTGAAGGCGGTCTACACATCTCTCAAGAGGCCATTATTTCGAAGATTCTGAACAAGTTCAACATGACTGAGTGTAAAGGAGCATCAACACCAATGGATGTCAGTTATGAAACCAAGGATGAACCTGTGAACACAGAAGTACCGTATCGCCAATTGATTGGTAGTTTGTTGTATTTGTCAACAACGTCAAGACCGGATCTGAATTTCGCTGTCTCATTTCTCAGCAGAAGTTTGGATAAACCAACCAATACGAGTTGGAAAGCTGCAAAGAGGATTTTGAAATATCTTCAAGGTACCAGGTCAATGGGACTGACCTACACTCGTGGAAAGGGAGGACTGCAAGCATTTTCCGATGCAGACTGGGCTGGTGACAAGCTGGACAGAAAAAGTGTCAGTGGAATGGTCATTCAGTATGGAGACAACACCATCTCCTGGGCTTCCAGAAAACAGAGTTGTGTCGCTCTCAGCACAGCAGAATCGGAATACATTGCAGCAGCTTCAACTGCACAGGATTTGATCTACCTACAAGGAATATTGATGGACTTTGGGATCACAGAAGAACCTAAACTACTTGTGGATAATGTAGGTGCAGTTTGTATGACAAAAACATTTGAAAATTCGAAACGTGCAAAACACATTGATATAAAGGTACATTTTATCAAAGATTTAGTCATGAAAAAGTTGATAAAAATTGATTATATTGCTACTGAAAATAATTTGGCAGATATTATGACAAAACCATTAGGGACGACCAAGTTTGTTAATTTTCGTGAATGTATAGGCATGTCATAGTCAAGCTATTATTTTGAAATTGATATTTTGATGATTATTTTAAACTGTATTTGTGAAACTGAATGTAAAATTTTTAAAAGACTGATTGATATTTGAAAGACTTTAAAATGTAATGTTTAAGACTGATTGAATTTTGAAAATGATGTGATATTCTAAAATAATTTTCTTGAAATTTTTAATGTTTGAATTTAAAAGTCGTTAAAGTTTGTGATATTGAGTTTATTGTTCGTTAAATTGCTCTGAAGTTAAGTCAGTTCAATTTTGTGAAGTATTTTTGTCAGTTGAGTCAAAGTTAGTCTTTCGTTGCTTTGGAAAATTGTGATTTTTTTAAAATTTAAAATTGCGATTGCTATGTTTAGTACCAACGTAGCAATCGAGGAGGAGTGTTGGATGTAATTTTACCCTAAGCTAGTGACTTTTCTACCCTAGAATTAGGTTGTCAGCACTGCCGTCTTCTAACCTTACTTTTTCTCGTAATTTCCGCGTAATGACATGTGCTCTGTTTCTTTTCTTTTAATAAAAACTAATGCTTCATAAATGTGCATTATTTTATCATTCTAAACTTTGAAAAATCATAGAAAAAGATCTACTCATCTAAAAAGAGAACGGCTGGTGTCAAAATTCTCAAGGTGAGGTCTACTTTTGATTAAAAATTTTAAAAAAATCAGGCGCATCTCCCATTGACTTCCGTTGACTTGGGATCAATCTCCTATCCTTTCGACTAAACTATATTAATTTACACTTCGGAATCAGAGCTCGCTACCACTGAGCTATGGAAGTGAATGGACAGAAATGTGAAGAGGTAGCTGATCACAACATCTCTCCCCTGTTGGAAAATCTTAGTTACTCCGTTACTTAGTCAGGGTGGTGAGGGCTCTTTCGCCGGCCTTATTCAACCCAGTGAGAACACTATATTTTTACTGGCTTCGGAGTTTTGTTATTATTTCTTCATGAACGGGGCGGGGCATCTGCTGACCTCAACGTTTGTCTGAATAGGCTGTGGCTCGACTCGTGTCTTGGGGCAAGTTGTTTTGATGACAACACTAATTTATTATTGTTACCAGAGAATGCTGAGGAAACCATTCGGGTCTGTACGACTGCGCCACTTTGTTGAATCATCAAAGATTAACTTCCCTCGACCGAGGATCGATCTTCTATCGTTCCGACTAAACTATATTTACACTTCTGAGTCGGAGCTCGCTACCACTGAGCTAAGGAAGCGAATAGACAGAAATGTGAAGAGGTAGCTGATCACAACAGGCCCATCCACTGGCTGCTGATTCACTCCATCCTTTGATCGTGGCATCTGCACATGAATGGACCAACATCTTAACATGGTAGCTTAGGCCAAAACCGAACATAAATAACATAAAACGAAAAAATATTGTGTCCCAAGGTACAAACCTCAACGTGTCCCAAGGTAAAAACATTTGACATTTTCCAAAAAATTTAATTATTGACCTATCATGATATAATAACATTTTAAAACATCAAAATCATAGAGATGAACCTTGAATTGAAGGAAAGCAGTTGCAAGTGGAAGAAATTCAAATTTATCTTTCTGTCAATTTATCGTGGTATGGAGCAAAGATAAAACTTTGGGACCGGTGATAACAAACAATGAATTTTCATCATCACATGGTCGGTGATTACAGAAAAAGGGGCACATACACGGTGTTGCCTTCACATCCAAAGATGATTGGAGCCCAGTCCAATTTTTTTTGTGCCTCTTTTCTAATTGATTTAAGCATTGTCCCGAGGTACAAGCGTCCCAAGGTACAAGCCTTTCCCCAACTGGGTCATTAACATTTTCTGAAGATGGAGTCAGAAGTCTGTAATTTATTTGTGCCCCACAATCACAAATTATGGTGTATAATTCATCCAAGTCCAAAGCCACACGATCCAAAGTTCTTTTCAATAAACTCTTCAAAATTTCAATCAACTTCTCCCAGAACCCACCCGACCAGGGTGCCGCAGAGGGGCTGAATTTCTGTTCAATCCTTTCACAGGAACTACATGTTGCAATAACCTCCCAATCCAACTCAGTAATTCTGCGCCGTGGAAGTTTCGTCCATTATCAGTATAAATAATATCAGGTTGGCCTCTTTTGAAATGGGGCAATGCAAGCAAGAATGATCAGTGGAAAGTGAAGGAGCAATCTCCAAATGAGCAGCTTTGAAATTAGCACAGATGAAGAGGCAAATCCACACCTTACCACCATCTCGAAGATACGAGGGGCCTGCATAATCTAATCCAGTAAGCTCAAATACTTAGAAGTGCCTAACCCTTGTTTCTGGTAGTGGTGGCGACTCAATATCGAATCGTTGGCTTGAAAATTTGTGCTGCCCATCTGTTCAGGCCGATCCTTGCCCTTTGTCTTGTTTTATCTTCTAAGACTTTATCGATGGGATTATGACGCGAGTGGTGTGATCAGTGGGTGAGTGGGGATTCAAGTGAGGCATCTCCCGTCGCATCTACCAGCAGTCTTTGTCTTCATGCGCTCTGAAGCACTATCAAGTTCTACTACCTATCTAAACATTTTCTGGCCACACTACGCCTTCCACGAGGTCATCAGTATCCTCGCGGCAAATCGCCATCTTTTTGGGTCATCAGGATCCCGATCTTCACTCTTCGTCCCATCTATTCATCACTGGAATGTATGTATCGGATTCCTGGAGTACTGCCCGTATTTCTTGAGAATATATGCATATCTCCAGATATTCAAGATTTCCATTCTTTTCGTTTTCAGCTCCAGCCAAAGCTTTCTGGAGCACCTCTCTATCTCTCTACCTCGGCTCTCTCTATCTCTTAACTTCTGCTCTCAACTCATCTAACTCTAATCAAACTCTGCGCAACATTGGAAAAGGTTCTGGTGGATCTTGCCACAACCCTACCTACAGGCATTGGGTATCATTCTTGTGGAACTACAAGGTAAGACCCTTCCAATTTCACCATCAGAGCGTGCCTCCATCCTTTGAGCTGGTGTGCGGATTCCTCCAACTAAATACCTACGTCGCCGAAATCGTCGAATCACAAAAGACATTTTTTAAACCAAAATCAAGAAGAAAATTATTGTAATTTATTATATAAGTTCTGCTAGGAAAAGGAGCTCCTAGGTAGGCGATATATATTCTTTCTTTTTTTCTCATTCTACAGAGAATTTTATTTACCAGAATAAATAATAATTTTTCTTAAGTTTGAGTTCGGACCAGGTCATTTTATAACCACCTTCCCATGCTCAAACAAATTTTGGTAGCAGAGCGTGGTTTTGGTGAATAAATTCTATTAAATTCAATTCAAAAATTTTCTTTTTTGGTACTATTTTCTACGCCTTTTGTTTTGGAATCGCTCCTAGCGATCCCACACAACATTTTACTGGTGACTTCACACTAATTCACCACCGTGCTACATAATACGCATTCACTATACCTAGCTATTATACACGTAGGTACGTGTTGTTTCGCAATATAACATTCTTATACTACCCTTCAATATAGGTAGGTAGGTACTTGAAGCGTCACCGTTTACGATCGAGTGACCTTGAACTAATTGTTCGTTATCTTTCACTATATTATTTTGTTGATAATATACATTGAATCGTACCCTCACATCAACATAGGTACTTATTACCTGTTGATTACAATATTTTCAATAGGTACCTGCCTTGGTACATATATATCTCATAGCCTTCCGATTTCTAAGTACCTATAACTATTGTTAAACTGCCTTATGTAGGTACACTTCCATTCTACCTATTCTTCCTAAATTTTCCTTTCCTAAATTCCTTCGTTAATCATGTCCGAAGACTTAAAAAAAGGTCTTGAAATCAAGAAAATTCGATTATGGAAAGTTGCAAAGGAAGTACATGCAGTTAAATCCGCCGGAGCTACGGCAGAGACAACGACAAAACCTTCAGACATTATTGCTTTCAAAGGATTGTTTAGGACTTTAGAGAAATATTACTCTAAATTTGAACAATTGTGGGAAGATTTGGAAGATTTTTGCCAAGCCAATAAAGATTTCACATTTCCGTCGGATGATGAATCTGCGAAGTATGCGTCGGTAAAATATTATTATCATGAAGCTAATAGGTATTATGAAGTTATTAGTTCTATTGAAAATGCCTCCAAAACTCCAGATAGAACTACTGTATCTGGCGATGCAACGATAATACATAATGACACTTCTTTACATCCTATACCACTTCCTACTTTCGACGGTCAGATTCTGGAATGGCCTCATTTTCGTGACGTGTTCTCTTCAATGGTACATGAAGATGATCGTTTAACTGATATTAAAAAATTTCATTATCTTGTCCGTTCTCTAAAGGGCCCAGCATTAACTATCGTTTCTTCGTTCAAGCTCGAAGCAGTGAATTATCCACTTGCGTGGAAAGCTCTCCAAGACAATTTTGAAAATAAACGTATGTTAGCTACGTGTTATTTAAATCAAATTGTCGATTTCAAACCTGCGAATAAAGCAACAATTGACACACTGAAAACCTTTTTGGTCAAAACGTCTGATCAAATTTCATCTTTTCAAAAACTTGGAATTCCTGACGAAGGAAATTTTATTTTGTTTTATCTAGCCAGTCGTAACTTGGACCCTTGCACTCGAGAGAAGTTTGAAGCGAGTAACAAGAAAAACGATTTTCCAAAATTTGATGATTTATTCAAGTTTGTACGATCTCGAATTTTGACTCTTCAACTCTCTGACAGTTCAAATGCAGCTAGTTTAATTAGACCTAACGACGATAAAAATAAAACTCAAAGATTTCCAAACAATTCTAACAAATATAAGGCGCTTATATCTAACGATAATAAACAACAATCCAATCTTGCGCAATCTCCAAGACCGAACTGTATTGTTTGCAATTTAGAGCCTCATAGATTGTTAGATTGTCAAAAATTCAAAGGTGCTGATGTACCTCAGAGAATACAGTGGCTACAAAATTGGTCTGGTTGCCGAAATTGTCTCTCTTATCAACACAGGTCAAATTTGTGTAAATCGAAATTCCATTGTCGTCATTGCAAATTACGACATCATTCTATGCTTCACAAGGATTCAATTTCTCACGTTGGTCATGCACAACATTCTTCATCACCAACAAATAATTCAAGTCCGGATCCAGTATTGAATAGTGCTAGTACTTGTGACGATAACATAATTTTGGGTACTGCGCTCGTTGAAATTTTGGACGTGAGAGGTATTTTCCATACTGTTCGTATAGTTGTTGATAGTGGGAGTCAACACTCCTTCATCACGAACCGATTGATGAATCGATTAGGACTACCATCTACATACTTCAAGCGAACCATCTCAGGTATCGGTGATACGCCGTTAGCCGGTGCCAAAGGTCAAGTTGAATGCTTGATTCGATCTCGCAGTGACATAAATTCTTCTTTCAAGACTAATGCAGTTGTTGTTGACAATATCACAACTTATCTTCCTAACTGCAATGTACCACCTCACTTGTATAATCGTTACATGCAATTCCAGCTAGCAGACCCGTACTTCTGGAAAGCTGCTCCAGTAGATTTTCTCCTTGGGGCGCAGTTGTTCGCAGAAATATGGTTGGGAAAGGTTAATTCAATAGATGAAAAATCTCCAAAATTATTTTCCTCTGTTTTTGGGGACATAGTCATTGGCAAGTTTTCGAACCCAATAGCTCCCAAAACTCCGTTTCGCTATTCTCTTCGATGCCAACTGATGATCTACATGAGAGTTTGAAAAAATTCTGGGAAATAGAGGAACCTACAGTTTCAGTTCCCAAACATCCGGATGACGAAAAATGTGAGGAATATTTTAAAAATACACATTATCGTACCCCTACAGGTCAATATGTTGTTCGCCTTCCATTTAAGACCTTCCCTACTTCTGAACTCTCTACATCGGCCGTTGCTGCTAAAAGGATGTTTTTCAACTTGGAATCGAAGTTGAATAAAAATCCTCCACTTCGGAATGAATATACCAAATTCATGCACGAGTACATAAATTTGGGACATATGAGTCCAGCTGTTTCGCCTTCCAAATTTCTCATTCCCCATCATGCAGTTTCTAAGGAAGATAGAAATCAAATTAAGCTTCGAGTCGTCTTCAATGGGAGCGCCAACACCAATAATGGCTCATTGAATGATTTTCTTATGGTAGGTCCCAAACTTCAGACCGATATTCACCTGATCCTGCTGAACTTTCGTATCCACAAGATTGTTTTTGTGACAGACATTGTCAAAATGTTTAGACAGGTGTTGGTCCACCCTGATGATCGTGATTATCAACATATTTTCTGGCGTGATGAACCATCTCAACCCCTCAAAACGTTTGAGTTGAATACAGTAACATACGGGTTGCGTCCTGCTCCTTACTTAGCACTTAGGGTCCTTCATCAACTGAAGGAAGACGAGGGTGCGAATTTCCCGTTGGCAGCTGATATTCTTGTTCAGGACGTCTATGTTGACGATTATTTAACCGGATCCTCATCAGTAGAGTCCGCCCTGGAGTTACAATCACAGCTGATCGACATAATGAACAAGGGATGTTTAAGATTGAGTAAATGGTCAAGCAATTCCAAACAGCTTTTACAGCAGGTTACTTGTACGTCATCTGACCCTGTAGCAATCGATTCTGAAGAGCCTGATACTACTATTAAAATTCTTGGTCTACAATGGGACCCTACTATTGACTCATATTCATACTGCATCCACCCTCCTAAACCAATCTACTCTAAAAGAGGCATACTCTCTGCTGTTTCCAAGGTGTATGACCCTCTCGGTTTTCTTTCACCATCAATTTTCCTTATGAAAACCTTCATACAAGACATTTGGAAGGAAGGATTAGATTGGGACCAAATGATTTCTGGGTCAATGCAATCTGAGTGGGACAAACTCATTCACGAACTTGTCAATTTGTCAAAAGTGAAGGTACCAAGATTTGTTGGCTCAGCTTCACCTTGCAAATTTCAAGCTGTTGGTTTTTCAGACGCCTCCACTAAAGGATACTGCGCCGTGTTGTACCTTCGTTCTATAACCCATGATGCCATCAACGTGCATCTACTTACAGCAAAATCCAAGTTGGCTCCAGTTCGCACCATTTCAGTCCCTCGACTAGAGTTACAAGGTGCAGTTCTACTGATGAAGATATATCAGTCAATCCAACCATTTCTGAATCGCCTATGTTCGGAAATCATGAGTCCAATATTTTGTTGCGATTCTTCAATAGTTCTTGGTTGGTTAAACACTCAACCATACCAGCTGAAAACATTTGTTGCGAACAGGATAACAGAAATCACTCAAACGTCTTCAAAGTCATCTTGGCGTCATGTTTCATCAAATGACAACCCTAGTGATTGTGGTTCTCGTGGGATCTTACCAAGTGATTTGATAGAACACCCACTGTGGTGGGCAGGACCATCTTGGTTGGCTCTTCCAGAAAGTGAGTGGCCTACTCCAATATTTTCCGTTCCTTCCAGCCTACCTGAGCTGAAAAACATCACATCCGTTTGTCATACTTCAAGTAATGAACCTCCATTTATCATTGGGTGGATGCAAAGATTCTCATCTTTTACCAAACTTCTTGGTGTCATAGGCGTCTTCGTTCGTCGGATTCATAAAGGCTGCAGACAGTTTTCAAGAAATGATCCTCTGACACCAGGCGATATACAAAATGCCTTGAAGTGTTGCATCAGAGCCTTGCAGCGTCACTATTTTCTTGCCAGCAGCAGATTGGATTCAGTCATCACCATGAACCATCGCTTCGGTAATTTGAGTCCATACCTCGACCCAGATGGCATATGGAGAGTTGGAGGAAGACTTTCAAATTCATCCTTGGGTGAGAACCACAAGCATCCCATTCTACTACCCTCGAACTGTCACTTCGTCAATATTTTGGTAGATTACTACCATCAAATTCACCTGCATGCCAGTCCCTCTCTGATTCAAGCCATGATCCAAACGAGGTACTGGATTCCAGGTCTTCGTAGAGTGACTCGGAGGAGAACCTTTCTCTGTGTAAAATGCTTCAAGCAGAATGCTCAATCTGCAGCTCCTGTCATGGCCGACTTACCATCCTTCAGAGTTCAAGGAAAGCGAGCCTTCAGTCATGTTGGTGTCGACTTTGCCGGACCTTTCACCATGAGAGAATCTCTGCGCCGAAAGGCCCAAACTTCAAAAGTGTACCTCTGTCTCTTTGTTTGCATGGAGACAAAAGCTCTACATTTAGAGGCCGTCACGCAGTTGACAACTCATGCATTCATGGCAGCTTTTGACCGATTCTTGTCTAGAAGAGGCTTACCTTCTGACGTCTATTCCGATTCAGGAACCAACTTTATTGGAGCCTCAAACCTTCTTAAGGATCTCTATCGTTGGCTTGGTAATGCCAATACTCAGAAGGAGATTTTACGAGCTGTGTTGCCAAGAGAAATCAAATGGCACTTCTCACCTCCCAAAGCTCCTCATTTTGGTGGACTATGGGAGGCAGGTGTACGCTCTGTCAAGCGTCTCATGAGACTCTCTGCAGGGGACACTCCTCTTACATATGAGGAACTTTCGACACTGTTTGCACGTTATGAGGCAATCCTTAACTCCCGTCCTCTCTGCCCGACGTCTTCTGATCCCGAAGATACTGACTTTTTGAGTCCTGGCCATTTCTTGGTGGGCGGTGCCCTCATGGCTTATCCAGAACCCTCTCTTTTGGATGTAAGAGAGAACTTACTGACAAGATGGCAGTTGCTGAAACGGCTCCACCACCAGTTCTGGAATAGGTGGCACTTGGAATATCTAACCACATTACAGAAGCGTACTAAATGGAAGAAGTCACGTCCAAACCTCAAAGTTGGAGACCTTGTTATCCTTAAGGATCCAGCCCTACCAACGATGCAATGGCCATCTGCTCGTGTGACAGAGACCCATCCAGGGAGGGATGGAGTTGTCCGGGTTGTCTCCATCAAGACTGCTGCTCAGCAGTCCCTCAAGCGACCAGTCGTACAGCTGATTCCTCTCCTTCCTCTTACTGTCCCAGCCCATTCTCCTTAAAATTTGTACCTAAATTTTGGTGGGCGGTATGTTCAGGCCGATCCTTGCCCTTTGTCTTGTTTTATCTTCTAAGACTTTATCGATGGGATTATGACGCGAGTGGTGTGATCAGTGGGTGAGTGGGGATTCAAGTGAGGCATCTCCCGTCGCATCTACCAGCAGTCTTTGTCTTCATGCGCTCTGAAGCACTATCAAGTTCTACTACCTATCTAAACATTTTCTGGCCACACTACGCCTTCCACGAGGTCATCAGTATCCTCGCGGCAAATCGCCATCTTTTTGGGTCATCAGGATCCCGATCTTCACTCTTCGTCCCATCTATTCATCACTGGAATGTATGTATCGGATTCCTGGAGTACTGCCCGTATTTCTTGAGAATATATGCATATCTCCAGATATTCAAGATTTCCATTCTTTTCGTTTTCAGCTCCAGCCAAAGCTTTCTGGAGCACCTCTCTATCTCTCTACCTCGGCTCTCTCTATCTCTTAACTTCTGCTCTCAACTCATCTAACTCTAATCAAACTCTGCGCAACATTGGAAAAGGTTCTGGTGGATCTTGCCACAACCCTACCTACAGGCATTGGGTATCATTCTTGTGGAACTACAAGGTAAGACCCTTCCAATTTCACCATCAGAGCGTGCCTCCATCCTTTGAGCTGGTGTGCGGATTCCTCCAACTAAATACCTACGTCGCCGAAATCGTCGAATCACAAAAGACATTTTTTAAACCAAAATCAAGAAGAAAATTATTGTAATTTATTATATAAGTTCTGCTAGGAAAAGGAGCTCCTAGGTAGGCGATATATATTCTTTCTTTTTTTCTCATTCTACAGAGAATTTTATTTACCAGAATAAATAATAATTTTTCTTAAGTTTGAGTTCGGACCAGGTCATTTTATAACCACCTTCCCATGCTCAAACACCATCCACAACATCTCTAACTATATGATTCCACATCAATCACAGGCAAGGACCTCTTCTCAGTGTGAGTATTCATGTGGCCCTCCAGATCTAAAGGCCCTGTAATCACAAAACCACTCTGGTGTGAGAAGTATTTTGCCTCTAGAGATGTCCTGGCTGTGGACAACTGTAATGGGGAATTTGTCTCACAAATTTTAATTTTTTGAAAGAGGGTTCTCTGATATGGAAGAAAACCCTAGGTTTTAACCCTTCAGCCGGACCATCGGTCTGTGAGACTGACACTGTTTGGCATTTCTCCGATAGAGGTGGTCGTAGTGGTTAGAGGTGACCGGCAGCCCATGACATCTTCAGTTGGGACCTGAACTTCAGGTAGAGCAGTTTGGAAACAAGAAAAAGCAGAAAGTTTGGAAATAAATTGTGATCTTTTAAAAGGTAGTGTAATGGGCCGCCACTCAGGTCAGCGGTTCTTGCAGCATCCACCCACTCCATGGATAAATCAGCTGACGAATCCGACACATCGGCCGATAAGCCGAGGAAAGGGGCTTCCATACAACCCGCAGAGCATGGAGGAAGATGCGACCAGGGGCCGGGTAGGTGGCAGCACCGAACGGAGGGGGACGAGGCACTAACGGAGTGGGGGAGCACACGGGGAGGGGCGGACGACCGTTGCGACGCCATCCCACAGCGTCAGTCGTGTCTTGATCGAGCGCCTCACAACAACCCTTTGCAAAATTAGAGCCCACACACCCATGATACTGTGATCCGAAGCTGTGTGATCCGGAGCAGTGATCAAGAACAAGTGATAGTAAAGTGATAGAGAACTTTGTTGAAGAACATTAGAGCCCACCTTATACGAATATTGAACATTTTGGCAACTCGACCCCGTTATACTAAGGCATCTGGATCACGATTCGCCCTACCAGTTGAGCTTGGAACGAAGGATTCGAGGACCCCTGCATACCAACGGACCACCATACGACGCCACGCTTCTACCCCGTCTATACCGGTAAAAAGATTGTAAATCTTTTAATTCTTTCTCTAGTAAAATCGCATTGTATATAGAAACTCCTCCTAGGTATTGTTCCTTTTTCTATTTGAATAGTTGTGAAAGCTGCAAACATATATTTTCTTTATTGACGCCATTGTTTGGAGGTACCCCATCTGGGCCCTCGGCAGTAAGGGTATCTTATTCCCTCATTATTTCTATATTTTCACTGATCTTTTAGGAGTAAAGATAACATACTCATTTCAACATTTATTAAGAATTTTATTGTACGAAGTACATTTTGTTTGAGAAATATTCACCATTCTGTCTACACCAAAAATAGACAATTCTCGTTCGGTAAATTTAAACCTTGTAGTTTATGTTCTGACTTACCTGATCAATTTCCTGGTGCTTGGTAAAACAAAGGCAGATATAACTAGGAAAATAGAATCAACTTACCTTATTCGAGTCTTGCTGAACTGCGTAGATCCATCGGGGGTTATTCTAGGGATATTCTACTTACCTGAAGAAGTCCAATTCTTGAAGAGTACCTGAAACAAAAGATAGATAGTTAACATTGAAAGAAAGCAATAACTAGGTTCAATAATTCACAAACTAAGGGGAAAATACTTACCTCACGAAGAACTAGGTGAAACGGGAGACCATTTTTCGGTGATTCCAAGGAACACCTAGTCAACGACTCCGACGCCACACCCAGCCGACGAGAACCCTAGATCTTCACCATGGTAAGTGGATCCAACTGTAAGCTCCAGGTCTAGTTAATTAAATTGGTTATTTAGCTGAGGGCTCTGAATGACTACTTGAAATTTAATACTAGAGTTCTGTTGGAAACCAACCCAAAAATAGGTTGAGAGGCTATTCTGACATAAGTAAGGTAATATTCTAATAAAATGAAATGAAGTTAAATTTAGATAATTACCTGGTAGGTGGTTGTAGCGGCTCGAAGGTACGTAATATTTTCTAAGATCAAAATAAAACCTGAAGGGCCTAACTACTGTGAGATCACTGAGTGTGACTCGGTCTGAAGGACTTACGATGTTGTTCCTGAAGGGAATAAAAAATGCACGATAAAGGTGCAATGCACGAAATGAGTGTAGTGCACGAAAGTGTAATGGTGCACGAGGTGAAGCCAAGTGCACGAAAATTATAGCTGTGCACAAACTCTAAAGTTGTGCACGTTCAACCTGTCTGATTACGGAATTTTAGGTAGATAAAAAGAGAAATGCAATTTTACAACTAATAGGAACTTTAATGACTTTAAAGGTTGCAAAGGTGACTCTAAACAAACATGTACATGTGAATTATATATGAAAATAAATTGCTTATAATCAAACAGGGCGTTATTATTTCTCCTCCTTTCTTACTGTGAATTTAGACAATATTCAATTACGATTTTACAATGCAAAATGGTTTTACGTTACTGACTGACTCTACTCGAAATGTTTATACCTTTTCAAAACGACTAACTTTACACAACTTTGAACACCTAACAATTGGCCAATTTAATTAGGTTTAGTTTTTGCACTCACATCGTCGGGGCCCGGAGGAAATCCTTGATGGTGTTGTGAAGAGAAGATTCTGGGGAACGTTCAACTGGAGATTCTGAGGTCTGATCCAGCTGAAGGCGACAAGGGGGTGGCTCAACAAGACTCGTGGGTTCTTAACTCGCTGCGGACTTGAATTGAGGGGAATTTGAGTGAAAACTTCAGAGAAGGGAAACGATAAACGTTCAACTGGGGCTGGGGAGTGGACTGATAGCATCAAAGAGTTCGCGTCAAAGACAAAAGGGGTTATGGCCGCCCCACGCTGCTACATTCAGATTTCATCCGAGGTGTCCCCACCCTCAGGCTCCAGGCATCCGGCAGGGTGAGAATGGCCGGCCGTCATTGGTGGAAAATGACGTCAATGCGCCTTGAGCGCTTCTAGTGGTGGACGCCGTAGTTGGTGGTTGGCGTCCGGGAGCGGGGATGGCATCCCCTCGACCCCCTCTCTGTTGCTTTACTTTAGTGAGCTGGGGGCTCACACAACTATCCTAGTCGTAAAGCGCAGGGACAAGTAATCGTTAGATTTTCATAAAATTCCAATCCATCGGCCACGTAGGAAAATCCGACTATTACAGTAGTAGGTCTGTGGGACCGATGGTCCGGATACCACTGATTTTTTTTTTCATGGATCTCATAGAACCGGACTCTCATGAGTGTTTTCTATAAATATGATGTTCACTATTAGAATTTAGGATTTCTGCATAATGATTACCATGTGATTTTACTAGTTAATTACCTACTTTTTAATGAATGTTTTTTATGTCATTTTGAGTAAATCCACACTTTACGAATGTTTTTCATAAATATTTTTTGTACATTGTTGACTATTAGAATTTAGAATTTCTGCATTGTAAAGAATTTCATGAATGTCGAGTGAATATCAAGTTACCTACCTAGTAATTTTTACAAATGTTTTTCATGGTTCTAAATTTACAGTGATTTGGGAATGAGGAATTTCACCGATTTCTGTTTGCATTTTTCCTGAATAGTTGATGGTGTGGGATAGATGAAAATAGGGCTGATTTCGGAAAATAAGTCTCCTGTTATTTTTGGGAGACAATCAAAATTTTTAATTTCAAAACTAACCGGGAAAACAGACGTGAAGCGGGAACGCTCGCTGATTGGGCTGTTCGGATTGCCGTCTCCTCCCAGTGTTGCCCATTGGGACGACGAAATCGTGTTATCTAAGAGAAAAGCTATCAAACAAAAACAGAGGAAACCTAATTTTCCCCATCTCGCTTTTTCTATTTTTTTCTTCAGTTTTTCGATTTCGAACTTTACTGTTTCATGAAATTTTGCATCTGGGGACTATGGATTTCTCGATCTCAGCGCTTCAAGCGGCCATAAATGAACTATTCCAGCATGACGTCATTTTCCCGGTTTTTTTAAACATTCGTATTTTCTACACTGTTTTGTTTATTCGTAAATTAGGAAGTTCGGGCTGAAAGTTTGCCGTAGAAGGTTTTTCGAGGTGCTGAATCCGATTTTGGGGTCAAAAATAGGAAATTCCGACATGCTAAAATTCCTCATTGCTCAAAGAGTACCTACACACTCTTATTTTTACAGAGTACCCACTCATGATGTGTGGTACGTACCACTACATAGTCTTAGTCAATTGTGACTGAATAAAAATCTAAGTCTGAGTTGTCAAACAAGTAAAATAATCCACTATTTTTTATGGATAAAAATACATAAAATTATGAAAAAATGTAGTTATAATATCGTAACAGAGCATTCATAAATATTAATTAGGCCTGAATATTAATTAGAGGTAGCTAGAACATCGTAGAATAATGAAGCTAACATGCGAACAAAGGAGCAAAAACGATATTGTAACATAGAGGTCTGAGAGACTGATGGTCCGGTTAAGCGTTGAAAAAAAGATGGTCCGGCTGAAGGGTTAATTTGAATCACATTATTTGAGTAGTTTATCAAAGATTATTAGTCTTCACCTTCTCTTATTTAGTTTCTATATTTGAATCACATTATATGAGTGGATCGTTTCATGTGGTCACAAGGGTGCCTACAACTCTACCTGTTGACGTTCTCTGACACTATTTGTCGAAACTCCTTTTACGCTTCGTCAGAGCACAGTTTTGTGGGAGAAACCCCAGGGAGTGACGTCAGTTTTCCTCGATCTTCGCGGTGTTTTTTGACACCGCTTCACTTTTGTAGGCATTATTGTAATAAATAGAAAGTTTGGTTTATCTAAATTTGGAATTCGACTTATAATCAATTATCAATCTAGTGGCTTTGTTGAGAATCAATCCCACCGCTGCCACCAAATGTAATAGGTGAAAATTCGTATGGTTTATAAAATTGATTCGCTTCGAACTTGAATAGTTCGAAATTACGGAACTGGAAATAACTTACAGAGTGAAATCTGTTGAAAGTGAAATAGGCGATTCTCAACCTAGTTAATTACTGGTTGGGCGTAGGTGTAATAGTCAGATTTTCCTACGTGGCCGATGGATTTTATTTTTATGAAAATCTAACGATTACTTGTCCCTGCGCTTTATGACTAGGATCGTTGGATCCACTTACCGTGGTGAAGATCTATGGTTCTCGTCGGCTGGGTGTAGCGTCGGAGTCGTTGACTAGGTGTTCCTTGGAATCACCGAAAAATGGTCTCCCGTTTCACCTAGACCTTTGTGAGGTAAGTATGTTCCCCTTAGTTTGTGAATTATTGAACTTAGTTACTGCTTTCTTTCAATGTTAACTATTTGTCTTTTGTTTCAGGTACTCTTCGAGAATTGGACTTCTTCAGGTAAGCAAACTATCCCTAGACTAACCCTTGATGGATCTACGCAGTTCATCAAGACTCGAATAAGGTAAGTTGATTCTATTTTCCTAGTTATATCTGCCTTTGTTTTACCAAGCACCAGGAAATTGATCAGGTAAGTCAGAATATAAACTACAAGGTTTAAATTACCGAACGAGAATTGTCTATTTTGAGAGTAGACACAATGGTAACATATTTTGCAAATAAAAGTGTACTTCGTACAATAAAAGTCTTAATAAAATTTCAAAATGAGTATGTTATTTCTACTCTTAAGAGATCGGTGAATATACGAAAGAATGAGGGAATAAGATACCCTTTACTGCCAAGAGCCCAGACGGGGTACCTCCAAACAATGGCGTCGATAAAGAAGAATATATGTTTGCAGCTTTCACAACTATCAATAACTAGAAAAGGAACAATACCTAGGAGGAGTTTATATATATACAATGTGATTCTACTAAAGAAAGAATTAAAGATTTACAATCTTTTACCGGTATAGACGGGGTAGAAGCGTAGCGTCGTATGTTGGTCCGTTGGAATGCAGAAGTCCTCGAGTCCTTCGTTTTGAGCTCAACTGGTAGGGCGTATCGTGATCCAATTGCCTCAGTATAACGGGGTCGAGTTGCCGGGGTAATCAAATGTTCATAAAGGTGGGCTCTAATGTTCACAGCAAAGTCTCTGTCACAATTAACTACCTATCACTTCTTTCTCTTGATCACTGTTCCGACACAGCTTCGGATCACAGTATCATGGGGTGTGTGGGCTCTAAAGTTGCAAAGGTTGTTGGTGAGTGCTCGATCAAGACACGACTGACTCCGTGGGGTGGCGTCGCAATGGTCGTTCGCCCCTCCACATCCGCTCCCCCACTCCACTAGTGCCTTGTCCCCCTTCCGTCCGGTGCTGCCACCTACCCGGCCCTTGGTTTCCTCTTCCTCCATGCTTTGCGGGATGTATGGAAGCCCCTTTTTCAGCTTATCGGCCGATGTGTTGGATTCGTCCGCTGATTCATCCAGGGAGTGGGTGGATGCTGTAAGAGCCGTCAACTTGGGTGGCGGCTCATTACATAGGTAGGCTTACTGGAATGATGAAAATGAGATTATTTAAATAATTATGCTTTCTAATAAAATTTACTGTTATTGTTGACAATGCCTATTTCTATGATTCTACTCCTAGTCCCTTTTTATTTACTTTATGTTTACTATAAATTCCTAGGAATCTCTCAGGTAGAAGGGTATCATGAACTGAGGGTTTGTGAGGTCAATACTCCTACCTAACGATTGAAATTTCTGAGAGGTATGCTGCCACCACCCTGGGTCGTATTCGGACACAGGGAATTACCAAACCTTTTTACCTGCAATGTACCTTGTAGGAGTTAAAGAGGTCAACTGCTGAAATGAGTAACTACAAGTTAACACGAAGGGTTTTTATTCAGAAAAATGTACAGGTATTATACCGTGAAGCGGATTTGACTAATTGCTCTGAAGGAGCTGACTTTCGCAAAATATCGAGATATATGCTTTAAAGTACTTCAATATTTTCCACACGTTGTTATTTCGTAAATTATAATATGAATTTCAATATAAATCTTCTTTCTTATGCTAAGGTTGACTTAGACTTCCAGGACTTTACAATACAAATTGACTTATAACTAACTTCTACTTCGACTTTCTTTACTTTATGTTACAATTTTTACAGGTTTTCAGTTGCTTTTATACTTTCTTTACTTGACAGGACAGTTTTATAGAGGGGGATGGTTGCCAGATTTTATTGAGAAGTAAGCGCTTACTAGGGGTCTGAGGGAATGGGCTTACCCTTAAGCCGAGCTTGGATTCGATGAATCTCCGTAGCAGGTAAGTAGTCCAGGGCCTCTTCCTAGAAGGCTGTAGAAGGGGGTGCCGGGAATCGATGCAGATTTGCCTCGGTTTGGAGTTCAATCGCCGTTCTGGGTCGATCTGGTGGCGTAAAAGGAGAAGGCGGTAGTGCTGTAGAATCCTGGGCCGTGGCTAGACAGGATAGTACCAAACACTAACTGGCAGGTAGACACTTCCGACTAGGGATGGGATATCGATATCCGATATTACCAAAATATCGATATTGGGCTGACAATACTCGATATCGATACCATCAAAGCCGATATTATCGATATATCGATATCCTTTAATCGATATTGATATCGGTATCGGTATAGGTAGTATGTAAAGAAGAACCCACTGAAATATTGGATTGAGAACAGGAACGTTTTTCCAGAGCTTAGCACCGTCGCTGTGAGATATTTATCATCAGTTTCAACGTCTGTCCCGTCAGGAAGACTCTTTTCCAAAGCAGGGAATGTAATGACACCTGACCGCAACAGATTAAAAGGTGAGACTCTCTCCAAACTTTTATTTTTGGAGAGCTTGGACGAGGATTACTTTTTTTGATTCATTGTATAATACGAGTATATACCTATTGATTTTCTATGTTCTACCTTCCAATGTATGTTTGATTCATTATCGTTATCCTGACTTGAACTAATAAAAAATATTCTTATTCGAAAATTTTCGTATTTTACGGCAGTTCCTTCAAATGGTACCGATATTCCCGATATCGATATCGGGAATATGGTACCGATATTCCCGATATTGATATCGGGAATATCGATATCACAGGTCCGATATTTTACTGGTATCGATACCGGGATGCCCGATACCGATATCAGCACTGATATCGATATCATACCTTCGATATCCCATCCCTACTTCCGACTATTAAATGTGAATGTTTGCACTTGGATCACCACCGGTACGTTCTCAGTTCGTAAGGTCTCGTTAAAGGGAGAAGGGGATGAGTCGTGCAGCTAGGTTCAAAACACCATTGAGACGCGTGACTGTAGACTGAAGGTGGCGGGAGGGTGAAGGCCCTTTTATCTCCTCGGCCATCTTGGAATTTGGAGATGGGAGGGTCCCGATGGTGGCGCGCTCGGTGTCTTGAGTTGCTGTGGCGGACATCGATGTTCGGTTTGCGTGTTGCTTGGCGAGTGGAAGTATGGAAGTAGACAGAACATGGAGATTTGTTGTGCCTGAGGGGCGCTGTAATAAACTGGCTGATTACATTATCTTCTACGGTAATTGTTTTCCTGGAGTTGAACGTTATTCTACGGCCCTATTATAGAATTTGACTTGAAATTCCAGAATATAAAATTGAGACAAATTCTCCATTACATCTGTCACTCCCCACTGTGTGTAATGAAAATGTACTTTTTCTCTTGATCAGCAAGAGGGCTCAGGGTTTATCCTTCTTGTGAGTAGACATGTGACGTTTCAGGTGTTCTGACCGAGTAGTTCTGTAATCACAGCTATTACAGGCATAGGTTTTCTCTCCAGTGTGAGTAGACATGTGACGTTTCAGATGTTCTGACCGAGTAGTTCTGTAATCACAGCTATCACAGGCATAGGGTTTCTCTCCAGTGTGTGTAGACATGTGCTCCTTCAGACTTTCTTTACGTGCAAATGTGTTGTCACATACATCACAGGCGTAAGGCTTCTCTCCAGTATGGGTGTTCATGTGCCTCTTCAGAGCTCCTTGATGAGCAGACTGATAATCGCATGTCCTACAGGCATAAGGTTTCTGACCAGTGTGAGTGCGCATGTGGGTATTCAGAGATCCTTGATATGCAGACCGGTAATCACATATACTACAGGCGAAGAGCTTCTCCCCAGAGTGAGTAATCATGTGGTTCCTCAGAGCTCCAAGCTGCGAGGCTCTGTAATCACAGCTATTACAGGCATATGGCTTCTCCCCAGTGTGAGTGCGCGAGTGCCTCTTCAGAGCTACTGGATATGCAGTCCGGTAATCACAAGTAGTACAGGCATAAGGTTTCTTCCCAGTGTGAGTACTCATGTGGTTTTTCAAATCTCCTGCCTGCGAGGCTCTGTAATCACAGATGTTACATGCATAGGGTCTCTCCCCTGTGTGTGTCCTTATGTGTTTCTTCAAATCTCCTACCATCGAGCTTCTGTAATCACATCTATCACAGGCATATGGCTTCTCCCCAGTGTGACTATACATGTGACGCTTCAGGTTCTCTGGTTGGATAGATCTGTAATCACATTTATCACAAGCGTAGGGCTTCTCCCCAGTGTGTGTTAACATGTGGTTTTTCAGACCTTCTTTATGTGCAAACCTGTTATCACACTTATCACAGGCGTAGGGCTTCTCCCCAGTGTGAGTACTCATGTGCTTTTTCAGAGCTGCTTGGTATGCAGATCGGAAATCACATGTACCACAGGCATAGGGTTTCTCCTCAGTGTGACAACCCATGTGTTTCCTCAAACTTCCTAGCTGCGAGGCTCTATAATCACAGCGATCACACGCATAGGGCTTCTCCCCAGTGTGTGTTCGTAAGTGGGTCTTCAAATTTCCTGCCTGAGAGGCTTTGTAATCACATAGATGACACGCGTACTGCTTCATTCCGGTGTGAGTGTGCAGGTGCCTCTTCAGAGCTGCCCGATGTGCAGACCGGTAGTCACATCTATCACAGGCATACGGCTTCTCCCCAGTGTGTGTCCTTTTGTGTCTCTTCAAATCTCCTACATGCGAGGCTCTGTATTCACAACTATCACATGAAAAAGTTTTCCGATTCTTCAATTTACTCGATGGTTCTGCCTCTGACAACTTCTGTATTTCAATTGATTCTTGCTGAACGTCGCTGTCAGGAATATCACCGAGAGGGTCAGCAGCCGATTTGTGCTCTTGTTCTATTATAGGAGACCCCTCAACATCATCATTCACTCTCCGGTTGTTTCCTATCTCCTCTTCGACGTGTTCATCCCCGATCAGTACTTCTTGTTTGAGCATCACAGCTTCTTCCATCACCAAATCCACTTCAATCGCCTCTCCTTCTTTCATCATAGATCCCTGCAGAACCTCACAGTCAGAAACATCACCGAGTGGGTTAGCAGTTGAATTGTGATCTTGTTCGATCATCGGATACCCCTCAACTTCATTTTCCACTCTCTCGTTGTTTCCAACCCCCTCTTCGACGTTCCCATCACCTATCAGTACCTCATGCTTGATCATCAACACTACTTCAGTCGCCTCTCCTTCTTCCATCGGCTCTTCTTTCACCACAATTTCTTCTTTCATCACTTCACAAAACACCCCTTTATATAGCGTAAATTGTTATACGTTAACACTCACCCGAATAAACATTATAGAGAAAGAAACGCCAAACATCACAGAGTACCGGAGACAAGTACATCGACGGAAACTCCGAAAACTGACAGAGAGAATATTCTTCTTCTTCTTCCAAGTTAAATGTCCTGGCCGCAGCCATGCCGGACATAGGCATAGGTCTGATAAGGTCTCATTGACGAGACAAGAAGGATCCATGTCATCCATATCCTCACCGCACATCCATGCTCCTTGGTGGAGGGGGTACTGCTTCTCTGGCCACACCCACCTTCCTCGTACTGATTAGTTCCAATAATAAGCCACTTTTTTCATCAGTGACGAGTCTTTATGGTTCTTGGGTCTTTAGTTCCATTTCAAATAAAAATAAACGTGAAGACATGAAAAATAAAAATAAAATAAAACAAACAAGTTGGAGTTGTAAAGCCAGCTATGTTGACAGTAGGTTGCAAGATCAAATTATTCTTTAAAAATACAATTGATGAATATTCCTTCCTTTTTACATCGTATAGAACAATGTATGTAAATAAAACTGGTTTGTCAATATGTTCTAGTAATCGGTATTTTTGGTTGCATTTGGCACTGTACTTTTTTCTTTCAATTTTTACCTTGGACGGAGGCTATGATCTGTTCAAATAATTTTTATAAAAAAGTGTGTGTGAGCCCCTGCTCACTGTCAACACCAAGGTGACGGGGCTGGGGTAGATCAACACCTCCCTTCCTGAACCCCAAGATGCCACCCCCACAGAGCCACCTGCGGCGAAGGACTGTGGAGGGTTAATCTGGGCCAGCTCTACAGGGGCGTGGTCCGCCCCCCTACGATAAGGATGCCGAACTCCACCTTAGGCGTCCGAACACTACTTCAACCACGAATGCCGGGGGTAAAACAAACCACCAATGTCCGCCGCAGCAGCAGGGCTTCAGCCGAACCCGAATGGCAGCCTGATTTTGGAGAGGAAGGCCGTGGATGACGTCACGAATGGGAGGGGGAAACCCTCGAGATCCAGCAGCCATCACACCCTCCCCAGAGCTCAACGAGTACGTTCAGGCAGAAAGTCACCCCCCTGTTAACTGCGCGACAAGTACGTTCCGGCCGAAAGTCTTCCCTGTCCCCCTTCTCAAGAGTCAGCGCGAGAGTACTAACCCCCTGAACTGGCGAGTCGTATTCCCCAAAAACCCTCTCTATTCGGAATCCACTTCATCCAACTGGAGATCTTCAATCAACCGCATCAAGACCGTCGAGGATACCTTCAGGCCCAACAAGTGAGTGCACAAACAAAATTGTCCTAAATCATTTTGGCCAAAATAGTTAGGCAGGTGAAACGTAAAACAGTGAATAGAGTTCTATGAGTAGTAGTAAATTGATAGAGAAAAGATTGTAAATTGTACTAGAGAAAAGACACGAACTATAAAAGACACACTAGAACACGATGAAGACACAGCTTGGAAATTGTATTGGAAAAGGAATTTGGAAAGTATTGTCTATTTTGGAAACATTGTTCAACCTAGTCTTAAACTATTTCACGATCTCATTCGTATTTCTTGTCAACTATAACATTCACCCTTCAGGCTTGTCCTATTTTGTTACCAACACACTTGTGCCTTTGAATAAACCTATTGACCTGGTATTCTACTCCATATCTTGTGTTCTCTCTGAGTTTACCCTGCATTATATCAGCTGAGGTAATTAGGGGTAAATAAATAACTTCAATTTTCAATATATTCTTTAATTCATTCAGATCCATCAGGTCGTGTCCTTAGGACACATTTTCTTGAAAGAACACATCCTCGTGGTCGGTTGGGTCACTTGTGTCTTAAGGTGCCCGTCCACTGGGTCGACAGCGCGGTGCGGCGCGGGTTGAAAATTTTTCGCAATCTGTCGCTCTCCAGACTTCTGGAGCGCGGCTCCGCGCTGCCCTGTCAACCTAGTGGACGGAGGGCGAAGCGAAAAATTGTCGACCACGGTCATTTTCGTCAGTGTTCTGCTTATCTATTCGAGGCTTAATCAATGTGTGAAACTCGAAAAACTTCCCCCTCGACATTCTAAAATACTTTATAAACTTTTGCTCGTCTCTTAGCAAATCTTGGAACAGGTGATTGTGCTTCTCCAGGTCCATCCTCTTTATTGGATGGACCCAAAATCTTCTCTTTTTCCGACCGATTTGGTCCTCTTCTTCTGCTTCCAAAGCTGCAACTAAAATGAACATTTCTTCGTCGTCCGAAGAAAACATAATACCTATGCCCGACATTTTCCTGAGAAGGAACCTTCTCAGGCGTGGCTAAACGGCGGGTCGAAAAATTTTATCCGCTCCAGTGGACGGAGCTCAAGAATTTCGCGTCGCGCCGCGCTATCGACCTTTGGACTGCCAGCTTTAGACACAAAAGACACAAGGGATACAGAAGACACGAAGGACACGCCCTTCTGGCACAGGACACAATTAGAGGTCCGAGATAAAACGAAACACCCTTCAGGTTTAACAGCATTATATTTAGTATTCAAACAACCCAGGAGTCAACACCTTCGAAGAGCTACCATACTTCACAGGTAATTACAATTTATTATCCTATGTAAGCCCCTGCTCACGAATGAGACCAATGTGACGGGGCTGGGGTAAAGCAACAACACCCCCCTTCCTGAACCCCAAGATGCCGCCCCCACAGAGCCACCTGCGGCGAAGGACTGTGGAGGGGTAATCCGGGCCAGCTCTACGGGGGCGTGGTCCGCCCCCCTACAATAAGGACGCCGAACACCATCTGAGGCGTCCGAGCCCTGATTCAACCACGAAACCAAAGAAAGACACCAGCTGCTTGTGTCCACAGCAGCAGCAAGGGGCTTCGACCAAAGCCGGATGGCAGCCTGAGGACTACAGGAGGCCGTGGATCACGTGACTGAGAGGAGGGGGAAACGTTCTAGACCGGGCAGGCCACGTCGGCCATCACACCGTCCTGAGAGCTCGAACAAGTAGGTCCCGGCCGAACGTTCTTCCCCCAAAAGCGCGACGACTAAGTTCCGGCTGAAAGTCACCCCCATCCCTTGTTCTTTAAAAGTCAGTGGTAGTAAGTTCCCTGGACTCTTCGAGACATCATCCCTACAAATCATCCGCATCAAGACCGTCGAGGATACCTTCGGGCCCAACACGTGAGTGCACAGACAAATATAACCTAATCTATTTTGGCCAAAATAATTAGGTAGGTGACGATAAATAGTGAAGAAATTAGAGTTAAATCAATTGAGAATTTGGTACAGTAAAGCTTGTAAAACGGAAAACGAAAAAGGATTCAGATTGTAAAATTATTGATAAGACACGGAGACACGGTAAAGACACGGCATTGGAAATTGTAAAGAGAAAGGACACTGAAGGTATTGCTTATAAGAAAGTTAACTATTTGAACCATTTTTTTGTCTTCATTGTAAAATTGCCTATTGTGTTAATAATTGGAAACGTCAGAACTGCGCCCTTCAGGCTTGTACATCTTTGTTGAGTCAACCCAATCATAACATACTTGTATAATAAATCTCTTATCTGGTATTTTACTCCATTTCTGTGGTTATCTTTGAGTTCACCCTGCATCAGATCAGTATCAGCAACTAGGGGTAAAAATAACCAAGTCAGACTTCATATTTTCTTTATTGCGTTTTCAGACCCATCAGGTCGTGTCCTTAGGACACAATTCCGGAGAAAAACACAACCTCGTGGTCAACTGGGTTATTCGTGTCTCAAACACGAAGACACGAGTGACACAGAGGACACGCAGGACACGCCCTTCTGGCACGGGACACGCTTGGAGGTCCGAGGTAAAATAAAACACCCTTCAGGTTTCAAAGCATCATTTATTATTATTTTTATCAACCCAGGAGTCAACACCTTCGAAGAGCTACCATACTTCACAGGTAATTACCCTATATTATCCTAAAATTAACGTAGATTTAAGTTGTTTCGGTCTTTTTCGACTCCCCTCATTTCACAGTCAAACACAGGGTAGATTCCCTTCAGGAATCTACTTAGTTGCTGCTTGGGCCAGGTAACTAACTTCATTTGTCAACTTTACCTGGACAAGCGGGCTTACAAATTGGTGGCAGTGTTGGGATTTGTACTCAATACTGGTATCCCATTAGTCAAGCCAAGTAAAAGCACATAAGCTAAAGCAACACCGGCTTACAAATTGGTGGCAGCAAGTGGGATTGATCGCGAGTTAGCCTTGCGACGAACTCACACAAATAAAATATTATTCGTTAGCCACGTGTTTACTGTGAAATTAAATTCAACCGAACAACAATTAAATTTCCAAAAGCTGATCAGGTGAACTAATAGGTAGGATGTGCATCCGACTATTGTAAATCTGGGAAAAGCTTCGAGAAATTTCTAATTTTTGTCTATATTTCATTTTTTATTGCATTTTGACGAAACGTGGGCATTTTATCCCGTTTCACATATTTCTTGTTGAAATCCAAATGTTTACACACAAAGACATGACGAAAACACCGACTAACGTCTTTTCACCAAGGACACGAAAACACGATCATACAATTCCGATCGATGATGTGGATGTCAGCGACACTGATGTCGAGGCACCACAGGCAAAACCTACGGTGGGACTAGAAGTCGTGGAAACCATGACCCAGACAATGAGAGAAATGAATCTTCTCTTACAAAGGTTCACGACCACCTCTCACACAAACGAACAAAATGACTTACCGCGAGCTGTTATGGCGGAAATCGAGCCTTGGGACCCAGATGTGGTAGGCGCGTTAAGTGTCGTTTCATTTTTCGCGAATTTCGACCTTATCACAGCAAATCTGACGGAACAGCAGAAATATCGGCTGTTGAGGACCAAGACACGAGGCACGGCCAAGCAGTACTTGATAGATCGCGATGACACTCTAGACGCTGACAATGTCTATACCGTTGTGAAAGCAGACATGATGACCTGGTTCCAAAGAGAAAACCCACAACAAGCCGCAGCTCAACTATGGACAATCGAACGTAATCCGTCCGAAACGTTGAGGCAGTTCGCCGATAGAGCGCACGGCCTGGCATGTTGTGCGGTACGAGAGGAAGGAGACCGTCTCAGAAGACACGAGAGGAGCGCATGGGTGGAAAGAAAAACGCTTGACGCATTCGTTCGAGGAGTCGGAAAGAACATCAGCGTTCATCTCATCTCCAACCGACCAATGAACATCAACGAAGCACTCCAGAGAGCTGAGGACCTGGAGGAGACACTTGGAGACACGGTGGAAGTAGAAGAAAGATGGGACTTAGCCGCGATTAATAATGGAAATCGCTGTTACAACTGTGGCAGTTTTGAGCATTTTGCGGCGCGGTGTCCCCGAAAGGACAAACCACCAAGGAAGTACGAGAAATACGCAGAAGAGGGACAACGAAACTACCTTCCCGAGGAACGAAGGAGGGAGGAGAAACCAACCCCTCGTTTCCCTTGCATGTTCTGCGCGGACAGAACCCATTTCCCGGTGGATTGCCCAATGAGTCCACAGAAGACAATCTACTGTAATTTTTGCGGAGAGAGAGAACATCTCGAGGTGGACTGCTTCCGTAAGAAAAAACTCTTACCCGTGTCACAACCAACCCAGGAACCGACGCACGTAATGGAGGTCGCGCGGTACAAACAACCCCCTGTAGAACCACACATCCCTGCTGTCGAGGCACCCTTGTCAAGAACGATGCGCATCACTGTTAAATTAGGGATGGAAGAGCGCGAAATGGTGGTCGACACCGGAGCAGCCCTTTCAGTTTTGGCTCGACCAGTATCCGGAATACCATTACACCCGACTGATGCCGTAGCATGGGGAGCAGATGGATCGGCCTTGTGCTTCGCAGGTCAACAGAATATCCGAGCACAGATTGACGGACATACGTTCGACCACACGTTCCTTGTTTTCGCAAGAAGAAGTGCTACTCTAGATCTTCTAGGGCTGGATGTCCTACGTAAAATACCGATAACTCTCATGACAGGACCAACCATGGGATTCCAACTTCCGAAAGGTGACAGGACACACGCGAACTCTTCGGAGGCGCGGAAACGACATCACCATGGAGGCATGGTGTTGAGGGCCCAGGGGAGGGAGTTGAGCGAACCTGATGACGATGACCATGAATATGGCACAGGTCCCCTCCTCCCTAGCACCCCTGTGTTATCAACAGCCAGCTTCCCAGCACGTATGTTGGTAAGAAGTATCGAGGACACGCCCAGAAACGTCGTGCCAAAGACACAAGAAAAGGAACACCACGAGGCAAGAGACACGCCCCTTCCAGAACGCCCCCTACTACACCTAACGGAACATCAAATGGAGCGACGGGACACGCCTACGGACGAACCAAGCGCCCCGCCCATTTTGACGAGCGCCGAAGCACTAGAAGGCTCAGACAGAGCGCGGCGGGAGGACACGCCCCCCAACGCAGAGTGGGCTCCGCCCCGACCGCAAGTAGGAGACCCAGGAGGAGACTACGTCACCCCAAGAAAGGACGATTACGGCGATACTCAATGGTGCTGGACCCTTGAAGAATGGACGAAAGCGTTTACCATTGAACCCGATGCGGAAGACGAATCCGATTCGGAGGGACACGGGTGGAACGTGCCTCGGAGGAGCATGAACGAACCACCACGGACGCAGGAAAATGCAGGATCAGACCTGCCGATGGAGACACACCAAGACACGAGGTCCACTAGAAGCGGAACGTTGTATGGGACCCCAAGCAGTACTCCGTGTACGTCGTCGAGCGGCACATCATTTAATACGCCAAACGAAACTTCGGACGATAGTGACGAGGAGGACATGGTGAGGTCAGGCAGTCCTTCCCGAGGAAGTACTTCAGTAACCATCGCACCCGATGAAACCCGAATCCAAATCGAACCACCCAGACTAGCCGCTGTTCACCAGCGCGAACCCATGTTGTCGAAAGTTCGTAAAAACAGGTACCATCGAGAGAAGAAAGCCACTCAAAATTTGCTGCATAAATTTCATACGCAAATTATGCAAATGGAAAAATTCCTGAGTGATATTGCACGTCCGTCGTCGAAGTCGTTGAAGATCTCACCGTCGACGCCGAAGCTCGTAGAAGAACCTGAAACACAACAACACAAAATTAGTACGAGTAACACGCCAAAGGGAACACGAGACACGTCGTGTCCTCCGTGTTTCAATGACACAGGAACACGACTGCAGGAAGGAACGAGTCCTGAACACCAAGATACTCCGTTGATTGAAGCGGATAAGAGTAACATCCCAAAGAAGAGTCAAGAGGAGGAGGTCAGAAGTGAAACATTCCGTCGGCTAACTATTGAATCCTCGGAATGGGAGTCACCAGACAGCATCTTGTCGCGGCTGCGCAAGAGACCCACGGCCCGTCTTCCTCAAAGCTCCGTGAAAAAGCGCGCGTCGTGCCCAGCACCTAGGGGATTAACCTTGGGAAAAGACTGACACACGAGACACGCGAGACACACGGTGACACGGGACACGCCTCAGACACGCTGAGGATTGACCTGTGTCATCAGACAGAAACAATTCCGACCCTTCAGGTCAACAAATTTCAGTAGGACTCATCAAGTCACAAAATTTCAATTGAACCCCTCAGGTTACAAAATTTTAAATTTGACTATTAATTCGACTTGACATACATTGGTTGGTCAAGCCGAATTGGAGTTTATGGTTACCTACCTGCCCGATTGTACATGGCTCAAAAAATATAGCAAAGAAGTAAAGTAAATGAAGTAAATGATTCTCGAGCAGTTCCCAGTCAGGATGACACATAGGGTGTTTATGTTTGTTGTAGGATGGCAGATCAGCGGGAGGAATGGAGCGATGGTCCCTTAGCACCGGACCCGTTGAGTAGACGCATAAGAATAACAGCCGAAGCGGAAGTGGAACGTCTCCAGTCATCATCAGAGGGTCGCATTAACACGGCCTTGCCCGCTGGAAACCCGCTGGAAAAATTGGAGGAGGTCGCGAGTCTGTTGAGGTATGCCACGTGTTCGGAAATGATGGCGGTACGAGTGGCAAGCGGAAGAGCGGCAATGGAGGGGCTGTTGGAGCTGGCGAGGTGGATCCCCACCTATCAACGTGTAGCGATGGAACGTGATGCCCTCCTTGAGCGCCAGGCCCGCTGGGTCGAGGAACGGGAGTTGCTTCGCCAGGATCGTGAGGCGGCCTGGGATATGCTGGATGAAATCACGGCACGGGGACCGCCGGAGTCACCCGCGGCGCAGACCGTGGACCCCGTGCCCTCGGAGCAGCGTGCCGTGGAGCCACCCGCGGCGAGGACCACTGAGGCAGCTACTCCGGTGATGGAAGTGTCCCCTTCAAGACCGGAGTTTTCACCCATGACTCCATCAAGACAGCGATCTTCACCGCCATCTTCTAGCTCACCGGCCCAAACAGGATCCAAGAGGGCAACCAGAACCTTGTCAGTGACGCCACCAAACCGCTCGAGATCAAATACACCAGATCGCATTGAGTCCCCGGAGTGGTTCCCTGCGGCTCGCCCGGAACCACAACTGTTGCTGAGGGACATTGGCGCCGCCACCGCTCGTCCCAGCCTCCTGGCCAGGCTGACCCGAAAGTCTAAGAAGCGGACCCTGGCATGTCTGGTATGCGGGAAGGCCACAGCACGTCTCTTCACCTTCCGCTGCCAGGCATGCAAGGAATTCTGGCAGAGACTGAAAACCCTTCACCGCCAAGGCAGGGAAGTACCCACATGCGACTCCGACCACCGATTGAAGAGGGACCCTGCCAACTGCCGCGGCTGCAGGCGCCACGCGTACGAGCTGGCCTTCAGGAAGGCGCATCCCTCAGACCCACTGCCGGTACCCAGTGTCATCTTTGATGACCCTGGCTCCCGGGGGGGGCGAGGGATGTGAGCCCCTGCTCACGAATGAAACCAATGTGACGGGGCTGGGGTAAAGCAACAACACCCCCCTTCCTGAACCCCAAGATGCCGCCCCCACAGAGCCACCTGCGGCGAAGGACTGTGGAGGGGTAATCCGGGCCAGCTCTACGGGGGCGTGGTCCGCCCCCCTACAATAAGGACGCCGAACACCATCTGAGGCGTCCGAGCCCTGATTCAACCACGAAACCAAAGAAAGACACCAGCTGCTTGTGTCCACAGCAGCAGCAAGGGGCTTCGACCAAAGCCGGATGGCAGCCTGAGGACTACAGGAGGCCGTGGATCACGTGACTGAGAGGAGGGGGAAACGTTCTAGACCGGGCAGGCCACGTCGGCCATCACACCGTCCTGAGAGCTCGAACAAGTAGGTCCCGGCCGAACGTTCTTCCCCCAAAAGCGCGACGACTAAGTTCCGGCTGAAAGTCACCCCCATCCCTTGTTCTTTAAAAGTCAGTGGTAGTAAGTTCCCTGGACTCTTCGAGACATCATCCCTACAAATCATCCGCATCAAGACCGTCGAGGATACCTTCGGGCCCAACACGTGAGTGCACAGACAAATATAACCTAATCTATTTTGGCCAAAATAATTAGGCAGGTGACGATAAATAGTGAAGAAATTAGAGTTAAATCAATTGAGAATTTGGTACAGTAAAGCTTGTAAAACGGAAAACGAAAAAGGATTCAGATTGTAAAATTATTGATAAGACACGGAGACACGGTAAAGACACGGCATTGGAAATTGTAAAGAGAAAGGACACTGAAGGTATTGCTTATAAGAAAGTTAACTATTTGAACCATTTTTTTGTCTTCATTGTAAAATTGCCTATTGTGTTAATAATTGGAAACGTCAGAACTGCGCCCTTCAGGCTTGTACATCTTTGTTGAGTCAACCCAATCATAACATACTTGTATAATAAATCTCTTATCTGGTATTTTACTCCATTTCTGTGGTTATCTTTGAGTTCACCCTGCATCAGATCAGTATCAGCAACTAGGGGTAAAAATAACCAAGTCAGACTTCATATTTTCTTTATTGCGTTTTCAGACCCATCAGGTCGTGTCCTTAGGACACAATTCCGGAGAAAAACACAACCTCGTGGTCAACTGGGTTATTCGTGTCTCAAACACGAAGACACGAGTGACACAGAGGACACGCAGGACACGCCCTTCTGGCACGGGACACGCTTGGAGGTCCGAGGTAAAATAAAACACCCTTCAGGTTTCAAAGCATCATTTATTATTAATTTTATCAACCCAGGAGTCAACACCTTCGAAGAGCTACCATACTTCACAGGTAATTACCCTATATTATCCTAAAATTAACGTAGATTTAAGTTGTTTCGGTCTTTTTCGACTCCCCTCATTTCACAGTCAAACACAGGGTAGATTCCCTTCAGGAATCTACTTAGTTGCTGCTTGGGCCAGGTAACTAACTTCATTTGTCAACTTTACCTGGACAAGCGGGCTTACAAATTGGTGGCAGTGTTGGGATTTGTACTCAATACTGGTATCCCATTTGTCAAGCCAAGTAAAAGCACATAAGCTAAAGCAACACCGGCTTACAGCGTGACATAGACGTGGCCAGCCACAGGGACCCCGGGATTTGCGTGACATGGACGCGATCCGCGTTCAACGTGTTAAGTTGTTTCGGTCTTTTCTTGACTCCCCCATTTCACAGTCAAACACAAAGTAGTTTCCCTTCAGGAACCTACTCAGTTGCTACTTGGACTAGGTAACTAAATTCCTTTGTCAACTTTTACCTAGACAAGTAGGCTTTCAAATTGGTGGCAGTGTTGAAAATTGTCCTCAGCACTGGCATCCGGTTTGTCAAGCTAAGTAAAGGCCCGGGCTTACATGTTGAAAGATGTTCACAAGGCACCAGACTTCCATGATCACGTGTTTTGAAAACCAGAAGGCAGAAATCGGATTAGTACTGTTTGATTAGTGCTGATTTGAAAGACAGAGATATACCTATTTTTCTACTCATCTGGTGGACATTTTACTAAAAATTGGTTTGTACTTTCAACTCGTAAATCACTGTTGTCAACCTCGGCTTCACAGACTCATAGGATAAAGTAGGCAACCCACACGAAAATTGTTAATTTTTTGAATTTTGAATCTTGGAAAAATCAATAATATTATAATAACCTTGGTTTTCAGTTAATTTAATGCTGATTCAAGATCCCTTTTTCAAAGGGAAAAAGATCCTGGAACATTACTCTACCACCATGGAGTAATACGGAGGTGCATCACGGAAATTTCAAGGTATACGACAACAACAACAACAACAACCGTGAATCATCTGATTTCAATATAACCTGGACGTGCGTAACTTTCCCCAAACTTCTCCAATTTTCCTCATTTTCCCCTTGAAATTTGACAGTTTTTCCGTGTATTTACGAGTTGAAACTCTCGTTGGTGAGCTGGGAAGAGTCTCTTGGACGAAATGTCTTCCGACGAAGCGGTGCAGTCCACCAACGACGACGCCAGCGAATGCAAAAGATCGGCCGTCCGACTCGGTTACTGGCAGGATGATTACATTCAGATTTTAGTTCGCAACTCTGAGAAGAAGCCTCCGGAAATCAACCGAGGATATTTCGCTCGTACGGAAGGCGTTAACCTCTTCATCAAAAAGTTCTTGAAGGTACATATCTAATAACCAGATAAGTGCGCCTGTTGGTTCCAGGATAGAAGTAGGGAAGAAAAAATGTTCAACCCCTAGACTACTACAAGGTGCTTTGACCTCTACTTTTTTACTTTCCCCAGCCCGCTCGAAGGTTGTTGTATTTAAAGGGTTTCAGCAGGAGTAAGGATAACCATGAGAATCTGAAAAAGTCATGAGGAACGAAAATGGACAGGAAACACGATCAAAAACGCTGCAAATCATTGCTCAAAGGTTTATTATTTTCTGTATAGATCACCCTTCTATATAGATCACCCTTCTATATAGATCACTGGTTCTCCATCAATAGCACCTACCACCATCTGTATTCTCCCTTGACCTTCCCACTCAAATTTCAGCTTCCTGCGTTCAATAGGATTGAAAACTGCTTCGGAGCTCACTCAGCTGATCAGTGATCTGAAGAGTGAAGAAGATCTCCTCGAATGCTGGAGACGCCTGGAAGAGCACTGATCAGCTGAGTGAGCTCCGAAGCCATTTTTAATCTTATTGAACGCAGGAAGCTGAAATTTGAGAGGGAAGGTCAAGGGAGAATACAGATGGTGGTAGGTGCTATTGTTGGAGAACCAGTGATCTATACAGAAAATAATAAACCTTTGAGCAATGCTGGAGACGCCTGGAAGAGCACTTCCATTCAATAGGATTGAAAATGGCTTCGGAGCTCACTCAGCTGATCAGTGATCTGAAGAGTGAAGAAGCCTTTGAGCAATGATTTGCAGCGTTTTTTACCCACCAACATTTTTTTACCTACCAGCTAGGTACTACCTACCACACCATACTGGCTTCACTCCTTCACAATCAAGTTTATTAGAAAGAACTAAACGCTTCACACTCGATTCGAAAAATAGAAAGCTTCATATGGAAATTTGATTACTGGTTACTCAGAAGGCCAAACTGTATACAAATCGAAGAAATGAACAGCGATCGCATTTTAGTCCGATAAAATTTGAATGGAGATTTGACCTCTTTTGAGATTCACACTCATGATTCTGTTTTCTCGAAGGAAAACCTTCAAGTAGGTACTCGTAGGGACCGAACGGTTTGTCCTACAGAGCTCCGGGTGGTCTCAACATTTTTTAAAAATTCAATACTATTTAAAATTGGTGAAAAAACGATACCTTTATTTCGAGAGTTTTCGAGCTAGGGCACTCTTGAAAATTTCAACCCTTAATTTTCACCCCTTAGAAGTGACCTACATCAACCAAAAGCTTCGCGGCACAACTAGACCCCAAATGGAGCCCATATACCAAATTTGAACCAAATCGGTCCAGTGTTGCTAAGAAAAGTGCCGCGTACGGCGGACGGACGGAAATTTTTTTATTCGATTTTCGGATTCTACGTACCTTGAAACGTAAAACATCAAATTTTGAGGGGGGGTTAAAAATTTTTTTTCTTGCTCGATTCCAAAGGCTTATTATTGAAAATAATAAACCAAAATGTTCATTTGTATCTTCTTATTTTCATAAACGTAGGTACAGTATGAGCTCATATTGATTTTTTATTGAATTAGAATGTAAGTGAACTTGGGCGGTTGAAGGTGAGAAAGTAGGCTATCCGCTTTCTTTCGATTATTTATTAACCAAGTTCTTTCGCATTTAGCATCATCAGGATCTTATTCTGGGTAATACTTATGTATCGCAATTTTAGTAGTCGTGTAGTGTTTGTTTATAATTCGTACAAATTGCAGGAATCATCTAAAAGTGTTTTGTCTCCTGGTTTTAGAAATCATTTATTGGTCAGGTAGTGGTTTTGAACCTGAATTTCCCTGGAACGGTTCCAATGGTTATGGTGACAATGATGGAGCCGTTCCAAATTACCGGTACAGTTCCAGTACCGGTACTGCTTACTGAATCATGCTAAGCATTCCAGAAAATCCCTTACAGGTCCAGGTCCGTTCCATGGTACGTAATTTTCTCGGTACGTGGAATTGGTAATGGCACTTCCTGATACAAGGAACTGAACTGGTAAGGGCACAGTTACAAGCTTCATGGATATTTTATGTTGTGGAAAATAAATAGCTCTGTACCAGTATGGCCCGAGTTTTTATTGCTGCATGGAACCGTTACAAGTTAATACTTGGTAGTGATGCGACATCGATAGAAAACATCGATGTTTCTTAACAGCGATGTGCCCGATCCACTGGGCTGAAAGCTGAAGCTGGGAGTCCTAGAAGCGTTCTGATTGGTGGAGCTCCAGGACGTAGTTATAGCGGACTGCAACAGATCACGCTCATGATGGCTTGTTCCCAAACTCATCGCAACAAGTCACCTTAATCATCACATATTTTTCTCCTTGGTGCGTTACTGGCCGCATCTAAGTAATTAATTTGATGACACTTAGTTATATTCTCGATATGTATGAAAAATTCGAGCAATTTTCAATAATATACTGGGTTTCAAACGTTTCTATGGGTGCCAGTTGTCGATTTAACATTTGAACTACTGGCAATAGGGACAACAACAATTGTAAGGGCAACTTGGAAATTATCTTTCGTCACGATTGGATTTTCTAAATTATTCTTGCAAATCTAAATGATGATGAAATGAAAAATTATCGTTTTCTGGTCATTTAAAAGGATTTGAAAAGAAGCGACATTGAGAGAGTGTGGCCTCCTCCCCTCCACCACTCAGTTTCCGAAGTAGTTCCTCAGCTGAAAGTAGATGGCGCAACTGGGGCAGCCTCAAAAATGCTTGCACGCCATTTTAACATTAGCTTTCTCCTCTGTTAACTTGTCTCCAGTACTCTGTGGCCCGATCTATACATAATCACTTAATAATAAAATAATACTTGGTAGTTATGCGACATCGATAAAAATCATCAATGTTTATTGACACGTTGAACGCGGATCTCGTCTATGACACGCAAATCCCGGGGTCCCTGTGGCTGGCCGCGTCTGTGTCACGCAAACACCTCTCGCAAAACAGGTTCAAAAATATCTGCTCCTGTTCTTTCGTTCTCAGTTTCCGATCTTTTCTAGCATTTTTTCGTAATAGATGAACATATTATGAGTCGAACGGTTCAATCCGGAGCTGAATCGGTCGAGGTTGAAGGTAATTGAGCAGTTATCAAAGTGACACCTTATCTTTGTGCGCCCCTCCGGTAATTTCTTTATGTTTTCACATTTTTCATCCATTTTTACGGAATGATTCACTCTTTTTAAGGTTGATCGACATTGTTTAATTGTTGGTTGTGTCAATAATCAGCTCAATCCTCTCATAAGTTTCACACTTTCAGTTCGTTATCGTGAAAAAGACACAGTGGTTCGGCTCCGAATTTTTTTGTGTTTCACTCGGTTTTTCTGTTTTGAATCTTTGCCAGAGTACTCTACAAAGCTCCCAAAAAAGAGAAGACTCGTTCTCTTTCCAGGTATGGAATAACTAGGTATTATATTGTCGTACATGATTGATTCCTACGCATTCTATGCACCATCAACCTATCTCCATTGCAAAGGGCACTCTTGAAAATGTCAACCCACAATTTTCACCCCTTAGAAGTGATCGACATCAACCAAAAGGTTCGCGGCACAACTAGACCCCAAATGGAGCCCATATACCAAAATTTAACCAAATCGGTCCAGTGTTGCTAAGAAAAGTGCCGCGTACGGCGGATGGACGGATAATTTTTTGTTGGTTTTTCGGATTCTACGTACCTTGAAACGTAAAACATCAAATTTTGAGGGGGGGTTAAACATTTTTCTCTTGCTCGATTTCAAAGGCTTATTATTGAAAATAATAAACCAAAAGAGTGAAAATTGCTTTTTTTCGTCACTTTCGTGTCTGCGTTCTTTCTGCCATTTCCCAGTGCACTCGTGTGTTCAATCACATAAGCCAGTTGTTTCATGTGTGCTACCAGAGGTAGCGCTGCTGTCGTAAGGAAAAACTCGTCACATCACAGACTCCTTGTACATTAAAAATTTCCATCTTCCTTAAATAGTCTAAATTTGTTGGATGCGTTTTTGAGCAGCACACTGTGGTTTTCTTCCATATCAGTGAACCCGCTTTCCGAAAAAAAAATTGTGAGGCAAATTCCCCATTTTTGGTTGAGAAGTTTTTTTATTTTTTTTTAGCAGATACCTACCTGAAGTGGTCCAATTTGTCCACCGACATTGTAGTTTCTAACAATTTTGCTGTTTTCTTGCCAACGATTATTTTTGACGCTTTGAAATTAGTAGTTCCTATTACTAACACGTTCGTTGCGGATCACGCGCCGAGCGCGTGAGTTTTGTGTAAACTGCAATTTCAACCCAGGAGCGTTACACGCGCATAGCGCGTGAGGAAGTACATAGAATTGAATCGCCCCACCTCTTCTACCGTAAGAGGAAACGGTTTTGTTTATTTTTTCCGCACTCAGTTTGAACCTTCTTGAGACACTGTAAAAATCGTAGAAAGGTGCGGGTCAATAGGGATCAAAGGAGAGCTACTGATGCTTGTGTTGTTTTGTACCCATGTAAATGGCCCATGTAAATGGCGTGACCAACTGAAGGGTCACGGGGAAAAAGGATCAAACTCCATTTTTTGGCCGAATTGAGATAGGCACGCCATTGTGTAGCTTGGGAGGAGTAGAACCGAAGGGTAGTTTCACTTTGTGGAAGAAAGATAGCATTCATTCTTTTTAAAGCTAAAACAAATACGGGGCTCCGGGGAAAAAGGATCAGATTCCGTGCGCCCGCAGGGAAGAAAGATCAGTGTCCGATTTAAAGACCCCTTCCCTCGCCTTTGCATGAGTTGTACGGCATCACACCAAAGAGTCATCAAGCACCAAAGCTCCTACTTCTGAAGATACCAGACAGTTTTCACAACCCCTTCTACCTCGAAGAAGAAGACATTAGTATCAAAAGCAGCTGTAACATTGGGAAACCTTCAAAAATCAATCAGCAAAGTCAAAGGATTTAAAACACTTGTGTCAGTTTCTCGACAACCCCGGTGATTTTCTGATCACTGTCCAACAGGTTGGGGAATGTAGGAGATGAAGCCATTTCATATTGCGACGATCCCTTAGATGAATGATTTATGATTAATGTTTTGTACAAAACTATACCTACCTAATTTGGAAAATAAAGCCACTTTTTGCCCAACATTTTTCTGGAGGTGACAGTAAGGCAAACCCTAGTAAATTTACTGAAGTGAATTACGAGATTTGAATAAACAATATAAATTTATAATTTTAAATATTAACAATATAATTTTAAATAAACAATATAATTTTAGGTATTATGGTGACCGAAACGCGGATATTTGTGGGGAAAAAAGATCAAAGTCCTTACCTTGTTTGACATTTCTAATTATTTCTGGAAATTATCTTCGACCTACTTAATTTTCTTTCTTGTCACTTGAACATAATTAAATTCCTGGTCAGGTGGCCCAAACAGTTCATTTTTTTAAAGCATAGCGTCTGTCTGGGACGACTTCAAACTTTGTTTTTCGATTTTCTCGGAATTAGGAAAAGAGGAGTCTGATCCTTTTTCCCCGTGACCCTTCAACTGTGAAGCTATTTTAGAAATAATAGAAGTTATATTTTGAAAGGAAGTTCGGTAAATACATTTTGTTGTTGAGGCCAAAACGTTCCAAATATATTTCCAAGTCATTAAGAATTATTGTATTTCTTTGAAATAATTCTGTTACACGAAAGAAACCACGACTTATAGATGAAAAATACAATGTCTTTTACAAGAGTGCAGCCCGCGCTTGGTCGTGTGACTCCCCAAAAACAATTATTGAAAAATATGGAAGTAACTCTGCACTTGAGTTTTGTGTGTACAATGTAGGTAGATAACACCCGTATTTATTTCCTACTTGTATTTATGCCAACAGGTGTCTGGTGACAAGTGCCAAATCATAAGTTTCGGCGCTGGGTTTGACACACTTTATTGGCGGTTGAGGGAAGCGCAGTTCAAAATCGAAAACTTCACAGAAATCGACTTCCCTTCAGTCACAGCCCGGAAATGCTACACTATCAAACGGAGCAAAGTTCTATTGGACGGATTGGGAACAGGTAACTACTATTGCTGGCTTTACTGTGACGTCACAGCCTATCGATATGTTCCAAATAATCGAATCACCCTGTCTCCTTCAAATGTCCGCCTTCATTGAATTTCCACCCTGCAGTTCTATGCCTATTTAGCCTTATTTGTTACCTCCATCATACAGGGTGATTCCCATCAACAGTGATGTGGGGAGAACTAATACAACTTAGTTATATTAGAGTCCATTGTGTCATACAGGGGGGGGGGGGATTTATCAAAACGTGAAAATTAGATATCTTGGTGTCACTCTTGACGCGCCTCTGAAGCTGGATTCATAAGGGACAGAAGAGGGCGGAATCAGAAAAGACGAGAAAACCAGTGGAGGGGGTAGCCGGAGTTGGTGGAAGGTTCACGTGGATGATGGACAGAAAGGACAGAATGATAACCTTCCTCCTGGAAGCTTCTGAAATGATAACCTCTCTCTGATCTGTAACCTCTGTTGACTGTGTTATGAATTTGACGTTCAATTCCTCGTTGAAATTAATTTTGCATTAAAAAAAAGAAGGAAAAAACGAGCAAAAAAAGGATAGCTCAACAAACAAATGGTGTCTGATTGTTGATTGCAACAATCAATTGATTTTTCCAACAATCGATAGTTTCGATGGTTTTTTTCAACAAAGGAGTAATATTGCTCTTGGAATTTTCAATTTGTCCACATGCTCATTTATTTTTACGAATGCCAGCTGAACAATGTTTCTAGAAAATTCACAGTTGGGATTCTGCAATAATTCTGGGAATTCATTATCTCAACTCCTCAACGCATCAATCGATCGATCGTATCAAAACAATCGATTGTTGGCTACTATCGACAGCTGGCCACTGCTAGTGAAACCTCCACTGGTGGTTATCATTCCTGACCACTGCGCAGGCACATGGAAAGGACGGAAGACAGATGGTGCTATAAAAATTTCTTCCGCTGATGGGTTCCATCAAGATGGCGGCCACCATTCTCAACCGGGGAAAATCAGCCAATCAGATTGTGATATTTCTTTCCGTCTTCTGCCCTCTTCCGTCCCATGTGAATCCAGCTTAACTCTGATGTACAAACTTTTCATTCGTCCAATATGGACGACTTCCTGCCCATATGGGTGGTGTGAAGGATTCATAAATCCCGCGCATGGAGGTTGTTTTAGCATCTCCATATTTTTAGTCTCTGAAGGGGAAAGGGGTTGATTCGGAGAAGTGTTCTGTTTTGATGGTCGTCTGTAACTTTTGGGAGAACATGATACACAGTTATGAATTAAACGTGATTGATTATTTCGCCCAAGACTTCAGTTGCTACGAGGATTGTTGACTAATTATCTTAGACATCAGATTCAAGTCACAAGTTTTGGCTAACTCAAAACTCAAACGTGAGTGAATATTTCGCCCAACACTTCAATGGGGACATTTCAGACAGTCAGTTCCAAAGAATGGCTTCAAATCAGAACGACATGGTACAAGACAGGTTCTACACACACCACCGTTCATTTACAGTGAGCCTGCTGATTTTGGGCTTGTAATCCCCCTTTGTGAAGTGCTTCTCAATTTCATGTAGGGTTCTACGTACAAAGTAAAAGTATGTAAGTGAAGTAAACAACTACCTCTCTCTGGTTGAATTTCCGTCCATCTGCCATTCCTGGCGTTGTGGACGTCTTCCCTTCGGAAGACAGCTGTTCTCATGATTTCGCTCATGGCTACTTATTGCCTTACCTGCTCAAGTGGAGCGGGGTTCACCAACGGCCCGACCCGAAAAATTATCAAGACCTGTGATGCTCTCGAGCGGTCACCAAACCAGATAATCTCCTGATCCCATTGGCCTAAAGCGGTCTCAGTCGTTCGCTGTTAGTCTGTTGCAGGTTAGTCTAATATCATATCCCCCCCACCCGTCTGAAGAGCACCATTGCCACCCACCACCACTGGGCTGAAAGCTGAATGTGGGAGCCCGAGAAGCGTTCTGATTGGTGGAGCTCCAGGACGTAGTTATAGCGGAAAGCAACAGATAGCGTTCATGATCACTTGTTCCCAACCTCATCACAACAAGTCACCTTGTTTATCACATATTTTTCTCCTTGGTGCGTTACCGGCTGCATCTAAGTAATTAATTTGATAACATTCAGTTATATTCGCGATATGTACGAAAAAATCGAGCGATTTTCAATAATAAACTGGGTTTCAAACGTTTCTATGGGTGGCATTTGTCGATTCAACATTCAAACTACTGGCGATAGGGACAACAACAATTGCATGAGGAACTTCGAAAATACCTTTCGCCTTGATTGGTTTTTCCAAGTAATTTTTGCAAATCTAAATGATGATGAAACGAGAAGTTATACATTTCTGGTCATTCGAAAGGATTTGAAAAGAAGTGGTATGAAGAGTGTGCACTCTCCCCCCACCACTTCCGTATTAGTTCCTCAATCCTAGCTGAAAGTAGATGGCGCAACTGAGGCAGCCTCAAAAATGCTTGCACACCATTTTATCGTTGGCTTTCTTCTCTGTTAACCTGTCTCCTTTACTCTGTGCCCACCACCCACAGTGCCACCCCCAGCCTTCTCATAGCTGGTAACATTTCATCGACAGTTTTCCCATTTTTCTCAGGAAATAATCATCCGATTTTCATGGTTCTTGTGGCATTCTTCTTATTTTTATACTACGCCGATGCTCTTGTTTAATTCCAAAAGTAAAAAATAAGTTAAACGTTGTATATAAATTTGAAAATTTCAAGGATTTTCGAAATTCATTTGTGCATCTACCTAGGGAATTGAAAAACTAAAAGATTGCCGCGGGAATCATCAAAATCCACTTATAATTGCCAGAGAAAAGCGGTGAAAACTGTTTATTCACTGACTGATACCCCCTTAAGGTTACTCCTGCAGAGCGCTAATTTATCAAAAATAACTTTGAGTGTGCTGCAATTTTTATTTTTCAATAAGGTATACCGGGTGTCCCAGAAGTTATGGTCCACCCTCCGGCATTTCCGTATTTAATTACGTAAAAAAATGGGTTCAACGCCATTTTACATATTTTTTTGTAAAGAATTCTGGAAAAATACTTTCGCGCAAAAAATTGCGCGCAAGTGCGCGCAATTGACACTAACTTTGTTTTTTTTCGAATGGGAACCCCCATTTTTTATTGCAGATTCTACGTCAAATTTCATGAGAAATTCATACCCGAACCAACTTTTTTCATTGCGCGCAACTGGTACTTTTCGCGTGCAAAGTGACCAGGGTGCGCAAAAGTGCATTTTTTTAAACCCCAAGTGTGGCACATTTTTGTCATTTTTTTGACGCTGAATCACGAGGTGAGGTCCTTTCTTCGATTTCATCGTTATTTTTTCAAATTTAGAAGGAAAAATTATGTTTTTGGGCTTTATTTTTCCTCCCCCTTCCGCAATACGGGCTGGGGACCGGCTATGGCGGGATTAAAAATAAATTCCTCACTTCTAAATTAAAAAAAAAATGTTTGAAAAGTAGGAAAATGTTGAAAAATGTTTGTTAAGTAGGTACTTACCTACTTTAATGTGTACAAAAATGAAAAAGCTTCTCATCTAACGGTCTTTGACCAATCGGGTGCCGACCCCCAACCCAAGGTGAAGAATGATAAGACATTCATTTTTATTATTATTTTTTTGAGCTTTTGTAACTTTTAATTTTTTTAAAGGTTTTTAGATGAGAAGCTTTTTTATTTTTGTTCACATTAAAGTAGGTAAGTACCTACTTAACCAACATTTTCCAACATTCCAACATTTTCCTACTTTTCGAACATTTTTTAAAATTTAGAAGTGAGGAATTTATTTTTAATCCCGCCATAGCCGGTCCCCAGCCCGTATTGCGGAAGGGGGAGGAAAAATAAAGCCCAAAAACATAATTTTTCCTTCTAAATTTGAAAAAATAACGATGAAATCGAAGAAAGGACCTCACCTCGTGATTCAGCGTCAAAAAAATGACAAAAATGTGCCACACTTGGGGTTTAAAAAAAATGCTCTTTGGCGCACGCTGGTCACTTTGCACGCGAAAAGTACCAGTCGCGCGCAATGAATGAAGTCGGTTCGGGTATGAATTTCTCATGAAATTTGCCGTAGAATCTGAATCTGCAATAAAAATGGGGGTTCCCATTTGAAAAAACAAAGTTAGTGTCAAGTTAGTGAGCGTACTTGCGCGCAATTTTTTGCGCGAAAGTATTTTTCCCGAATTCTTTACAAAAAAATATGAAAAATGGCGTTGGACCCATTTTTTTACGTAATTAAATACGGAAATGCCGGAGGGTGGACCATAACTTCTGGGACACCCGGTATTGTATTTACGATGGACTTGATGAACAAATGAACAAAAATGGAAAGTCATGTGCTTGTTCTAGTCGCGTGTTTCCATGTTTCCGTAAGTAGAGGTACCTACCAGGAACAGCCAGATTGAAATGTGAGTATTATTGTTAGATCTCTAAGTAGCAGGAGCTCAAACGAAACATACCTTCATTTCTCTCGTTCATAGACCTACATTCCAATAATTACCACATTGAACCCACCTGATCAGGGTTTCGATTAGAAAGGACACCTCCGCACCAATCATTCATTCCTGACTAGCATTTCCAGGTTAAATTCAAATTTTGAAACTGCGTCATCATAAAATGTTGATGTGGACTCTTCAAATTGAAAAACAATAAATGTACTGCCTAAAGAATATGTAATGATTTATTTTATTTTATTTTTTCCCCTTATTGTTCCGTGTAGATGGCGAGGTGAGACTTAGTTCCACGGAATTGCACGGTGGAAATTACCATTTAGTTGGCGCAGACCTGAGAAATTTGAACGAAGTTGCTACGAAATTGAGGGAATCCGAAGTGAACTTCAATCTTCCTACTTTGTTCCTGTCGGAATGCGTGCTGGTTTACATCGAGTCCTCCAGTGTGTCGAATCTTCTCTCTTGGATCATGTCGCGGTTCACTTCTTGCATGTTCATCAATTATGAACAGGTGAGCTGAAACTACGATAAGGTTACCCATAAAATAAAGGTAGATTCACATCCAAAGTCATGAGGCGATTAGACCACAGTCAGAGACGGTACAGTCAAGATTGCTCCTGTAAGACAGCGGTGTGGCTACGGTCGTTGGGGCGTCGTTGTTCGGCGGTGGACTTTGGACCGACCTCTGCGGGGATCGTGGGTTCAAGGCTCATCGCCGGCAGCGTGCGTTTTTCGGCAGCCAGGGCTCTAATCGCCCCCCTCATCGCAACCCAGGGCGGTGAGGCAGTGGGAAGCCATGATTGATATCGTCAGAACAAATTTTGATCTTCCTTTTGGAAGACAGCTGATGACATCTGTGACGCCAGGAATGGCAGACTTTACTTTACTTACATTTAATGTAAGTAAAGTAAAGTAAACAACCATGTCAGGTTGGATTTTCGACTGCCATTCCTGGCGTCGCGGACGTCATCAGCTGTCTTCCAAAAGGAAGATCAAAATTTGTTCTGACGATATCAATCATGGCTTCCCACTGCCTCATCGCCCTGGGTTGCGATAAAGGGGGTGATTAGAGCCCTGGCCGCCGAAAAACGCACGCTGCCGGCGATGAGCCTTGAACCCACGATCCCCGCAGAGGTCGGTCCAAAGTGTAAAATTTACACTGCTGTACGATTTTTCGCATCCATAGTACTCGGACACTCAGCGGAAATCAAAACATAGGCTGGAAATCGGGAAGAAACAAATTGTGTAGAAAAGTTTTGAAACAAGCAAGTTTATATACAATTTAAAGTTATTAATTATCTAAAATATAATATATCTATACTATAGATATGAATTGGGTAATGAAAAATCAACCTGATGGGTGAAAAATCAACTCATTTAATCAACTCAAGTAAATTTTGTCAAATTTTCATTTTTCTTTTGGTTAAGGTTTTTTTTGCATGGTTTTCCACGTACCTCAACTTCAAAAACTGCGCAAAGATCTCAACTTTCCAATGTTATAATCGAAATTAAATATATATATCTGATTTGTAATGTTTTACAACCAAATGTAGCGAAAAATTCGAGTTTAACGCGGAAAAACGTGAATAAAAAAAAATCGACGTTTTATCAAACCTTGATACGAGAAATGCAGGGGCGGGGGTATTTTCCTCCGCATTCCAGGCGAAAGCACCAGTTGGGGCTGTCGCCACCAACTTTGAAGCTGAAGTCAAGGCAATACAGTTGGCATTGGAGGAGTGTCTTCGACTGGAGCAAGTACCGGACACAGTCATCCTGGTTGACTCACAGGCAGCAATACATGCAATAACAGGGCCAGGGCAGGCCAGTGACAGCCTGTCTGTCCGTGAGTGCAGGAGGCTGGGGGATAAAATTCTGAATAAAGGGAACCAGCTGATTATCCAGTGGGTGCCATCTCACTGTGGCCTGTTTGGAAATGAGATGGCTGACCAGTTGTCAAAGGAAGGCTCAGAGATGCCCCAACCAAATATCCCGGTGACGGTGTATGCTGCTCGACGAGAAGCTGAAAAGAAAATAATGGGATCTATGGCCACAGAACAAGCCGAGCGCGCCAGGGGGAAAAAATGGGAAGCCCTGGCAAATGAAAACGGACGAATACCAGCTAATCTCCCTAGGAAAGTTGGAGTCGCATGCTTCCGCTCCTTGACTGGCCATGATCTCCTCCAGAAGCATCTGCACCGAATAGGCGTGAAGCAGTCACCGGACTGCGAATTGTGCGGGACAGGTGAGATGGACGGAGACCACCTTGAGAGCTGTGAAGCCCTGTAGGACGTCAGAGCTGCACAGACAGAGGAAAACCACTACCACCGAACCGCGAATTTGTACTGGGCTGCCAGAGGTCGGATGGCCGAAGATGCAGCACCGACACGGCGTAATTAAAAAAAAAAACCTTGCAGCCTCACTGTCAAAACGTCGATTTTGTTTTAAAAAATTCACTTTTTTCGCAAGCAGTCCTGAACGGAGCGGAAGGGTTTGGAGTAGCCAGGAGGAGTCCAAAGGCCTCTATCCCCTCCCCTTTTCAGTTCCGGTTTGGTTCTGAACTGGTTTCAGACTGCCTCTACGAACAGACCATTAGTTGTGGTAATTTTAGTGACGTAAGGTCAAAAACACGAAAAAAAACTTAAAATTGAAAACATTTTGAAAAACAGGTAGTTGAAACAAAATTGCTAAGAGACATTTTCTCACTTAAATTAGTTGTAGAATCGACTCCCGAAGTTTACGGCCCTGAACATGGGACACCCTGTTATGTCTGCTCTGACCACTGAGTTCATTCCTTTATAAACCTATCAACGCGGCAAATCAGTTACACAACCCTCCCGTAGGGCATGTAAATCAGCTCGGTTATCAGTTTATAAAACAATTTTCATTTTACATTTTGATTTGTATCCTGGTTGTTAGGCAGCTCAGTACATTGCTCCTCCATCAGTGCTGAAAGCGCATTACTTCTCCTACTTTCCCTCAATCTTCCATTTGAAACGGTTCCCCAAATTTCGCTTAAAACCCTGTTTATTATCAAATCATGATTGTTCCTCCTACACATATTTTAGCCTTCTGATCGTATTATTATTATTTCATTCAGGTCAACATGTGCGACAGATTCGGTGAAATCATGCTTGAAAACTTGAGGGCTCGAGGATGTCCTCTGTCTGGTGTGGACGCCTGCAGATCTCTGGATACTCAGACTAACAGGTACCTTACTATTTGCTAAGTTAGGCTACACATTCCTTCCGAGGAGGGTAAGTACGCTATAATACCTCATTCCGGGTTAGTATTTGGGCAAATCGAAGGCGCAAACTTGAAAAGTTGTACTTAAATTGGAAATTTTAAAGGATTTTAAAAATTCATTAGTGCGCGGCCCTAGGTAATTGAATAACTGAAATATTGTCGTTGTAATCATCAAAATCGAACAATAATTGCCAAAGAAAAATGGGAAAAACCGTTAATTCAGTTATGTTTTTCCCATAAAATGTAGCTAAACTTGACATATTCAAGGATTTTAGAAACTCATTAGTGAAAGGCCTTGATAATTAAAAAAACTGAAAGATTCCCGCTGGAATCATCAATAATAACACAATACAACACATAATTGCCAGAGAAATAAGGAAAAACATGGGAAAAACCGTTTATTCAGTAGTTTTTTCCATTTTTCTTTGGCAATTATTGTTCGATTTTGATGATTCCAGCGGCAATATTTCAATCATTCAATTCCCTAGGGCCGTGCACTAATGAATTTCTAAAATCCTTTAAACTACTATTGGCTGTTGGCTACTATTGATCCGGGGGCAATGTTTATCATAGGGGACCATCTACAGTCAAGCCCCACAATCCCTGAAAATTTCATCAAAAACGGACTATAGGTAACTCTTCCTCCCTTTACAAGGAATTCGAGACAGGAAGACTCGAAATCTAAATTGTACAGAAAGGTCCAACACGATGAAAGTGAGTTTTTTAAATCTTGCGGAGTGAAAAAAATGCTCTCACTTCCTTGGTCGACTCTGAAGCAATAATGAGGAATTTCATCGAATTCTGTTTGCATTTTTCCTGAATCTATATGCATAAAACCCCAACCGTACGTATGTCGCCCGAACGTGGGGGTCCCGGGTTCAATTCCAGGCCGCGACATCAAATTTAAAAAAAAAATATATCTACAACTTTTTTGGCCTGCTTTTAGCAGGCTTTTCAGCTAGTAGTTAACCCTTTCCTGCCCGCCAACGTCATATATCGGGCGGCTCGGCCTTTCCGTAGCCGCCGATATTAGCCGTTCTGGCACTTGAGCTCTTTCGCCGTGTAACTACGATCTTCCAGGGTGTAATGTCCATTACAAACCTCATGATATTGCATTCACAGAACAGTGTATGTGTACCTTGAACAGTTTAAGTGTCTTTTTTTCTCTAATATTTTGTTTGTCGGCGTTTTTTGGTCGGTAGTTTATCCTTGATCCAGTAAGTAGGTAAGTTCTGATGCAGAGGCACCTCAAACAGTTGGTTCTCTTTGATCTTCGCCGATTTGGTCACTGTCTTCGTCGTTTTTTTTTCCAACCCTTCTAATTCTATTTTGGCATTTTTGGCGGTAGGCCTGTCAAAGATATTGCCGCTTTTCAGATATTTCACCGCCTATTTGAACTCTGCACGGGAATATTCGCAAAAATGTTTTGTCCCTCTTCCAACTTTTGGTTTTCCCCACTATGAAGAGTTATCAAATTATAGGAATTTTCCTAAACAGAATGAAAGTGGAAAACCATAAATAATATTGAAATTATAATAAATTATATTGAATGAATTTAATAGAAATTGGAGCGAGTCATGAGGTATCATAATTATTCTACATTAATTTCATTATTTAGATTATGTTTAACTGGCTAGTAAATTAATAAATAATGCACATAATCTCAATAATTCTCATGAACTCATAACAGAAAGTATCACGCGAAAATAAAAACAATAAAATAATGCAAGGAAACAATTTCGGACGAACCACCGAGTCGCCAAAATAATGCGGTACTGAGGGGACAGTAGGGGCTGCCGGCGGGCGGGCTGTGAGGGACAGTAGGCTCTCGAGAATCCGGGCGCGAAAAGGTTAATGGTGTGGGATGGATGAAAATCGGGTTGATTTCGGAAAATAAGTCTCCTGTTATTTTTGGGAGAATCAAAATTTATGATTTCAAAAAATAACAGGGAAAACGGACCTCTTCAACAAGAAGCAGAAACGCTCGCTGATTGGCTGTTCAGATCGCCGTCTCCTCCCAGTGTTGGTACGACGATATCGTGTTTTCTAAGAGGAAAGTTATCAAACAAAAACAGGGGAAACCTTATTTTCCCCATCTTGCTTTTTCTATTTTTTTCTTCAGTTTTTCGATTTCGAACTTTACTGTTTCGTGAAATTTTGCATCTGGGGACTAGATTTCTCGATTTCAGCGCTTCAAGCGACCATAAATGAACTATTCCACGATGACGTCATTTTCCCGGTTTTTTTAAACATTCGTATTTTCTAAACTGTTTTGTTTATTCGTAAATTAGGAATTTCGGGCTGAAAGTTTGCCTTAGGGGGTTTTTCGAGGTGCTGAATCCGATTTTGGTGTAAAAAATAGGAAATTCCGACATGGTGAAATTCCTCATTCTATTTCATATTGATGACGAAAACAATCAGTACCTTTATATCTAAAGTTTTCAAAATAGGGCGTTTTGAAAATTCCATAATCTATTTTTCACCCCTTAGCAGTGGCTGACAATCAAATATAAACTTTTGCACACATCAAGACCAATAGTTGAGGCCAGATACCAAATTTCAAAATTGAAATGCAATCAGTGAAAACGTCTGCCAAGTGAGTGTGGCACATAGCTTCCTCGTATCCATAACCCGGTTACATAGATGATCCAATGCATAGTAGTTAATCAAAACACCAATCTCTAAGTACCTTCCACTACCCTCATAGGGGACCATCTACACGCTAATCTGGACAATCCTAGAAAATTTCATCAAATTCGGATGAAAAATTAAGTGAGTAGATGTATGTGATTAGATCAAAAAAATACTTAACCTCGGCTGGGATTTGAACCCGCGACCCCTGGGGGATAATTCATCGCTTTACCCTCTGAGCTATGGAGGCCTAGTGATGCACAGGATTTGAGATTGACCATATCTCTATGAATGAATCCCTCTATGAAAAACCATTCTCCATGATTATCATAGGGGACCATCTAAATACTAATCTGTAACATCCCTGAAAATTCATTGAAATGGGATGGGAAATGTAGAAATTATGGCCATTACAAGGAAATTCACGTTTGCGCATGCGCAGTCGCTTCTATCTGTCCGGGGATGATGATTTTCTTATGGGACCATCTACAACCTAATCCACATAATCCCTGAAAATTTCATCGGAATCAGGTGGAAAATGTGGAAGTTATGGCCGTTTAGGAAATTCACGTTTGCGCATGCGCAGTAGCTACCATCAGTCCGAAGGTGGTGATTTTCATAGGGGACCATCTAAATAATAATCTGTAACATCCCTGAGAATTACATTGAAATTGGATGGAAAATGTAGAAGTTATGGCCGTTACAAGGAATTCACGTTTGCACATGCGCAGTAGCTACTATCAGTCCGGGGATTATGATTTTCAGAGGGGACCGTCTACGCACCAACCCGCACAATCCCTGAAAATTTCATAGAAATTGGACAATAAATTCGTATAGTTATGCGCGTTACAAGGATTTCATGACAGATGGACAGACAGACACACACAGATACGGAACCAAAATTGTTCAGAAAGGTCTAAAACGCAAAACGCGAGTGAAAATTTTGATTTTGGAGAACTTTTTTTTTCGTCCTTGAAAAGTGAAAACGAAGCTTCCGCTACCTTGGTAGACTCGGAAGCAAAACAGTGGTTGGACGGAAGTTTTTCATTCGATTTTCGAATTCTAGGCAGCATATCTTGAAACATTATAATTATTGAAAATTAAAAACCACTAACATCGTTCATCACACAATCCGAGTCGTTGGAAACCATCATCTTCCACGATATCGTCTGCATCGGCGACAATGCCTGTGACTACCTCGGCCGAAGCCCAGTCAGCGAAATGGCGACCGTGAGGTTATCTATTAGGTAGGTTACAGTGACGTCAACGAGTGAAGCAACGCCAACCATGTTGTAGATTCACAATTTCGTTCAGTTTGATAGAATCCAGTGCATTTTTCGCCTCAAATCCTCTCGTTTATCGTTCGGTGTATCAATGGTTGAGAAAATGGATGAACCGGAAACCCCGAGTGAGGAAGCGGTACCTCGCAAGTCCGGCTGGGCGGACTCGATGCTCAAGATCGCCAAACCCAGCAAGCGATACGCGGATCTCCCCGTGCTGGGTGACTTCGTCGGCATGAAAAAGGTCAAAAAGGAAGAAATAAAAGAGGAAGCAGACGGAAAAGACGAATCTTCGGACGACGAGGAATCCCGATCGGCTCTGAGCCACAGAAAACTGGAGAAGTACTCGAGAGGACGTCAAAAACCCAACGTTCTCGACGCTCCGAGAGAGCGAATGTTGGCCAAAATCGCCACCAGAGGTGTCGTCCAGCTCTTCAACGCCGTCAAAAATCATCAGACTCCGGCGACTGAAGGTAAAAAGACAAAGAAGGAATTCAAAACCGTCGATAAAAGTTCATTCCTGGACATTCTGAGTGGGAATAAGATCAAGGATGAAGACGACAGTGACTAAATTATAATGATTGATGTGATAAGGAAGATTGGTATGAGATGCGTTCTGTAACGATTGTGAACTCTGTACATATTTTTCAATGGTATACTAATATATTTTGTTTTATAAGTTTATGACTTGGTTTTTCAGTTCCATTCACGATCCCCACAAAAGCAGAATTGTTTAGGTTAAATCCAAATGAACCTTCGAGATTATTGCTCCCTTTATGCAATTACCTAATTCATTGAGTACAATAAACACTCCTATCCCAAAAGTGGGGTTAGAAGCTTTACTTTTATCATAATCAAGAGAAGAGTAATAATCTCGATGATTCATTTTGATTAGGTAAACACAATCAATATGAGTGATTATTACTTTACACATTTCATTTGAATATCGTCGAGTCTCAGTCGGTCGCCGTTCGTTCCGGGTTAGTATTTCACGAAATCAAAGGCGCAAAACTTGAAAAATTGTTTCTAAATTTGAAATTTTGAAGGATTGTAGAAATTCATTAGTGCCATTTCACTAGATTACAAAATTTAGGGGTAGTCTGACTGCCTCGTTCTTTCATCACTTTTCTTATGGTATTTGGTGCGCTGAATCCGAATCTGACGTCAGTTTTTTTTGTTTATGTCGGATTTTTAAGATATAGCTAGTTTTAAGATTTTTCTAGTTCTCACTTTTCTTCATTTTTTAGTGAAAACTCATCTTGTTCAAATCTCCTCAAAAAGTACTCAGACTTATAGGAAATTTCATGTAGAATCCGAATATGTACTTAGTTTTTAAATTAAACTGTGTTAAACCCCCTGTTTTCCACAAAACGTATCAAAAAACACCGGTTCTCAACGGTTTTCCCTTACATTTTGCCACTTGAAAAAAAAATTAAGGCTAAAAAAAAATGTCTCGGGCTTTTACCTACTTTGTAGGGGGGACACCCCAGAGAAGAATAAGACCAATCGCAGCCTCCTAAACCCATTAATATCGAAGGAATGAGCTTTTTCATGGCACTGAGATGAAAACTCACAAAAACCGTTAGTTAATTTTTCGAGATAAGTATGTGCGTTCCTAAATCTGTTTTCCTCAAATAGATTTTCCTTTCTTCTATATTTTTTATGCTTGTCACCTATTAAGAGTAAGATCGAAAATAGGTACTCAAAGGGGAAGTAAATCATAATGGGAAACTCTTGTTTTGTTAAGTTATTTTAATTCAGTTTTACTAACGAAACACAATAAACTGCAGAAAAGTTGACGGTGTAAATCTGTTTCATGAAGGCTCAGATGAATCAAAAGTTGGTAAAATGTTTGGTTATTCCTCCACCTCAGAGGTTTCATCGCCGGCATCTATGTAGAGAAAACTTTGCCGCCTGAGGTAAATCTCTTTATAAGGTCCAACAATAGTCCGCCATCATGTGAACTTCCCAATACCCTTTGTACCGTTCTTCCATGGTTTTCATATCTTGGTGGAACCTCTGAGGTGGAGGAATAACCAAACATTTTACCAACTTTTGATTCATCTGAGCCTTGATGATCATTGATGATCCGATGCATAGTAGCTAATCTCAAATCATTAATATCTAAGTACCTTCAAATACCCTCATAGGGGACCATCTACACCCCAACCCGCACAATCTCTGAAAATTTCATCGAAATCAGACTATAACTTCGTATAGTTTTATGTCAGACAGACACGGAACCAAAATTGTTCAGAAAGGCTCGAAACGTAAAACGCGAGTGGAAATTGTGACTTTGGAGAACTTTTTTTTTCTACCATGAAAAGTGAAAACAACGCTTCTGCTACCTTGGTAAATATAAGCAATTTAAGTAAATAAAAGCAATATGAGTCCATTGCGGTATCTTCATTTTATTCGAAAATACGCTAGGTAATAGCAGTCTAGTATTACAATAAATAGTGAATCTGACTCACAGAATTTGTAGGTCCCAAAATAGAGGCGTCTGGATCTCCAGCGGCTCGTCCTCGACCCAAGCGCTCACAGCGGCCTTCCTGCTAACTCTCTTATCTCCTCTGTTTCCAGGGACCTAGTACCTATCCTACTAGAGTATCCTACTAGAGATCTTCATGTCTGTTTCTCCATTTTTCCTCAACTCCACTTCCATCCGGTTTTTCTTTTCGGATGGATTGCTTTTATGAAAAACATTGTTTTTGACAACAATATGAATCATTCTCGACCTAAAATTGAATTGCAAAGACAGAAAAGTCGAATATGTTTTTTTCCCGAAAACGTCCCACCGCCTTCCGAGTTTAGTTTAGCAATCGCAGTTTTAATTTTATATCTCCTGGACCACTTGCTCTCTCACCTTAAAAACTTGGTGAGGATTTTGGGTATGTAGAGAGAAATGGATTCCAATTTCCCCGGGCGGCCGTCAGGGACGGAGGGGAGGGGGAAATGTGTTTCGCGATTATCAGGTTTCCGGGAAAAGTGGCAAAAATAGGTCAAGGAGGGGGTCTCTCACTTTGCAACTATTTTTCCTAAATTCCTGGGTACTTTCTCTGGGGGATAGCAAAGCCAGATTTGGTCGGGTGGCCGTCAGGGGGGTGGGGGGGGGGATTTGATCCAGGAATCTAGGAAAAATGGATGCAAAGTGAGAGACCCCCTCCTTGACCCATTTTTGCCACTTTTCCCGGAAACCTGATAATGGAGAAAAACATTTCCCCCTCCCCTCCGTCCCTGACGGCCGCCCGGGGAAATTGGAATCCATTCCTCTCTACATACCCAACATCCTCACCAAGTTTCAAGGTGAGGGAGCAAGTGGTTCAGGAAATATCAAATTAAAACAGCGTTCGCCCATACTAAACTCGGAAGGCGGTGGGACGTTTTCGGGAGAAAAACATTCTCCACTTTTCTGTCTTTGCAAATCAATTTTAGGTCGGGAATTATTCATATTGTTGTAAAAACAAAATGTTTTTCATAAAAGCCACTGCGCATGCGCAAACGTGAATTCCTTGTAACGGCCATAACTTCTACATTTTCCATCCGATTTCAATGAAATTTTCAGGGATGTTACAGAAGTAGTCTTTAGATGGTCCCCTATGAAAATCGTAGAGAATGGTTCTTCATAGAGGGATTCATTCATAGAGGGATGGTCCCCTGTGAGAATCTCAAATCCTGTTCATTACATTACTAGGCCTCAACAGCTCAGAGGTAGCGCATAGAACAGTCCCAGGTTCGAATCCCAGCCGAGGCTAAGTATTTTTTTGATCTAATCACATACATCTACTCATTTAATTTTTCATCCGAATTTGATGAAATTTCCTAGGATTGTCCAGATTAGCGTGTAGATGATCCCCTATGAGAATGTACTTGGAGATTGGTGTTTTGAGATTAACTACTATGCATCGGATCATCTGTATAATCAGGTTATGGATACGAGGAAGCTATGTGCCACACCCACTTGGCAGACGTTTTTCTGTTGCTAGAATCATTTGCTAACTTCACCCCGGTTTTTTGTTAGACGATTGCAATAGCTTCATTTTTTTGGGAAATTCGCTACAAGTGCCTTCGGTTACCGAAGAATGAAGCTTGTCTTGTAAAAACAATTACCAATTTTTTTTTAGGTAGATACTTAGGAAAGAAAAAGTTTTTTATATTGACCTGGACTACCTACCTCCAACCATTGATGAGACCTCAACGAAGTTCATCATGCACCATCTATTATTATTATTACAAACTCAAATTGAGCGTGAGAATGAGATAAGAGAGTTAGCAGGAAGGCCGCTGTTAGCGCTTGTTTCGAGGACGAGCGGCTGGAGATCCAGACGCCTCTTCCCAAAATACGCACTGATAAGCAGTGATAAGTACATCTCCTGGCACGAAACATGATTTCCTGAATTAAGTTGATAGTTTAACAAATCTTCCTTACGTTTTTGAAGCAACTGAGTTTGTTGTTCTGCAAGCTATCATCTATTTTAGCTATACGATCTTTTTTAATTTTTTTCAAATTAGGTCTAGTTGCCATAGTTTCTCATACCTCAGATCTTCAAGGATTCGTTGTCATTCATTGCGGCCTCTACTAATCTGATTGCCAAATAACCGTCCAAAGTATTCGCATACAAGAAGGCACCAATGTTTCTGCTCACTCGGGCGAGATTGACGGTCGTGTTACTGATCAACAACATTGTTTAGTCAGTAACACGACTGCTGAATTCCAATGTTTATAACGACTCTTTAGAACTCGTCTAGTTACATGAATGTTTCCTTAAAATTTCGGCACGCTTTTTTTCTGTCAGTTATAAAGCACAGCAAGCAATTAAATTGTCGACCTATGATAGATAGTTTAATTTTAGCGAATTTCCAATTTGTAAATTGATGAACACACTTACTGTCGTCTTACTTTCTCGCTTACAACTTGGGACTATAAGAATTTAAATTGAGCTACAATGTCCCAATGACTTCAAGAGAGAAGTTTAGAGAACTCATTTTTGTGATTTAGAGAATACAGCCTCAGAGTTAGACCAATTGGAGAGAGAAACGTTTTGGTCGGTAAACTTGAATGCCAGAATTGGCTCTGTTTTGGCCTGTTATAGGGAAGGTCATGAGAGGAAGGAGTGTCCCCACTGTGGTTAGTTCCTTCCTCCTGACAATTTGTCATACATCTTGGATAGAAATCAGTTTTTTTTTAAATTTAAATTTTCATGTAGGCGATTGTGCAACAACGGAAGAAATAAGGCGTTTCTTCCCCTTGAGATTGGCGATGTCTGTTCTCTAGGAAAGCAGCAAGAAACATATTGTTTAGTAATGCATGCATTCCAGGGGACGTCCCATTGGATATGCATTAGATCAGTTTAACCAGTTGTTAAGCGATAAGACTGTTTCACTCGATGTAATTTATTTATTACTTTAGGCAAGAAATACTGAACCCCCCCCCCCACCATTATCCACCTTAACATTTCTTGCGGCATGGGAGCCTCGAATCTGAAGAGTATTTTAAAATCCATGATCTACGACACCCAACATGCGAATTCGAGTTCACCCCCCCCCCCCACCTCCCCAACGCCAACAATGGTGCCAGTCCGGCACCAAAGCGGAAATACGTCGTAACATTGAACTTTCATCTGTTAGTTTTGGTAGGCAGTCCGTCGAAGTTCACATCCGTATTCAAGGTGAAACACAAAAAAAAAAAAAAAACACGAAATAGGCGGTTTATGTCATCATGGCACCATGTCCTGGCACCATGGTGGCACCACTATTAGTTCCATGGTGGTACAGAGAATAATTCATGAAAATCCGGAGGTATAATGAGAATTTTTCCTCAATTTCAAAGCTTGGGTACAATTAGTAAGCAGTAAAGGAACCAAAATATTGAAAAATCGGATATTTTGTGAATATTATCCCCCACTCACCCCCTCCCCTTGCGAATTTTGGTACTCTGGTAAAATCATGTACAACTCGGAAGTTATTTGAGTCAAACAAAAAAAGAAACACGCAAATCGGTTGGAAATTGAGGCCTGGGCAGAGTTTACAAGATTACGCCCGCAAACGCACGTTTTTTAAGCATTAACCCCCCCTTTCCCCCCCCTTAAAAAGCAAAATTCAAAATTCCGGCGCCGTAGTGCACAACTAGATAGTTTTCCGCGTCGATGAAAAAAAGAACCACAAAAATTGGTTGAGAACTAAGGGCTGTGCAGAGTACACAAGATTATGCCCAAAAACGCACGTTTTTCGAGCATTAACCCCCCCTTTCCTCCCCTTGAAAGGCAAAATTCGAAATTCCGGCGACGTAGTGCACAACTAGATAGTTTTCCGCGACGAACAAAAAAAGAACCACGAAAATCGGTTGAGAACTAAGGCCTGTGCAGAGTACACAAGATTTTGTTACACACACACACATACACACACACACAGACATGCACCTATGGTTTTTTTCGTGGATTTGGATTCAGAATGGTCTAAAACGGATTACTGTGTGGTTATTTTTTTTCTGTTGAGTGTTGTCCAACTTCATCCCAGATCGATCGCATAAGGACGCCCAAGTCTTACTGTGGGACGTCCTAAAAACGTGAAACATCATGGCACTTCAAACTCTCAGAACCTAGCATCATAGCACAAGTAAACCTGAAACTTCCAACGAAGAATTAGTTGTCATTCCAGATAGCTTGGGACATGCTATTTTGTTTTTATTGGTTTAGTTAATGGAGAATCGATTACAAAATAATTTTTCAGGAAACACTCCCCGATCATTATCATAGTCAAACAAAACCCAGCTCACCATCTGAGCAGTTGTAGCCCTCCACCTTGTTGGTGATTTTAGTTGTGCGATGATAACTAAATCAGAAATTATAGCTAGAGCCCTATTATAGGATATGACTTGAAATTCCAAAATCTACAACGCCTCCAATTTTCAAAAATTTTCACTGGGCTAATTTTCGCGAAAGGATTAATTTGATTTGGAAAAGTTTAAATTGGTTTGGAAAAAGGTTCATTTGGTTCGGAAAAGGATTAATTTGACTTGGAAATGCTATAGTTAAGCCCATACGGGTCCTGAATCCTTGGTCCATATTACACCCTCTTCTATCTTGTATTCCAAACATGTTGTGCTCCCAATCTTGAACGGTGCAACTTCTTGCATATGCCGATGACATTGATATAGTAGGGCGAAGTGTCAGTGCTGTGAAAGATGCATTTGTCTCCCTAGAGGCTGCAGCCAAACAGATGGGGCTCGTCGTGAATCAGGGGAAAACGAAGTATATGGTAGCTCCTTCCCCACCCAATGTTACACCAGGAGAAATAGCGATTGGGAATTATTTATTTATTTATTTGCCATGTTACACTTGAAATTACAAGTAGAGCAATTGTCAAAAGGGTTATGCTGTATAAATATTCTAAAAAGTATAACAAATAGGTAGGTATAACAAATTTCTAGGTGTAACATGTATAACAAATTTCAAGGTTTAACAAGTCGTAAATTAATTAAGCTTATAATAGTCCAGCACGGTATACAGTTCTTGTTGTATTAAGTACGCTTTGATTTTCTTTTTGAACGCTGGAATCGGAGACTCGAAGTTGCATACTTTGGACTGCAGGTTCAGGATGAAATGGTTAGTGATGGAGACCGCATTATACCTTAGGCTTTTCTTGTAAAATTCCATTCTATATTGAGGAATCTTCAACTGGCGTTCATTGCGCGTTGCATATGAGTGCTGGAAAACAGCGTCAGAGAATTGAGTCCTATGCTTTCTTACAAAAAGCAGCACCTCCATTATATAAAGTGAGGGGAGGGTTAGTAGGCCTTCTGCCTTGAAGCGACCTCTACAAGATGCCGTTGGAGGAATGCCAACAATCACCCTCACAACTCTTTTTTGTAATTTGAAGACCTCATTCAGGTTCCGCACATTTGCCCAAAAAAGAATACCGTACTTTGCCTTGGAGTAAAAAAGTCCAAAGTATGCACATCTAAGGGTCATACTAGACACAACAGGACGAAGTCTTCGCAGGCAATAACAGGCACTGCTGAGCTTTGGTACTAGCGTTCCAACATGTTAGCGGAATGAGAGTCTCGAGTCAATTACGACCCCGAGGAAAGGAGTGTGCTCCACAGGGTTCAGCTGTCCAGATCCTAGAGAGAAAGAGGCATGTTGAGAAGAGACAGAGCGAGGTGAAAAAATCAAACATTTGGTCTTTTCTTCATTGAGCTGGAGACCATTGGCGAGCAGCCAGTTCCTTATACTAAGGTAAACCTCCTTACTTCGCCTGATACAGTCATCAGCTGAGTCTCCAACCACGACAAAGTTTGTGTCATCAGCATAGTTTATTATTTTGACACCTTCGAGCTGAATGGCCTTAGGAAGATCGTTCACCAAGACAAGGAAGAGCAATGGGCCCATCAAACTACCCTGAGGTACGCCCCTAGTAGAGAGTTGTATGGCAGAAGCGTGCCTACCAGACCCATCATCTAGGACCACTTGACTAGGACGATGGTGGAGGTACGACCGGAACCAACTCAGCACGCGTCCTCTGACACCAACAGCCTCCAGTTTGTTCAAGATAATTTCATGGGAGGCCAAATCAAAGGCTTTGGAGAGATCAATGCAGCAGCCCATAACTACATTCCCCCCGTCAATTTCGCCAAATTTAAAATCAGTCAGTGACTGCACTGCAGTTTCTGTAGATCGACCCTGTAGGAAACCATGTTGGGACTGGCTAAAAAAGTTAATGTATCTTAGGTACCTCATAAGACGACAGTACATCATTCTCTCAAGCAGTTTGGCAATGAAGCACAAAAGGCTGATGGGTCTGTAGTTATTAATGCTAGTCTTAGCTCCTTTTTTATAGACAGGAATAATGGTGGAGGACTTCAGCTGTACAGGAACTAGACCCTCCTCAAATGAACGGTTGAACATTGCACAAAGTACAGGGGCCAAAGTTTGGATAGCTGCTTTAAAAACAATGGCAGGTATACCATCCGGACTCCCATAAGTGTTCCTCAGCTTGCTTGCTGCCATAACCAGCTCAGTTTCAGTAACAGGACTCAAATACATGCTTGACATTCGAGATTCAACGAATCTCAGTGCATTACTGCTTGCAGGCATGGGAGCCGAGGACACACAGAGTTGGAAATGAGCCGAAAATGCATCAACTAGTTGCTTGGGGTCGCTTGGGGTGCTCTGAGAGATGCTACTTTAGCCTCCTCAAGTAAATGAAGAGCCGCCTTATATCGAGGGCTACAAAAATGAGGCTCTATAAGACACTCATACGGCCAGTTGCCTCTTATGGCCTGGAATCATTGCCACTCTCACAGGTTGACGAGGAGAGCCTCCTCATATTTGAAAGAAAAATCCTCCGCCGGATTGTTGGCCCTGTCAATGATGATGGACTATGGCGGAGAAGAACAAACAGGGAAGTGTACAGCCTCTACCAGGAGCCCGATATCGGTCGTTTTGTCTGTCTAGGACGGCTTAGATGGGCTGGTCATATAGCAAGAATGGGAACTGACGAGATCCCAAGAATGATTTTGGACAGTGGAGTGTTCTCTACACGAAGAGCTGGACGTCCGAGGCTTAGGTGGATTGACGGTGTTAACCGCGATGCAGCTGTCTTACTTCAGACTCGATAGCTGGAGGTCGACAGCGCAGGACAGAGTTGTCTGGAGGAGGCTGTTGGAGGAGGCCAAGACTCGTTAGCGGGTTGTCGTGCCATACAAGAAGAAGAAGATTAATTTGATTTGGAAAAAGTTTAAATTGGTTTGGAAAAAGATCGATTTAGTTTGGAAAAAGGTTCATTTGGTTCGGAAAAGGATTAATTTGACTTGGAAATGCTATAGTTAAGCCCATACGGGTCCTGAATCCTTGGTCCATATTACACCCTCTTCTATCTTGTATTCCAAACATATTGTGCTCCCAATCTTTCCCAGCAGACTCTTTCCCAAGGTTATCGGAATCCTCAGTATGTGCTTATGTTGTTTATTTTTCATGTCGAGCTAGCTTTCGCCTCAAGGGGCATCTTCAGGACACTTTCTTTATGATTTGCCATAGTTTTGTAAGTAAATGAACGGTTGACTTTCATTTCAGCTGTTTCTACATACGCATTAGCCCAATAGCATATATTCCCATGGCTTTTCTCCATGTAGCATTCGTGCTTATAAATAGTTATAAGTTTGGTGGGATGATATTTAGGTTCTGACTTCCAGATCCTGTCTTGTTGATTTTTGTTTTCCAAAAATGGTCCAGTTTTTTAAACAAAGAAGGGGAAATCCCAAGTCCTTTAGCTTTAAAGCCTTGGAAGTGCTGGGGCTTATGTGCTTGTGAATCTATTAGTATGGTAGCCTGCATAAATATGAGGGTAAAGACTTTTAAAAAAATAGAGATATTAATTTTATAATTAAGCCGCAATTTATCCTCCCCTCACCAATAACCTTGTCAACAAGAAAGCAACAAACTATGAAAAGACTCTTTCCCTCCTTTGACACCAGTTCTTGATTATATTCCAGATTCATCTCGACTAACTGGGACGGAGCCAAAGCCTGGACGATGGTCGACATCTACAACGCGATCGACCCCTGCGAGCGGCATCGAATCGAGAAAATCGAGCTCCTCGACGAGCAAGAACTGCTGACCCAACTCTTCCAGCACTACTGCATATGCGTCGCCTGGAAAGGACACGTCTTCAGCTCCATCGCGCTCTCGGACTACGACGACTGATTCAACACCACCCTCTCCAAAATGAGCGACATCCTGTTCTGAATCTCTCTTTCTCCCTTAGGGTTTTTCTATTTCCAGTAGAATTTCTTGTGGGCCGACACTGCAGAGAAGAGAGAGGGAGAGGGCGGTGCAAAGTTTTCATTTTTTTTAGCGAAAGGACTAAATTTTTCTTTTAAATCGAGGCAGTGCGATCTCTTTACCCAATCCATCAGTGTTCTGGCTAAACGCCAGGTTTTACAGTATAATTTATAGCCGACGTATTTTTGATGAAGTGTCATATTTTCCATTTACGGTGGAGGCACCACCTCACACCTTACCTCAGTTTTCATTACTTGTTATAGCATGCAAGTCATTGCGTTTGTGTCTAACAAACCCTAAAATTACCGACTAGTTACGCTTATCCATGTTTAATGTTTTGATAATATAAATACATCTCGTGAAGAGTTTTTAATGATTGTACGTGAGATGTGGGATTTTAAGGGCGCTGGATCCCATAATGGACACGTTCCACTTTCGAAAACGTCGTAAATTTCATCTTTCGAATGTAAGGTGGAGGAGCTACTGGTGTTAACGAGCACTACTCGTGGGTCTGGAGTTTCCGGATTTCCCCTAAATCGTTATTCGGGTTGATAACTGGTAATATTATCGAATTATAGGTAACAATATTTTTGTTCACTTGACTACATGGAAACGTCTTCCATGGCACAAAACAGCTGATAAGACTTGTGGTATTATTTTCTGCTAGAAGTTACTGGTATACAGGGTGTAAGCCTAACTGGTCTGCCATACGGTACCAGTCGATTCTACAACTAATTTGCCACAAAAAATGTCCCTTAGCGATTTTTTTTAAACCCTTCGTTTTTGAGTTATTTTAACTTTAATTTTTTTTGTGTGTGATTTTGACCTTATGTCATTAAATCGGTCATAACTCCTTCAATTTGCTGTGTAAATTACAATTTGAGGATACCGTTGGAAAGAGCATTAAATTTCCTATCGGATAGATGCCTTAACTTCTTTTTAAGTTAAGGTTTGAGACATGAAAACGTCCTTTAAAACGAGAATTTTACGAAATTTTGGAAACCTCGCATTTTTTCAACCTCAAATTGAACTACGAGAACCCATACTTTTTCAAGATGCAAGAACATTGAAAACTGCGCCAGAATCTCAGCTTTCCAATGGTATAATCAAAACATATTCTACAACCGTATTTAGGGGAGAAATTCGTGTTTGAACGCGGAAAAACGTGCATTTTTTCAACGAATCAGCGCTGTTTCCGGAGGCCTCGCGGTCTACTGCGGCGCCGACCCACCCACTGCTGTCGTCCGACCCCTCAAATCGACTAGGCGGAGCGCCGATTTCGTTGAAAAAATGCACGTTTTTCCGCGTTCAAACACGAATTTCTCCCCTAAATACGGTTGTAGAATATGTTTTGATGATACCATTGGAAAGCTGAGATTCTGGCGCAGTTTTCAATGTTCTTGCATCTTGAAAAAGTATGTGTTCTCGTAGTTCAATTTGAGATTGAAAAAATGCGAGGTTTCCAAAATTACGTAAAATTTTCTTTTTAGAGAACGTTTTCATGTCTCAAACCTTGACTTAAAAAGAAGTTAAGGCATCTATCCGATAGGAAATTTATTGCTCTTTCCAACGGTATCCTCAAATTGTAATTTACACAGCAAATTAAAGGAGTTATGACCGATTTAATGACATAAGGTCAAAATCACGAAAAAAAAGTTTGAAGTTAAAATAACTCGAAAACAAAGGGTTTAAAAAAATCGCTAAGGGACATTTTTTGTTGCAAATTAGTTGTAGAATCGACTGGTACCGTATGGCAGACCAGTTAGGCTTACACCCTGTATAGTGAGCCACTTCGTCTGCCACTTAGCTTCCTCGTGTCCATAACCTGATTGTATTAATGATCCGATTCATATTTTCATGAGCTCCTGGGAATCGCATCTCTAAAATTCCTGCAAGCATGTCCGTGGGAGTCCCAGATTATTCACATTCGAATTTCCAAAGTAAAGAAGAAGAAGAGAAGTATTCAACATGATTTTTGCGGGTTTCAGTAGCACTAAGGCTGATGTGCGACGGTCCATTTGGGTTTAGCGTCTCATACTCTGTGTTCCTATTCACATAAATCGATGTGGGTTGTTGTATGCTAATAAGTTTTACCATTGTGAACCATGTTTAATCACATAAATCCGTACCTATTCGTAATTAGTAATTAACCCATTTACGCCGAGAACTACAATTTTTGAGATATAATATAAATTTACCTCAAAACAATGTTACTGAACCTCAAATAAGCTAGGAAAAATATAAGTTTAAATTTTACACCCATAGGAGGGGCGTAACCCCCCGTGCCAGATCTGGCAGAGTCGTCACTCAGAGTAGTTTTTTGAGAAAATTCCAGAAATAAAATTTTTATCAAACAATATTTTGACAAGAATAATAGAGTACCTATAGTACACACACATATTAGACGCGCATTGTTGAGGCCAACGTCTATGAGCAACATAATAGTGGCCAATACCATTTTTCCCCTCTAATACCAGTTTTATATCTATTGATGTCCTGGTCTATGCGATCAGTCCCTCCCATATTGCGATTGTACTGATGGATAAGGTGTGGTTGAGGGACAGAAATGATTTTATTTTCTGCTTTTGAGATCCTCTTAGGCATACTTTAGGCTCATGTCCTTATTTCGTGGAAGCTATAGCCACCACACTATTCATTATCCGACCAGTTGCAAATCACAATCCAAAATGTGATCGAATATTTTGTGGCTTGAGCCTCGCTTCTCTTTTTTCTTCCGAGTCTACCAAGGTAGCGGAAGCTTTGTTTTCACTTTTCAAGGTTGAAGAAAAAGATGTTCTCCAAAATCAAAATTTCCACTCGCGTTTTACGTTTCAGACTTTCCTGGACAATTTTGGTTCCGTGTCTGTCTGTCTGTTTGTCTGCCATGAAATCCTAGCCACAACCAAAACTTCCACAATTCTCACCAGATTTCGATGAAATTCTCAGGGATTGTGCGGGTTGGCGTGTAGATGGTCCCCTATAAACATCATTCCCAAGACTGATAGTAGCCGCCGCTGCGCATGAGAAAACGTGTATTTCCTATTTACGGACATAAGTTCTACTTTTCGATCTCATTTCGATGAAAGTTCCAGGAATTATGCGAATTGGGGTGGAGATGGTCCCCTATGAAAATCATGACCCCCAAATTGAGAGCATTTTAGGCGCATGCGCAAACGTGAAATCGTTGTAATAGCCCCATAACTCCTACATTCCCCAGCTCTCAAAAAAGTTCCGAATTCTTGACACTATGTGACGACTGTGCCAGATCTGGCACACCCGAGTTTCCAAGGACACCAGATGTAACCAAAAGAAATCGAAAATGAAAAAATTGTTTCAATTCCTTCAAATGACCATAAATAACAAGAATTCATGGAAAGCTAAGAGAAAAAATGGAAAAATGTTCACGACAGCAGCGCAGAGTCGTGTTATTCTCGTCGATAGAATCTTGATTAAATTCAAACTTCACTCACGCCTAGACAAAGACTCAAAAGCGAATGAAAATCGGAGGGGATTTGCATGAGGACCTGCTGAAGTGGGAGGCACAGAGAAGGATTGTTCATGAGCAAGCAGGAATGAACAGGAAATCGTGAAAGTCACCCCTTGCGTCGTGCCAGATCTGGCACAGTCGGCGGAAATGGGTTAAGTAATTTTATGTGGAAAATAATCCTTTCACTGAGGACATCTGGTCGACGATGAGCGATGTCCAAGGATATCAAATTCTTTTGTTGGGCAAAATCTGTTCAATTAAGGAAATTGAATTATTGACTGTATAGTGTTTATGTTGGAAAGTTTTTACTTAAAATGGATGTGAAATTTGAAAATGGGGTAGGAAGGGAACTCAAATCGTTGAAAATCAACACAGCCCATCTCATTTTGGTTTATTATTTTCAATAATGAACCTTAGGAATCGATCAAGAAAAAAATTTTAGCCCCTCTCACAATTTGTTGGTTTAGTTTCAAGGTACGTAGAATCCAAAAATCGAATAAAAATGTTCCTGTTCGCGGCACTTTCCTTTGAACCATCGACCGATTCTGATGAAATTTGGTATAAAGGGCTGAAATTTTCAAAAACGTTTGATATAATGGTGTTGTTTTTTCATCAATATAAAATAGTATTGTATTTTTAGAATCGAATGAGACCAACCAGAGCCCTGCAGGAACAACCTCAAGCTCTCTGCTGATCGTTGTTTAACACTCTCAACGCGGGAGCCATGAGGCTCGCCGACGCTCCACACGGGACCCTCCTTGCCAGTGCGAACGCTCTCGCTCGTACGTGGGGTGGGATCAGTGTATACTAACCCGCAATGCGCTCCCCTACAGCTGAAATCATGTGAAAACAGACCGATAGGGATGGGTATATTGTTCGATAAACAACGCCAACCAGCTAAGTATCACAAAATCAAGATTTTTATTAGAAATAGGTAGGTAGGTACCACTGAAAAAAAAGAAATAAACCATCAAAGGGTTGCTACTTTATCAAATTCGTCGTATTATCACATTTTCAACATTCATAAAAAGCAGTTACATTGTTAGATTTTCAGTCTCATATTTCAAGTTTTCATGTGTAAATAAATTATTACCATGAAATATTAGGTAGGTAACAGTGAACATTATTCTACGTATTCTATCCATTCTCTATAATATCTCATTCAGCAAAATATACCTAGCAATTTTTCAGGAACAACGGCAAAAAATAACACAGTTGGATCCTATGAGCTATGACTAAGAAAAGGCAACAAAGATCGAACTGTCATACAGAGGTAACGATAGGTATAGAAGCACCAATAAAATGCGCGCCTTTGAGTAAAAAAACGCTGCAAATTATTACACATAGGTTTATTATTTTCAACCGATAACCCTTCTGAATAGATCACCCGTTCAGCACAAAATTATAATGAAAAATTATAAAGTTTTGAAAGAAACGAATAGACCTACCGTAAATATTTACTGCATTTAGATCTCGCGAGTACAAAATGTTGAGATAAAAAAAAAAAAAAAAAAAATGTCAACGAGAAAGTTACTTGCCTTCCAGCGATCCCTCCTGTGAATCTCGACGTAAAATGCGAATGTAAAATGTGAAACACAGAAATGGAAACTGCGCGAATGTAAAATGTGTAACACAGAAAACAAGGTCGACCAAGCTCAGGATCCCCTGAGTATCGATTCGTGAAGTAGGTATATCGATACTCACATCGCGTCAGGTTTCACATTTTATTCTTCATTGAAACTTACAACAATATTACTAAAAATAATTACGAAAAAAATAAATGATTATTACATCAAAACTGGGCGAAATTCCCAAGACATGGGAGTCGCCACTGCCACCCAAAAAACAGCTCACCACCATGGAACAAAACTTCCGATTTGCTCTGGCGCATTCTGGTGGACAGTCGAGATAGTAATAGACCAGTTTCACCCCACACTGAAGCTTTTGTCACGAATTTCATGATACACGGACCCTTGAAGGAAAGTCGATGTTTGAGAGAGGGCCCAGCCGAGTGGACGCCCGTATGTGGGAGGGAAGCGGCCATCCAGCCGGCTGGACGCCCGCGTTGAGAGTGTTAAATAAACTTCATTGTGAAGCGAAAATATGGTTGGTAGGTGGTGACAATGTCAAAGCTGTGTTCTTTGCAGGCGTGTGATCGATAGAAAAATAATAAACCTTTGTGTAATAATTTGCAGCGTTTAGTCAAACACTGCTGGTCACTTTTATCAGAAAAATTGAGGAAAGTGGTTATTCTATTATTCCGTGAAATTCGATTATTTGTGATGAACGCGCATCCTGTTGGCCTGCACTAGAACTAAGCTTGTCATTAGATTCGCGTAATTGCGAATCAAACAATGCGCGTTACTCAATTTGGCCAAAATCCGAGATGGGCTGTGTTTTTTGATACGACGAAATGTGTTCAGTTTATTTTATAAATCCATTTTCTATAATTTTGTATGAAAATGACTGATATTCGATTAAATTTCCGATTGAACCGAACAAAATGTAGGAAACTTGGGCTACTCGTTATTTGGTGGTATTTCTATCAGGTTGTTAGCCATTACCGATGTTCTAGAGATTAGAGAGTTCCTAGTAGGGTCGATCCGGCGCGCCGGAACCGGATCGTCCGCCATGTTTTCAATACGGCGCGCCGGATTGCCTCCCAGTGACGTATTCGACCGTAACAATACGGCGCCGTATCGGATACGGCGTGTTCTTATCACAATTCGGCGCCGGATTGAGAGCGTGTGTGTAATACGTCACGCCGTATCAAAAACCACTAGGAACTCTCTATTACTGGCTACCTGGGGGATCCATGAAATCCTGAGAGGTGGGAGGTGGAGAATGAGGATCCATGCGAACTCTGTCAATTGATTGGGAATGAGGTATTCAGGAATAAAACTCCTCTTTCGCCGAACTTTCGGTAAATGTATCACCTTCTATTAGCAGAGCAGATATTTAATTTAATTAAGACGCAGAGGAAGGGGAAATAACGTAGTAACACCATCAGATTAGGGGAGACACGATACCACTGATATATCTGAGTATCGATACCGATATATGTATCAATACTTTTGATGAAAAACGTATACCGATATACAGATATACCGGGTGTCTACACTTAAGATGGGCATAAATTCAATGTTCGATTCTACAAGGTATTTCCAACGAAAAATGCCTCTTAGCAATTTTATTTTAACCCTCTCAAAATTCCTTCTTTTTTTTCACTTTAAAGTTTTTTTTTCGCGTTTTCGATCTTACGGCACTGAAATGATCATAACTGAAGGGAAGTGGATGAAGGGAAGTGCCTCTATAAAACGACCACCAGTTCAAATATGAGCTGAGCAGGACACAGGTGGTGATACCATGGAGTACTCCTACTGAGATGCCCAACTCGCGCAACTCCGTGGCACTTTCCCCGCACCACGCACCGCGCCACGAAAAGGTTGCAGCTATCACCCTGATAATGTTGGGTGCCACTCCTTTTAGTTCCGACACTGCTTGCTGCAAACATTTGTGTCATATTTCCTTATCTTGGCCCGCCAAGTCTGCTCCATGTCCAAGCTGCCATTGACCACTTGGACATCCAGGATGATGCAAGACTGGTCGGGCTTGACGGCAACAATGTCGGGCTTCTTACCCTGGTCACTTGGCATGTGATACAATCTCTCTCTCTCAACATCCCAGCCGCTAGATGACAAAGCACCTGCTATCTGCTTGGCGACCGCATCATGTCGTAGTATGCGGCCCCCACGAGTTCGTGGACACTGTTGCACCACATGATACAGGTGTGTTGCCAAAATCAAGAGCAGTAGGCTCGGATGAGACCTCTTGACTACAGGTCTACCACAGAAAGTCCGCATCTGTGTGGCGGATTACCAACAGTCGAGGAGTCTACCTTCCTTGGTGAAACCTTCGCTGGGAAATTTCATGTTCGTGTGGTGGCTGCACTGCGAATGTGTTTCTGATCTAGACATGAATTTCAAGCTCCAGTAGGATGGAAAGAAATGTTGAGGGGAGAAATTCCCGAAAAAATGTCCTATGCATGGAAATTGCACGATGATCAGAGATAGCTAAGTAGTTCTATCTTCTTTAAAAGATCCATCTGTGAAGTTAGCGTGCCCTAACAGCTTTCCAACCGAACAACTACAATTTATTGAATACATTTGTTTCATTGTTATGCGATTCTCTGTAATAAATTAAGAATTCGAAATTTATATAAGTGTTGAATGTTGATGAAACCTACCTGTAACTTTCTCTTTTTACAATACTATATTATGCTAAAGTAAACAAGTGGATAATATTAATTTATTGATTTCTAAAAAATAAATTATTTTTGTTTGGGAGCCTGACGTTTTCATTTTACCCATGAATTTTCAATAATAGTTCATAAATTGATCAAATTGTGCAACATTTATTATTGACGATGCTGGAAATAAGAGTTCTTCAATGAGGGACTCTTTCCCTGTGACGTCATACAGTTCATGTAGCCATGTACCGAGTATCCATAACACATGGCATATTGTTGCATTTTGCTAAAAAGCATATTGTATTTCGTTTCTGAATATTTTCTATTTAGAAAATATTTATACAATATTATGTACCCATGCGCATAACATGTTCTTGCTTATAAGCTTTGAAATTGTGTAAATTCAATAAGGATTAGTTTAAGCCGAATCATGTGGTTGGTATCATTGTACGCGGTCATCAGCTTTCAGCTGCTTACCGCTTGGCTTCTCAGACACTAGCTTTCCAACTGTTCACTAGGGTTGTGTCGGTCTACATATTTGCGTGGAACGGTTCCAATGGTTACAGTGACAAATGTGTAACCGTTCCAAATTACCGGTACAGTTCCATTACCGGTACTACTAACTGAATAGGATCTTCCATAAATGGGTGAATAATTATTCAGATAGACTGACACACAGGGTTCAGGTTTACTGTAGGCTGTTTGCGGACCATACGTTTTTTTTTCAAATTAGAAGTTGATGATTTGTAGCTAACAAGATTTTTACGAATTACCTAATGTAACACTTACCTACCCAATGTCCCATCAAGTTGCTCGAAGTATTCCCACATTTCACTTTTTTTTACACGACCAGAAAACTTGGCATCACGAATAGAAGCCATAGTTATGAAAGATTGTTGTTTTAAATACGGGAATAAAGTAATAATAAACTCAGAATGATACACTTTTTTTTTGGTCGAATCACTATTTTTTGGTTTAATTGAAGGTCGAACCTTGGAATTGTTCTTGTTGCAGGTTTGCACTGATTTTTCCATGGAAGACCACAAAAATTCCATTTTCTCACTGTTGAGAATTCGATACATCCATTTCATTTCAACTTCATTCATCGGTAAGGGCTCATCCCAATACATGGAACCGAAATACAACTTCCATGCTTACTGGTCCAAGAGATCCCTTCCCAGTTCAGAGCCATTCCATGATATGATATCTTCTTGGTCTGTGTAACTGGACCGGTTATGATTTCAGTTACATGCTCACTTCTCACTCCAGGGAGCTGTATTGGAAAAGAACTGGACTGGTAAGGGAACTGGTCCGGTAAGGGAACTGGACCAGTAAGGGCTGAGTTTTTGTCACTGCTTGGAACCGTTCCAAGTTGATACTCGGTTCCACAGTCCCGGTACAGCTGTACCGACACACCTCTACTGTTCACGACATAGCTTGGTTTACCTTCTCACTGCTCTTTTGTTCGATTTTAATGTTTAAAAAATCGCATTTTCAACTTGGTTTTTTTCAAATTTTCCAAACGGTTTCCGATAGATTTTTTCACTCTGAATCCAACGCCGTCAACCAAAATGCTCTACGAACTCTAGTTTTCAGATTCTAGTCCAGATTAGCGTGTAGATGGTCCCCTATGAGGGTAGTGAAAGGTACTTAGAGATTGTTGTTTTGAGATTAACTACTATGCATCGGATCATCTATATAATCGGGTTATGGATACGAGGAAGCTATGTGCCACACCCACTTGGCAGACTTTTTTTCATTATTTTTCTACACTGAATCACGTGTTGGTATCAATATCGGTTTATTATTTTCACTAATGAACCTTAGGAATCGACCAAGAAAAAAATTCTAACTCCAACTCAAAATTTGTTGGTTTACGCTTCAAGGTACGTAAAATCCAAAAATCGAATACAAATTTAGCCGTCGTAAAAATCGAATGCCACCAGAAAAAAGCCTCTACGATCGCTAGTTTGTATTAGGTAGTATTAGAAGAAGGATTCTGAGAAATACGAAGTTTCAATATAAAAATATAGATATATTTAACCTTGATGTTTAACTATGTTCACGAAGTGCGTCGCCAATTTCAAAATAATTACTCATACCTACTCATTACAATGATCGTAATCCTATTTTGAAGTACCACCTAATCCAAAGTTGTAACAAAAAAAATTACAGTTTTCCTTCGTTTCACTTCAACAATTATAACCACTCTACAATGAGAATAGTTGATGATAATTTAATACCAGTAACGTTAAAAGTTATATACAATATGTCTACTATAAAAATAGGTATCCGTGATAATCGAACAAAAAGGAAACAATGAAACGTATTTACAATATTCTAGGGTGATTTGTGTGTTGGTGAAGGAGGGGATCAGAGGGGTATCATGACGTCATTAAGAAGCCACAGGTGAGGGGAAGTTTGAACCAGAGGGGTGTCATGGCGTCATTAAGAAGCCAGGAGAGGGGAAGTTTGAACTGGAGGGGAGTCATGGCGTCATTAAGAAGCCAGGAGGAGAGGGGAAGTTTGAACGGGGGGGGGGGGGGGGGGGTCATGGCGTCCTTAAGAAGCCAGGAGAAGAGGGGAAGTTTGAACTGGAGGGGAGTCATGGCGTCATTAAGAAGCCAAGGGGAGGGGAAGTTTGAACTCGAGGGGAGTCATGGCGTCATTAAGAAGCCAGGAGGAGAGGGGAAGTTTGAACGGGGGGGGGGGGGGGGGGTTCATGGCGTCCTTAAGAAGCCAGGAGAAGAGGGGAAGTTTGAACTGGAGGGGAGTCATGGCGTCATTAAGAAGCCAAGGAGAGGGGAAGTTTGAACTCGAGGGGAGTCATGGCGTCATTAAGAAGCCAGGAGGAGAGGGGAAATTTGAACGGGGGGGGGGGGGGGGGTCATGGCGTCCTTAAGAAGCCAGGAGAAGAGGGGAAGTTTGAACTGGAGGGGAGTCATGGCGTCATTAAGAAGCCAAGGAGAGGGGAAGTTTGAACTCGAGGGGAGTCATGGCGTCATTAAGAAGCCAGGAGGAGAGGAGAAGTTTGAACCAAAGGGGTGTCATGGCGCCCTTAAGAAGCCATGAGGAGAGGAGAAGTTTGAACCAAAGGGGTGTCATGGCGTCATTAAGAAGCCACAGGTGAGGGGAAGTTTGAACCAGAGGGGTGTCATGGCGTCATCTAGAAGCCAAGGGGGTTGGGCTGAACGAAGCCACCAGCCTCGCAGACGTTCTTGGCGATCTGGCTGAGGCTGCTGAAGTTGTCGAGGGACTCTGAGTTGTTGAGGGCTCCCAGATTCATGCTGACCCGAGCAGAAGCCTGCAACAAAGATTTCAACATTGTCAAGATATGGATATTATATTTCTAATGGTGACCAACATGAATACATTCCCCCAACCAAACCATTACAGCGATTACAAAATGAAAAGCTACAAATTATTTCACGATGGATCCTTTATCTATATACCGTTGTAAATATGTGTGGAACATAATTGTAGCTTGGGGCTCTCATGAAATTTCACAGGGTGCCTTTCTGACACTGCAGTATTAGAATGACATGCTATACTCCTCCCTGATCAGCTGGGTATACTAAATGGGGTAGTGGCATGGGTCGGAACTTCGTGTTTTTGACTTAAGATTCGAATTTGGCGCACTTGGAAACGGTTCTGTACCAGTAGGGGTGTGTCAGTCCAGGTATTGCCCTGGAACGGTTCCAACAGTTACAGTGACAAAGATGTAACCGCTCCAAATTACTGGTACAGTTCCATTACCGATAATTCCATTACCGAGCAATCCCACTCACATGACATGGATGAATCGTCCTTCTTCCATGCTTATGATCTCAACTTGCAATACAATAGCATCATTTTCCTTGAAAATTTGCTAAAAGGAAGGAATTTTAACAAGGGTTACAAAAGAGACAATTTATTACAAATGATAGTTACCAAACAATTCAAGGAAAGAATAATGACGTTGCAGTTTAAGAACTTAACATGACAATAATAAATTACTGGAGACAACTTCCATGCTAACCAGTTCAGAAAATCACTTCCCACTCAAGAGCCATTCCATGATACTATTATATTCTCAGTCCATGGAAGTAGTAAGGGTGCTTGAAGGTACAACATGGAACAGAACTCCAGAACGCCATTCTCCATGATATCTTATCAGTCCAGTTCCATCCTTAACAGTCCGAATGATCCCTTCCCGGTCCAGAGCCATTTCAAGATATCTTATCAGTCCGTGGAACTGGACTGGTAAGGGTCGAATTTTTGTCACTGCGTGGAACCGTTCCAAGCTGATAATCAGTTCCACAGTCCCAGTACAGCTGTACCGACACACCTCTATGTACCAGTTTTCAGTTCAAAATTCCATTTAGTTTAGCCGTATTTCAATAAAGAAATACCATCCTCACTTGAGTTGGCGGGACACTCCTCTTACGTCATTCCTAAATGAGAATCTCACGATAGAGTGCGTTGAGATCACTGCAATCGAGGACAATTCAAGTCAGAAAATTGAAATATCTTTTTCAGGCGTTACATCTTTGAATTAATCGTTTAAATTGAAAGTTTTGAAGCATATTTTGGTTATTTTTCTTGTTGTTGCGTTGGCACTAAAGCCTCGGGTTACTTTTATGGTCATCAGAGTTATCACGTTATCAGTGTACATTATCTGGTAGTGCGGTCTGAGTTGTTAGTTGTTACCACACCATAGTTTATACCGGTATTTACCATAATTTATTAGTTTATTGGTTCGGAAAAGATAATGTTCACTGTAAAGTTTCAAGAAGCTTTTAATAGAGAGTTACAGCGGGCCAAGATACGTACAAAAACGCGAGACTCACGTCGAAAACGTATGACTCGCGCATGACGTGAGGCTCTCGGAAGACGGTTGACTCGGCCCTCTCGCGTTTTCGACGTGAGATAACCTACTAGGTCAAGTCCTTGTTTTTGTGGCTGAGCTAATGGCCGCCGTCAATCACCTGATCATTCTGTTTCTTTCGTTTTGAAGAGTTTCGGTGAATATTTTGCGAGTTCTTTGTCTTCGGGGTCGCGGTAAATTGAATTGAAGATTGAAGAATTGGTCCCTTATACATTTCGCTTGGAGTGAATATTGCTCCCTTATACATTTCGGTCTGTTGCGGCGTCTGAAGTGTGGATGGTGGATGTTTGATCTCGATGACATCAGTTGGACGATCGATCTCAATTTCTCCCCCCTTCAAGGCAAGTTTCCTCTACCTTTTTGAACGACTTCGTATTTATTTTACTTCGAAAAGGTAATATTGGAATACTAGCTGAAAAGCCTACTAAAAGTAGGCAAAAATGATTCCTCCGACTCTCTCCTCCACCCACTCCCTCCAACTCCTCCCGCCCTCAACTCCTCCCGTCTCTGATTCTGCCGACTCTCCCCACTCCCACCACCCCTCCAACCCCTCATGCATAAGTACGTAAGTACGTATGGTTGGCGTTTTATATTATTAGATAATACGAAAAGATTGATTAGTCCGAGGTAGATAATAAACTACCAATCTCGTTGAATTCAGTTGTCTGTCATCTACTCCTCAGACAAGGGGATGGACTGGAATGCACGAGGTGCTCACATTCATTTTGCATTTATTTATTTATACTTTCACGATTATTTTGGGTAATAAACGAGCGTACTTCATTGATTTGAAATCAATGATTTCCTTATAAAATTTTCTTCCTGTTTTCCTTTATCGGTTCAACGAAAACAAAAACTGCGGATTGAGTTGACGTTACCTATGGAGTGTTGAAAAATCTAAAGCAACGTCAATCACGTCGGAAAGTTAGCATCCACTCGATGCTCGCCCTAGCAGCTTCTCACGTCTGAACAGTTCCAATATTGCTGAAACTCTCTAATAAACGCTTGCATACGAGTCTGCAACACATGTCTTCACTTTTTCCCGCTACCTACCCAATAATCTGCTTTCGAATGTTGTTGGCAGTTCTTTTAACTCAAGGGTATATCTCAGTTTATTCCGTAAGTACAGTGGTTTCGGCAGTATATAATTTATGCAAACATTTAGGGCTTTCCAACGAATGGTGAACGATTTTTCTACAAACACGAATGTCAAAGATAAAGTTTGGTAGGAACGACTTGGTTGTAAGTAGAAATCATCAGAAAACCCACAGTAACTTTTTTGCTTCCTCACTACCGAAGGTAGGGAAGCTTTGTATTCGTGAAAGAAGTGAAAAAAAGTCCTCCAAAATCAAAATTTCCACTTGCTTTTTGCGTTTTAGAGCTTCCCGAACAATTTTGGTTCCGTGTCTGTCTGTCTGTGGTCAATCCTTGTCCCGGGCAAAACTATACTAACCTGTGGTCCGATTTTGATGAAATTTTCAGGAATTGTGCGGGTTAAGTCCTAGACGGTCCCCTATCAATTTCAGCACCTTCGGACCAATAGGAGCGAGTGCGCATGCGCAAACGTGAATTTCCTGGAACCTCGGTTTCTCATGAACCGATTATTGCTCAAATTTGGAGGTTAGTTAGGGACTAACTTCTAAGAGACACCCTATAAGTTTCAATCAAATTGGTCAAGCAATAGCCGATGCGGCAATGCAATGCACAGCGCATGCGCGAACTTTAAATTTATTGTTACAACCAAAACTCCGCAACTATTCAACCAATTTCGATGAAATTTGCAGGGATTGTGTGGGTTAGGTCCTAGACGGTGGACCGCTAATATTTTGGTATTCAATAACTCTTTGAATCATAATTTTTTCGCCAACTGATTCTATACGTCCATGTTACAATGAGTGAGGAAGCTATACTGCCCACCCAACTTGGCAGACGTTTTTTGTTCATGTGCCAAAGAATTGACATAAAATGTCAATATGGCAAAAAGAAGAGCCATCGACGAGAGTTTCGAGGTGGCTTCCCTGGAAAATATTCCGTAAATCGATATTGGCATGTTGCACGATTTTTACCTCAATAACAACAAGTTCGTCAGCGCCGACATAAGAGGAGCCAAGAATGTGAGGTAAGTTGTCACTCTTGTAGAAAGTAAACGGCCGGTTGTAATATTGTGTCCAAAAAAGAGTATAAACAAGAAGGTAAACAAACAGAAGCTCGATAACCTTGCGTCAGGTTAACAGTGGTGTAGCGGTCTCTTGGCCCCCTTCACACTAAGGCCCACTTTCACCAAACATTCAAAACGAGTTTAAACCAAACGAGGCGAGAGATAAAAGACGTTCAGTAAAAATCGTCTTTCACCAGAGCGATTTACGAGTTTAAACACCATCTTGGGGGGGGGGGGTTCGAGTTTAAACGGTCGAAAATCGGCCGAATAAACTAGGAAACCTCGTTTAACTACCAATTCAATATGGCCGCGCATTGATTTGTGATTGTTTTCGAAATGAAATTGCGAATTATTTTTGCATTTCGAATTATTTCTGACTCGTCTGACGAAGACGAAGACGTCCGAGTCGAATCCTGGATCGGATTCCACATTCCGAGATTATGTACGTTACTGAATTTCCGCCTTTCCAAGCCCCGAGTCGTCCAAGTGCTCGACTAGATTGACACTCGCCTCGAGTTCCCGTCATACAAATAAATTCAACACGTTAATTTAAAATGAATAATGGTTTTTTCAATAACATAGTAGTGCAACCTACATTCTTTGGTTGTTTCTATTCGGACCAATTATACAAATTGACCATCATAAAAGACCAGTTCGACCAAAATAAATTTTTATTGAGGTGAAATCGGGGGCCCTCATCTTCAAGTTTACATCCATCGGTAATCATTCAAATTATCGAAGTAAATTCCTACCGTTCAGAACAAGGCGGCGGCTACTATGCTTCACTAGGATACATCAAGGAAGGTACTTGAGTCTGGAGAAATACTGGAGTTATTGCGCTCGTTGTGGCTCAAAGTGATGATGTGTAATAACTCAATAGGTAGGTGATGAAAATATTCAGCAAAATAAAACGAAGGGAACCGGAAAACTCGAAACAAACCGCAGGAATTAGCAAATAATAAAAACAAGGAATTCGAAAAACTGACACTGATAAAGATAAACAAGGCGGCAATCTGCTGATATCAAGCGCGGTAGTGGTTGTTGTTCAACGTTTCTATTGCCCAAATACGTCATAATGTCCAACTTTCATTCGTTTCGCTCAACATTTCAAGTTTAGACAAACTCGATTGTCTTAAACAACGTTTAACGATGACTTGGGTTGGTGAAAGACGCTCGCCATCTTGCCGGGTTTATTCCTTCAGATTAACTATTAACGCGTTTAGCTAAGCAAGTTTGGAACAACTTTTGGTGAAAGTGGGCCTAAGTAATAAGTGTGTCACAAGTCTTGTGGCGTAGCCTCCACCCCGCAGCGTCCAAGCCGTGTGTAGGTTTTCCCTCCTGAATCCAAAAATCCCGCTCTTTGAAAGACTCTAAATTTTTAGGAAGTGTTTCCGGGAGTTTTATTTGCAGATACGTACTTCAATAGAGATTCACTACACAGAAAAAATACAAAAAAATATCATGCAACTACCCCATTCTCCGCTCCTGGTGGCCCCAAAAATTGAAATTTGACAGGTAGCCTCTCTGAGACTGCTGAGTTCGAAACTATGCTCCCCCTGATCAGCATCTTCTTCAAGTGTCTTGCTCAGTTCCCAGAGCGTTACATATTACTAAAGAGAGAGCATCTCTGTTTTCTGCTGTGCAGAAATGGTACCCTGCTTGATGGATTCCAGTCCATTACAAGAATTCAAAGTTCCAAGTTTCGTGAACATTTATTTGCGAGAAACAAAAAGACGAAAATTGTCCATTCGAAGAATACACCAATTCATCAAACGTTTATAATGTAGATTGATGTGTTTCGGGAGGTGTTGTCTCAGTTTCAAGTTATTTTTCAGGGGCAATGGCAGCTCTGGTGATGAACAAAAGGACTTCAGATTCAACTACCACCCATTCTCCATTTTTTCTGCGGTTTTCAGATTTATAAAGTATGGCAAACACGAATCAATTCAATATTCTCACCTCAGAACACCAAACTTTGACCATGAGAGCTTCATGTTTGGCGGTGGGGGATCCAGATTGCAGTGACTTCGTAGCTCTTGAGAGAGCAACAACCATGGAGTATATGTCAATGGCGGAGGACGCCACCCGGTTGAGCAGGAACTGTTCTTCGATGATCCCTCGCCCATACTTGACCAGCAGTGCTTCCACAGCAGGTCCAAACTGCGCGACGCTCTTGGCTGCCAGTGCTGCGCTCTGTGTCAGCGAAGGGTGAACGTGGTTGGAGAGGTTAGGAGTTCCTCCGAGGCCGACAGTCCGGAGTCCACGTTTCGTCACTTCTTCCAGAATCAGTGACAGGTGAGCAGTCGGCTGCTTGAAGGCCTTCTGCAGCTCCCTCAAGTGGGATCCAGCGAATTGAATTCCTGAAAGAACATGATAGTTTCTGTTACTTATACAAGAACAGCATTCACTTTATCTCATGAATCAACAGTAGGCAGGTTTAGGAATCAATATCAACCAGAATAGGTTTTTTTAACAGAACAAACCTAATGGCCAAACACCCATTCAGCTACTCATGTATTGTCGGCTCAAGGAATAGCGATATCTGTAAGGAACTGATTATCTTCATGAAAGATGCCAACATTCAACTGTAAATTATTGTAATTTTACAATAAATAAAGATAAACAATCAATTTATTTCGTATAACAAATAATTTTTCTGAAGGAATAATTGTCTGGAAAATTTTTTGAAAACAATCTAACGGAGTTTTGAATTTAGATTAGGCCATAATTGACTCCTGCTCCGTCCACGAATCCCAACAATGAGTCGCATGCTCTCCATTTCCTTCTCGCCCCTCGAAGCCACATTGAAGCAGCACGGAGTATGGAGAAGGACAACCTCGTCCGTAACCATCCCTTTAATTCCTGCATAGGCCGATCCCACTTCTCACTTAGACGTTCAGCCAAAACCCTCAAAAATGCTGCCATTTGTGGTGCATACACAGAGTCCACAGACGTTACAAGGGGGGTAAAAGAGGCGTGACGTTCCTCACATGCTGCCAGGTACTTCATTTTCTTCTCTTCTTCGGCGTTTCTAAGAACTGTGGCCACTGGATGAGGAATGTAGGAGGGGGCATCAGTGTCAACGACACATACATCGAACAATGCCTCCCTCTGTGGCTCCCAAACCCCACGGCATGCCAGGTCTCCTCGTAGTCCAGGATGTACGAGGGATGTCTCGACAACGATAGGCTCCTTGACACAATTTCCCCACGCTGTTGACATGAGCTCACCTAAGACGTCCCGAATCTCGTTGTGGCGTCGTGTTATGAGACCACCTGTCTTGCAGCTCAAGGCGTGACTGAGCGAAAAATCCCTCCATCCACACCCGTCGCATGTAACTGGCATTTCGACTGGCAACCTCTTATATCTTAATGCCAAGGCGTCACGAAATTCGTATGGGGACATGTCGAAATTATGCTTTTTCAATGGCTGAGCTGATAGCCAGCTTGAACTCTTTGTTCTCGATGCCTTGAGCACTGCTCGCTGGATTGTAATTAGCGATGATTGTAAGAATTATTTAAAACTAGCTGAAAAGCCTACTAAAAGTAGGCAAAACGCTTCTTCCGACTCTCCCCGCATCCCACTCCCTCCGGCTCCTCCCGCCACCGATTCCCCCCCTCCCGCCCCTCCGACTCGTCCCGCCTCCCACGACCCCTCCGTGCATACGTACGTACGTACGTACGTACGGTTGGCGTTTTATTATATTAGATGTACTTATGGCTAAATGTTGAATAAACCTTGCCAAATAAACCAATAGGCATCGCCTTCCACCTGATATCTCTATACTTCAAAATGGTTGTAGATCGGAAAGAGAAGGCGGCTGAGAGGCCCAAGGAAACATGTCCGAGGACTTGGACTGGAGGACGGAGCAGCAATTTGGCTCCCACAAGATTAACGCCTCACACATTCATGCTTTCATAAATTAATTTGATTTTTTGGCAAACTTTTGGCATCTCAATTTGAACTTTCGGCAAATCCATTACGTTTCGACAACTACTGGAGTCCTTGACCTCCTTTATTCCCTCTACAATGTTCAATAAAGTGTTTTTTCTCTCATAATGAGGAATTTCACCGAATTCTGTTTGCATTTTTCCTGAATAGTTAATGGTGTGGGATGGATGAAAATCGGGCTGATTTCGGAAAATAAGTCTCCTGTTATTTTTGGGAGACAATCAAAATTTTTGATTTCAAAACTAACCGGGAAAACGGACGTGCAGCGGGAACGCTCGCTGATTGGGCTGTTCAGATCGCCGTCTCCTCCCAGTGTTGCCCATTGGGACGACGAAATCGTGTTTTCTAAAGGTGCGTTTACACCAAACGCGCACCTTGCGCCGCGCTGTGCAATGCACGCGAGCAATGCACGCCGCGATTTGGAAGAGCCGTTTACACCGGCCGCGCACGGCCAAACAGTTGTTTCCTAGCATTTCATCAATCCAGTTAACAATGGCTCCCTCTTCTGAACGACGATAATATGGAAGTCATTTTTGTTTTTACACATTCCATTTCCATTTCACCGGCAATTGACTCCCAACAGTCATTTTTTTTAATTTTATTAAAATAAAATTTATTGTTTTGTTGCCACAATTCTGGTTTCTCTTCGTAAAGAGAAACCAGCCGAAGAACTTGATCGTTCGACCACTCCATTGAAAATTACTGGACGAAGAGCTGGGCTGGTACCTACCTACTCAACGTTTGAAAGGAGACTGGAAGAGTGCGCGTGGGAAATGCACGCGGCGAATCCACAGCCGGCGGATCCACTTTGCGCCGCGCCGCGCACTCCTCGCGTGCATTGTTCGGCACGGCGCAGCGCGTTGTAAGTGTTTACACCGGACGCGCATCTGCACGCGAACCATGCGCGCGTGCAATGCGCGTTTGGTGTAAACGCACCTTAAGAGAAAAGTTATCAAACAAAAACAGGGGAAACCCAATTCCCCCCATCTTGCTTTTTCTATTTTTTTTCTTCAGTTTTTCGATTTTGAACTTGTACTGGTTTCGTGAAATTTTGCATCTGGGGACTATAGATTTCTCGATCTCAGCGCTTCATGTGGCCATAAATGAACTATTCCAGGATGACGTCATTTTCCCGGTTTTTTTAAACATTCGTATTTTCCACACTGTTTTGTTTATTCGTAAATTAGGAAGTTTGGGCTGAAAGTTTGCTTTAGGAGGTTTTTCGAGGTGCTGAATCCGATTTTGGGTCTGAAAATAGGAAATTCCGACATGGTGAAATTCCTCATTGCCAGAGATAAATGGGGAAACCCGTTTATTCAGTTAGGTTTTCCCATATTTCTCTGGCAATTATTGTTCGATTTTGAAAATTCCAGCGGCAATCTTTCAGTTTTTCCATTCCCTAGGCGGATGCACTAATGAATTTAGAAAATCCTTGAAAATTTCAAATTTAGGTACCTACAACTTTAAAACTTTGAGCACCAGTTCTTGAAAGAAATACTAACCCGGAAGGGAGTATTTGAGGAGTATATGAGGATCAAATGACGACCGACTGAGACCCCCTTAAATCAACAACAGTCTTCCCACGTCGATCAAAAAAAATCGATCGGTTCAAATTCAGATATTTCGAGAAAAATCTCGCGATGTTACCTTAATTTCTTGTCAATTTGGGAAGGAGGGTTCTGGTTACATACAAAATGAGGATCCACATCTTGGCACTGAATATTTTATGCAACATCCAAGTAATGACCCGATCTATCGATATCTTGGCAATATAGCTAGGATAAAGCTACCTCTGGAGAATGGGGTATTTTGGTGGGTCGGAAATTCAGGTTTTTGACCTCAAATTTGGATTCAGCACCCTTGAAAACCTATATACCCCAACTTTAAGCCCAATGGTACGATAACATGTGGTAGAAAAATTAATTAAAGAGATCACACGTTTGAAAAAGGCGGGCCGCTATAAATGCACACACACTAGGCAAGGACTACGCTGCGTGTGTGTGTGAGTAGTACGAGGGTAGTTCGGAAAGTAAGAGTACTGGTGCTCTCACGGGATGGGGCAATTTTTTTTCCCTAAGTTAGCTGCACTGCGTTGTAGGGGGATCCCCTGAAGAAATTGAGAGGTCAACCACCTCGCTAGTACAAAAACTCTGGTATTGGTGAGTGTTTGCGTGAACAATGTCAATTCAAAATCCCGCCAAGTGCGAGGTGCATTTTGGAGAGATTTGAAGTGGAAGGTGAGGCATTTCTGGGGGGAAACTTGGGTAGCTCATTACACTCCTGAGACAAAAATACAATCCCAACAGTGGCGCCATACCACCTCACCGTCGACAAAAAAATTCAAAACCCAAATTTCGGCGAAAAAAATCATGGCTTCGGTTTTTTGGGACCGAAAAGGCATCATTTTGATCGAATATTTGCCACATGGAGAAACCATTAATGCGGAACGATACTGTGAAACCTTGAAGATACTCAGAAGGGCAATTCAGAACAAACGAAGAGGGGTACTGACGAAGGGAGTCTGTTTTTGCATGACAATGCGCGACTGCACACAGCGAACCTCACCAAGGCTCTTTTGGACTCCTTCGGTTGGGAAATTGTAGACCACCCCCCTTACTCCCCCGACTTGGCGCCTTCTGATTACCATCTGTTCACTTCTCTGAAGATGCATCTTGGTGGGAAACATTTTTCAACCGACCAGGAGGTTCAAAAAGCTGTCACAAACTGGAGCAAGGAGGTGGCGGGAAGTTTTTATGACGAGGGGATTACAAAGCTCATTTCACGGTCGCAAAAGTGCATTGATCGAGAAGGCGATTACGTGGAAAAATACCTGTTATTTTTTTTTAAATAAAATGTTTGCAAAGTCTGGAAAAACCGAGTACTCTTACTTTCCGAACTACCCTCGTATTTTGTAGTATCCAAGACGTCCTCCAAGGGTTTCTGTGCATGGATACTTTTTTCAAAGACAGTTGGCTAGCTACGTCACACCATTCAAATCTTCAACTTTGCTTAGCTTCTCCGATTTTTTAAAAACATTTTCTCGACGAACAGACCTGATTACCGTTATTCCTGAGCCTTACTCTTTTGAAAAAAATAAAAATAAAAAAATAATAATTAATAATAATTTAATAATTTAACTGCAAGGGGCCTAAAGGCTTTGGTGCCCTGACTCTGGCGTAAGATTTCAAAAAACTCAAGTTCCCCGTTCAACTTACCAGTGAGGGCCACGAAAAGGCGCAGGATGTCGTTCGTTCCTTCAAAAATCCTGAATATTCTCAAGTCTCTCAAAACTCTCTCCAAGCCTGTGTCTCTCATGAAGCCCATGCCGCCCAGGATCTGGATAGCCTCGTCCGTGACGTACCAGGCACATTCGGAGGCAAACACCTGAAAATAAAATAATTCAATGACAAGGATAATTGGAACAGTATTATGTTCCTACAATCCATTTAGGATATTACAAGGAGTATTTCCGTGCAAATACAAAACTTCTCACGTACGCAGAGGAAAAACGTTAAAAAACGCGCGAAGCACGCCTTTTTGAAAAATTGCGTTCACCGATAGGTTGCACCAAATTTGCCCGAATACCAATCAAAGGTTTTCCAACAAAGGTGTAAAAATCGAACTTGACCTTAATGATTTGACTCCAACGGCATTTTTATCTTTTCTTTGTGCCACATATTTTCGATTCCCTACTTTGTATTTTTTATGACTCTATTCTGACCCTGTGTTTTTATAATGAATTTCCTAATATTGGTAAAATTGGACTGACTCTGAATTTAACTAAGAATTTACTCTGATGGAAAACGCTGCAAATTATTACACAAAGGTATATTATTTTCTGTGTAGATCACTCGCCATAGTCACTACCTGCCAACCATATTTTCGCTTCACAATCTAGTTTAATGGGGAATTTACCTCACATTTTTTTTTCGAATGAGGGTTTATTTTTATGGAATAAAACCATAGTGAGCTGCTCGAAAACGCATCCAAAAAAGAGAATTTAAGGAAGATGGAAATTTTAAATGTGGTGGCAATGTGTAAGAGGCAGCCATGTTTGAAACGTAACGGATATTCTACCAATCTGACTTCAAAGGAGGTTCTGTGGCGCTTACCACAGAAGCGGAACATACACGAACTTTTAGCTTACCAGTAGTGCGCACAAGAGTGCGCCACGAACTGGCAGGAAGAACCCAGACACAAAAGTGACCAAAAGAAACAATATTACTAACTTTTTTACAATACGAATCCACCTACTAGTTTATCAAGCATTATTAGTCTTCATCTTCTCTTATTTAGTTTCAAGATTTGAATCACATTATTCGAGTAGCCATTTCACTGGATCGTTTTGTGTGGCGGTGCTAGAACTCTGTCTGTTGTCGGAGTTGTTTTCGCGTCATTTTTTTTTTTCGTATGACGTCAACAATATTCCTCGATTTTCGCGGTGTTTTGTAACAGAGGCTTCACTTGTTCAGGCATTTTCTCCTACAGTAATTTTTTCCCATTGGTTATTTCTAGTGTTAAACGTTATTCTAGGGCCCTATTATAGGATTTGACTTGAAATTCCAGAATCTAAAATTGAGGCAAATTCCCCATTGTGCAACCAAAGAGTAGAGAGTTCCTAGTGGTTTTTGATACGGCGTGACGTATTACACACACACTCTCAACATGGAAGATTTACTTCTTCCATGCTCTCAATCCGGCGCCGGATTGTGATAAGAACACGCCATATCCAATACGGCGCCGTATTGTTACGGTCGAATACATCACAAGGAGGCAATCCGGCGCGCCGTATTACAAACACGGCGGACAATCCGGTTCCGACGTGCCGGATCTAAGCCGAACCAAACCCACTAGGAACTCTCTAGTAATGACCCAAAAGCCTGTCTACCTTCTTCATTTTTTAGGCGTCATGTTAAATTTTCCGAGAGAACTGTATCGATATTCGATATTTAGAAACATCGGATGCAAAGTATCGATATAAAAAAATATGGGATAGCGTAGTATCGATACTAAAATATCGAGTATCAGTACGAAAGCATCGATATTTTGAAATATCGAGTATCGATACCCATCCCTACCAAATGGAGCCCATATGCCAAATTTGAACCAGGGGTTCGGGTCCAGGGTTGCTAAGAAAAGTGCCGCCGCGTACGGCGGACGGAATGTTTTATTAAATAATTTAATTATTTTTCGGATCTACGCACCTTGAAACGTAAACCAACAAATTTTGAAGGGGGGTTAACTTTTTTTTTTCTTGGTCGATTTCAAAGGTTCATCATTGAAAATAATAAACCAAAAGTAATTCTTTGCTAAACCACCAAAGACACTACCGTGACGTAAATATTTAACTCCTGGACGCTGTAAGTACCTTAGAGATTGCTGCTTCAAGATGGTAATCAACACTTCCGCTGTCCATGTTACCCGAGAGGCAGTAGGCTATGCTTTCGGTGACGTAGTGGAGCATCGCCATGCGGGCCAATTTCTCTTGGATAGTTCCGTAAGTGTCGATCTTCCTCCCGAATTGAACTCGAGTCGTTGCGTGTTCCGCAGCTTTCTTCGTAACTGCTCTCATAGTTCCGGAAAGAGCAGCAGCCATTCCAAATCGTCCGTTGTTCAAAATGTTCATAGCGACCTGAAAAGCACGATACACTGAGGACCACGATTTTGAGCCAACACAGACAAAAATTTAGCTTTACAGAAAGCAACAATTTGCATGGTTTTCTACTTCATTATGGTTATTCATTGGAATAACAAGATTAAAAAAAAAAATCTTGAAGTATCTACCCTGCATGCAGATACATCTGTACATGGATATGTCTTATGATGGCAATTTAAATAATGACCTCACTCAGCTGATCAATGACAACTCAGACGCCTTCAGCATTCTCCATTGACCCGCCCTCTCAAATTTCAGGTTCCTGCGTTCAACAGGAGAGGAAATGGCCTTGGAGCTCACTCAGCTGATCAGTGACCACTCAGGCGCCTTCAGCATTCTCCATTGATCCTGCCTCCGTAACGCTTCAAAGGGATCTGTTGGATGACGATACCTATTTTCCTCTCACGATCATGTTGACATCTCATTTGTTACTCACGATCATATGTTAGTAAACATGCACATAATTCAGCTTTCCGTACAGGTACATTCATATTAGAGACCATGTACCATGTTTAATAAATTGAGAGCTTTCCAATGAGTGGTGAACGATTTTTGTGGGGTGGAAAATGAGGAAGTTAGTTCCTGCGTTCAACGGTATGTATCGATTGACCCTGCCTCTCAAATTTCAGCTTCCTACGTTCAACAGCATCAGAAAAAAAACGTTGCATTGTTTGTGTGTCGAAAACTTTGGAATGACCCCCAGAACTAAGACATATCCATGTCAAAATAATGGTCAATCTGTGGGTTCAGAGTCCAGCCTACCTTGAAGCCTTCACCAACACCTCCAAGGACGTTCTCCACGGGAATCTTCACATCTTCGTAATAAACTTCGGTCGTGTTGGAGCACTTGATGCCCATCTTCTTCTCTGGTGGACCGCTGGTGACGCCTCCAAAAGCTCTTTCAACGATGAATGCCGTCACTTTGTCAACTTCTTTGCCTGTAAGGGAGAGCATAATCGAGAATAAGAATATTTATTCGGGATAAAAGCCTACTGTAGGCCTTGTAACAAGGCAATACAATCGTGTAGACGTTTTTTTAGAGCCCTATTATAGGATTTGACTTGAAATTCAAGAATCTAAATATGAGGCAAATTCCCCGTTCCATCGGTCGTTCCTCGAATTTTTCATCCCTCCTGTTTTTTCGCTTTCAGGCAAATATACGAGAGTACGTACCAGTTTTGGGGTCTTTGACGGGTGTTTGGGCAAACACTGTCATGATTTCACAAATTCCTCCATTGCTGATCCAGATTTTGCTGCCATTCATAATGTAGTGCTTTCCATCGGGGGACAGAACAGCTCGCGTCCTTGAAATATACATATAATATTGAAATATTTTTACATTTTTCAATTAAAAAAAAAATTTCTAAAAATTCCAGGAAATGTTATCATCTCAGTGGTATTACAGTTCCGTTGTGGTTTGCACAGCACCAAGATACATTGCTCACCTGATGGACCCGGCGTCACTTCCAGATGATGGTTCAGTCAGGCAAAATGCTGCGTATTCCCTGCCAGTAGACACCCTGGGTAAGTATGCTTTTTTCTGTTCTGGAGTGCCGAACAAAAGAATACCCTATGAAGAAGAGAACAAACGCCTTTTCACTTATGACTGATTCATGAACCTTAAGGAGAGTGCAAATCGATTCATTCAGATCCCTAATCGTTCAAATGAGGATGAATCAATCACCTTGAATCCGATAGACTGGTGAGCACCAAGAGTGATTCCCACTCCCAGGTCGTTGCTGCCAACAATCTCCACCAGGCGAGCGTACTGAGTGTTGGAGAGTCCGAGACCTCCCAGCTCCTGCGGTACTTGGAGAGAGAAGGCGCCCAAATCCCACAGACCCTCAGCAGTCTTCTCCTCAACCTTAGAATCCTCGTCGTTCTTCAACGGGTTGTTCACTTCCTAAAATAATAAAGAATGTTCATGTAAGTTCCTAAACTAAAATTCTACTAAACACTGCAGTACTTCGGAATTATCCTTCAGTAAGCAGTTTTTTCTTTTAATTTAAAATATACTAAGAAATCAAATGTAAGTAATTCCTAATCGTATAAATTTTGAGGAAGATTCCTTTTTGTTTTGTCAATAGTTGGAAATTGGAGACAGGAGGATCTGGAATACACCCGTTGCCCGCACCAATCACACGCTTTCTAGCGCCTCTCTGATCTGCTTAATTTACTAATAGATAGTTTGAATTTTCTTTCTACAGGTGCGAGCATCTGTCTTAAGGGGGTCTCAGTCGGTCGCCGTTCGTTCTTAGTATTTCGCCAAATTGAAGGAGCAAACACTTGAAAAGTTGTATCTAAATTTGAAATTTTAAAGGATTTTTAGAAATTCATTAGTGCACGACCCTAGGGAATTGAAAATCTGAAATATTGCCGCTGGAATCATCAAAATCGAACAATTGCCAAAGAGAAATGGGAAACATATTGTTTAGTAATGCATGCATTCCAGGGGACGTCCCATTGGATAAGCATTGGATCAGTTTAACCAGTTGTTAAGTGATAAAACTGTTTCACTCGATGCAATTTATTTATTACTTTAGGCAAGAAATAGTTACCCCCCCCCCCCAACATTATCCACCTTAACATTTCTAGCGGCATGGGAGCCTCGAATCTGAAGAGCATTTTAAAATCCATGATCTACGACACCCAACATGCGAATTCGAGTTCACCTCCCCCCCCCCCCACCACCGCCCCAACGCCAACAATGGTGCCAGTCTGGCACCAAAGCGGAAATACGTCGTAACATTGAACTTTCATCTGTTAGTTTTAGTAGGCGGTCCGTCGAGGTTCACATCCGTATTCAAGGTGAAATACACAAAAAAAAAAACACGAAATATGCGGTTTATGGTGTCCTGGCACCATGGTGGCACCACTATTAGTTCCATGGTCGTACAGAGAATAATTCATGAAAATCCGGAGGTATAGTGAGAATTTTTCCTTAATTTCAAAGCTTGGGTACAATTAGCAAGCAGTAAAGGAACCAAAATATTGAAAAATCGGATATTTTGTGAATATTATCCCCCCACTCGCCCCCTCCCCTTGCGAATTTTGGTACTCGGGTGAAATTATGTACAACTCGGAAGTTATTTGAGTCAAACAAAAAAGAAACACGCAAATCGGTCGGAAATTGAGGCCAGGGCAGAGTTTACAAGATTACGCCCGCAAACGCACGTTTTTTAAGCATTAACCCCCCCTTTCCCCCTCTTAAAAAGCAAAATTCAAAATTCCGGCGCCGTAGTGCACAACTAGATAGTTTTCCGCGTCGATGAAAAAAAGAACCACAAAAATCGGTTGAGAACTAAGGGCTGTGCAGAGTACACAAGATTATGCCCAAAAACGCACGTTTTTTGAGCATTAACCCCCCTTTCCCCCCCTTAAAAGGCAAAATTCGAAATTCCGGCGACGTAGTGCACAACTAGATAGTTTTCCGCGTCGAACAAAAAAAGAACCAGGAAAATCGGTTGAGAACTACGGCCTGTGCAGAGTACACAAGATTTTGTTACACACACACACACACACACACACACACATACACACACACACACACACACACACAGACATACACCTATGGTTTTTTTCGCGGATTTGGATTCAGAATGGTCTAAAACGGATTACTGTGTGGTTATTTTTTTTTTCTGTTGAGTGTTGTCCAACTTCACCCCAGATCGATCGCATAAGGACGCCCAAGTCTTACTGTGGGACGTCCTAAAAACTAGTGAATAAACGGGTTTTCCCATTATTATTGTTCGATTTTGATTATTCCAGCGGCAATCTTTCAGTTTTTCATTTCCCAGGGCCCATTAAATTAATTTCTAAAATCCTTTAAAATATCAATTCAGGTACAACTTTTCAAGTTTTTGCGCTTTCGATTTCGTGAAATACTAACGCGGAACGAGGAACGAATGGCGACCGACTGAGACCCCCTTGCGGGAAACAGTAAAAGCTGGTTATCACGGCTACAGCTAGAAAGTGCTAGTGATTGGAGCATGGATAGGGTCAAAACCGGTACTGGGTCCTTGGAGAATAGTAAAGAACAACATCCTACCAGCAAGCAGCACGGACCCATGGATATTTAAAAAATGTAAGATATAAATGCAATCTACGGATGATACACTGTAACGGTTTTTTGAGGGTTATGGGAAAAAACCGTTGAAAGATTTCCCAGCCAGGAAAGAGAGAATGCAGACTACTACTGGTCTCCAAACCTCCCCATACAACCAGCCACTAAATCCTTTTCCTGGAAATGGCACTTTCTCTTTCCTGTTGGTTTTCTTTATTTTTTATTTTTATTTTTTATTTTTTTTTTTTATTTTTTTTTTTTTTTTAATATTTTTTTTTTTTTTTCTAACTTAGCAAGGTACCTTGATAGGAAGAAACTTATTCTAACAAAGCAGATCCTATCATTTAATTATCCTAGCTTCTTGGAAGGTTATATCGGCATCTGACAGGAACTTCAGGGAAGATGTTGGCTGGAACTCCTTGTAGTAATCTGGACTGGAACTTCCGCTGTGAACCCAGTGGGAAGCAGGAACTTCTGATAGGACTTTGAATTCCACCTTTGAGTAGAGATGTTAGAAGGACCTTCTTGAAGTGATCTGGACTGGAGCTTCAACTATTACTCAGAAAAATTAACAAAGCAGGAACTTCTGGTAGAAATCTTGATTTACCCTTCTGTAGGGATTTCAGCAGGAACTTCGAAGAATAGTCTGGGATGGAACTTCAGCTATTAACTCAGTGAAACAACAGGAATCTGGACTGGATGTTCAGCTATAATCTCAGCAGTAGACAGGAAGCAGGAACTTCTGGTATGCATGTTGAATAGAACTTCAGTGTAGCCTCTTTGGTATTAATTTCCCCTTTTTAATGATTGGAATTTCCAGAATAAATTTATAGTAGACAGTTTTCTTTTTATGATGTTCTCTCTAAATTGCAGAGATTGATAAGAGGTTCTTCCTCTATATTTCAATCAAATCAAAAAATAATCTTGGATTTCACACTGGAATAATATAACTCCTTTGAGAATCCTTAGGGGTTGAAGCTTGCACTAGTCAGTTAAGGCCAGTCAGTAGTAAATACCATGTTAAGCTTGATTGGTTCTGTCAAATCTGAATGACCGAGTAAATTTCCGTCGTGTGGGACACTCAGTAGAGTCCTTTGTTTTCATCCTGCGCAGCCCTCTAGCGAGACTCTCGTGTATTATCGTCCGTTCGCCGGTCCGCCGCTAGGGCGCTGCCGCATCTCTTTCCCCGCCGCGATAGGGTTTATTGCGCCCCTCCAACAGGTGGCGACTCTTTCCATCTTCAGGTCTTTGTCATGATAGGAACTGCCGTTCATTTCTTCGTTAAATTAATTTGTTTTCATTAGTAATTTTGTGGGAATGAACGTCTTTTCTTTTCTACAGAAGCATTCCATTTCCTTTCAGGTACGTTTGCATATTATCGGTGGTTATTATTGTTTGATTATTGGGAATTGATAACTTTGGCAAAATTTGTAGGTCTCATGCTGTCAATCAGTACCTACTAAATTAACTTAAAAATGGTGAGCAGGTGTGCAATCGCCACACTCCCCGCCCCCAAACAAGCATGGGACCAAATTTTGGAGCCTCACATGCAGAAAAAATAAGAATCTCAAATAAGCAGCAACATGCAATAATTTAGGGAACATTGAGAAAAATAGAACAACAAGCAAATGATTTAGGTATGATTGGGTAGGAGACTACTGTTTGGCCATGTACCCCCGCCTTCTGTTCATCTGCGAGAGGAACGGATTAGTGCACCTAGTCGCCACCCTGCGGGTCTAGGGTGTTAAGCAATCTAGAGTGTCACGTCCAATCTCTATACTCCATTACCGCTGAGCGTACCTTCGAGGGCACTTTGCAAGCAATGTTTTGAGTGGAAGAGTCGGATCATCTCCTGAAGACAAGGGGTTGGTTATGTACCAAACCAATAGTATAGTATAGGATCTACTCTATCCCCAAAGTCCGATCACGACTTTGCAGGGTATGTAGGCAAGACATCCCTGGAGGTAGGGTCCCTACTTGGAGACAGAAGGTTTAAAGACTCCCCCACCCCCCATCCCTCCCCCCTTGGATGTGGCCCCACCTCGCCACACCCGATGGTGAACTGCCAAACCATTCTTGTGCTATCACCTCTCTTTTATTTTAAATTGGAATAACAGCATTGTTGGGACTTTCATATAATTTTACCTGATGAAATGATGCCATCAAGTTCAGAGTTGATAGAAATTTAGCTCTTTGAAATTTCTGAAATTTTTCCTCTAATGTCAGGGATGCTTCACCATATTTATGTATTAATAGATTTACTTGCCTTGCGTCTAAACATAACCGTATCTCCCTACTTGTCTTCTTCACTACCACTAGTGGTGATATGAATCTTGAAATTCTCTTTTTTATGATTCCCTGATCCATAATTTCATCCAATTTTGCCTGTATGTCCGGTTCAACCTTTTTCGGAACTGGGTATGTTGTCCTCTTCCTAAATCCTTGTTCATCATTTATTTTGATCTTATGTCGGTGTGTGTCAAGGCAGCCTGGTTTCTTGGAAAAAATTTGGATTGCAGCTTTCAGATTTCTTCGAGTTTTCTCTGTTTGTTTTTGGTTTAATGCTGGTGATGTCCATTGTTCGATTACTTGTCGAATCTCGTTTTTGTCATTTCCTACAACTGCTATATTGGTTGATGCTCCTTGATGACAAACTGGTACTTCTTCTGAATTTTGTTGAAATCTGATTCGTATTATATTTTGTTTGAAATCTATTATTGCTGCTCCTTCTTTCATGAAATCTGATCCAATAATCACAGGCCAAGACAATTCCTCTACTATTATAAATGGATGAATAATATTGATGGAATTGAACTTTATGTTGAAAAAATATTGTCTTTTCAACGTAGTCAGCGGTCGTCCGTTTGCGGCAGTTAATTGGATTTTCCCTAGTGGTATTGTTTGTCCTCTCAGTTGTGCTTTATGACGTCTGAAGAATTGTGCTGACATTAATGAGAGATCTGCCCCTGTGTCCACTAACGCATATGATGTCACATCTTCTATTTTGGTTATAATGACTGGGCAATTTCCTACTGGTGGGCACCCCTCTAACAGTTTTCCGAATTTCGTTGTTGTTCTGCTTCAACCGCATTTATATTTGATGTGGTATCATTTCTTGTCCCGTTGTTGTTTCTTCTCTGCTGCTGTTGTTGTCCCCTGTTGTCGTTATTTCTCCATCTTTGATTTTCTCTTCCATGCGGCTCTCTTCTCTGGTATTGTAGACTTTGCCCTTGCTGGTCTTCTGTGCGCTGGTTATCCCATTGCTGATTTCTGTCGTTGACTGGTGTATTTCTTCTGATGTTATCATTTGTTTCTAATAACTGAATTAATTCTTGAAGGGTCGTGACTGGTCCCATGTACAGACAGCATAGTGGATTTATGGAGAAGTGTCGCAGCAGTCTTCTTATCAGCAGTTTTGTTGAATATCCCAATTCTTTACCAATGTTATACATTTTCATTGCATAAGTCTTTTTATCTTCATCTTTATAATAATTAAATGCTGAATTGTTTATTTTATTTTCCCATTTTTCCTGAGTTGCATCACTCCAATAAAATTCCAAAAATGCCTTTTCAAAATGTTCCCAATTGGTTAAATTGTCCCTTATATTTTCCCACCATTGATTGCCTTCAAATGATTTTGATAGAATTATTTTAAAGCGGGAATTTTGTTCGATACTCGGATAAAGTTCCTTGATTCTACGGATGAAAGTTTGGGGAGTTGGGAATGCTGCTTCTGTGAATATAATTTTCTCTCTTTTTAATGACTCGTTTATTATAACTTCTGCCAAATCGATTCCACCTTGATAACTTGTATTTCCACCACCTAATGCAGTACTATTAAATGGAATGCTTCCTCTCCTATCCTCTATTCCTCTCCTGATCTCCATCATTGATCCCTCCATGGCACTCATCCTAGCTTCAAACATATCCCTAACTGTCTCTTCATTTCTTTGCTGTTGGCCTTGGATTGTATCATGCAAAATCCTGTAATCCTCCTTTATTTCTCGAATTTGAGTCAGCAAATTTTCAATTTGATATTCCATCTTTTTAAATTTTAATTATATTTTATTTTTATTTTATTATTAGATTTTGTTAAATAATAGAAATTTGAAACACAATAACAATAACAATTTCTACATGCAAAATATTAGTTCGGGCGCCATGTAACGGTTTTTTGAGGGTTATGGGAAAAAACCGTTGAAAGATTTCCCAGCCAGGAAAGAGAGAATGCAGACTACTACTGGTCTCCAAACCTCCCCATACAACCAGCCACTAAATCCTTTTCCTGGAAATGGCACTTTCTCTTTCCTGTTGGTTTTCTTTATTTTTTATTTTTATTTTTTATTTTTTTTTTTTTTTTAATATTTTTTTTTTTTTTTCTAACTTAGCAAGGTACCTTGATAGGAAGAAACTTATTCTAACAAAGCAGATCCTATCATTTAATTATCCTAGCTTCTTGGAAGGTTATATCGGCATCTGACAGGAACTTCAGGGAAGATGTTGGCTGGAACTCCTTGTAGTAATCTGGACTGGAACTTCCGCTGTGAACCCAGTGGGAAGCAGGAACTTCTGATAGGACTTTGAATTCCACCTTTGAGTAGAGATGTTAGAAGGACCTTCTTGAAGTGATCTGGACTGGAGCTTCAACTATTACTCAGAAAAATTAACAAAGCAGGAACTTCTGGTAGAAATCTTGATTTACCCTTCTGTAGGGATTTCAGCAGGAACTTCGAAGAATAGTCTGGGATGGAACTTCAGCTATTAACTCAGTGAAACAACAGGAATCTGGACTGGATGTTCAGCTATAATCTCAGCAGTAGACAGGAAGCAGGAACTTCTGGTATGCATGTTGAATAGAACTTCAGTGTAGCCTCTTTGGTATTAATTTCCCCTTTTTAATGATTGGAATTTCCAGAATAAATTTATAGTAGACAGTTTTCTTTTTATGATGTTCTCTCTAAATTGCAGAGATTGATAAGAGGTTCTTCCTCTATATTTCAATCAAATCAAAAAATAATCTTGGATTTCACACTGGAATAATATAACTCCTTTGAGAATCCTTAGGGGTTGAAGCTTGCACTAGTCAGTTAAGGCCAGTCAGTAGTAAATACCATGTTAAGCTTGATTGGTTCTGTCAAATCTGAATGACCGAGTAAATTTCCGTCGTGTGGGACACTCAGTAGAGTCCTTTGTTTTCATCCTGCGCAGCCCTCTAGCGAGACTCTCGTGTATTATCGTCCGTTCGCCGGTCCGCCGCTAGGGCGCTGCCGCATCTCTTTCCCCGCCGCGATAGGGTTTATTGCGCCCCTCCAACAGGTGGCGACTCTTTCCATCTTCAGGTCTTTGTCATGATAGGAACTGCCGTTCATTTCTTCGTTAAATTAATTTGTTTTCATTAGTAATTTTGTGGGAATGAACGTCTTTTCTTTTCTACAGAAGCATTCCATTTCCTTTCAGGTACGTTTGCATATTATCGGTGGTTATTATTGTTTGATTATTGGGAATTGATAACTTTGGCAAAATTTGTAGGTCTCATGCTGTCAATCAGTACCTACTAAATTAACTTAAAAATGGTGAGCAGGTGTGCAATCGCCACAACACATACAGAGGAAGTCTGATGAAGAAAAAGAAAAAACGCTGCAAATCATTGCTCAAAGGTTTATTATTTTCTGTATAGATCACCCTTCTGTATAGATCACTGGTTCTCCATCAATAGCACCTTCCACCATCTGTATTCTCCCTTGACCTTCCCTCTCAAATTTCAGCTTCCTGCGTTCAATAGGATTGAAAATGGCTTCGAAGCTCACTCGATCAGCGATCTGAAGAATGAAGAAGCTTTTGAGCAATGATTTGCAGCGTTTTTTACCCACCAACATTTTTTTTACCTACCAACTTTTTTTTACCTACCAGCTAGGTACTACCTACCACACCATACTGGCTTCACACCTTCACAATCAAGTTTATTAGAAAGAACTAAACGCTTCACACTCGATTGGAAAAATAGAAAGCTTCATATTGAAATTTGATTACTGGTTACGCAGAAGGCAAAACTGTATACAAATCGAAGAAATGAACAGCGATCGCATTTTAGTCCGATAAAATTTTAATGGAGATTAGACCTCTTTTGCGATTCACACTCATGATTCTGTTTTATCGAAGGAAAACCTTCAAGTACTCGTAGGGACCGAACGGTTTGTCCTACAGAGCTCCGGGTGGTCTCAAAAATTTTTAAAAATTTAATACTATTTAAATTTGGTGAAAAAACGATACCTTTATTTCAAGAGTTTTCGAGCTAGGGCACTCTTGAAAATTTCAACCCTTAATTTTCACCCCTTAAAAGTGACCTACATCAACCAAAAGCTTCGCGGCACAACTAGACCCCAAATGGAGCCCATATACCAAATTTGAACCAAATCGGTCCAGTGTTGCTAAGAAAAGTGCCGCGGACGGCGGACGGACGGAAATTTTTTATTCGATTTTCGTATTCTACGTACCTTGAAACGTAAAACATCAAATTTTGAGGGAGGGTTAAAAATTTTTTAACATGTTTAATGTTTTAGGGCTGGGGGTCATTCTGTGAATTCCGACACGCAAATCTGCAACGTTTTTTTTTCTTAGTTACCACGGACCGATTTCTTAGTTACCACGTTATATCGGCTCCATTTGGGGTCTAGTTGTACCAAGATGCTTTTGGTTATTGTCAGACCAACAGATCGCTCCCTCGGAGGTCCTTCAGTTTGGACTAGTGATAAATCAGAAATATGAGTGTGAATCACAAATTGATGTTCATTGTATAGAAACAATTTTCTCTCCTATTCAACGCAGGAAGGTGAAATTTGAGAGGCAGGGTCAATGGAGAATGCTGAAGGCGCCTGAGTGGTCACTGATCAGCTGAGTGAGCTCCTAGGCCATTTTCTCTCCTGTTGAACGCCGGAAGCTGAAATTTGAGAAGCAGGGTCAATGGAGAATGCTGAAGGCGCCTGAGTGGTCACTGATCAGCTGAGTGAGCTCCTAGGCCATTTTCTCTCCTGTTGAACGCCGGAAGCTGAAATTTGAGAAGCAGGGTCAATGGAGAATGCTGAAGGCGCCTGAGTGGTCACTGATCAGCTGAGTGAGCTCCAAGGCCATTTTCTCTCCTGTTGAACGCAGGAAGCTAAAATTTGAGAAGCAGGGTCAATGGAGAATGCTGAAGGCGCCTGAGTGGTCACTGATCAGCTGAGTGAGCTCCAAGGCCATTTTCTCTCCTGTTGAACGCAGGAAGCTAAAATTTGAGAAGCAGGGTCAATGGAGAATGCTGAAGGCGCCTGAGTGGTCACTGATCAGCTGAGTGAGCTCCTAGGCCATTTTCTCTCCTGTTGAACGCCGGAAGCTGAAATTTGAGAAGCAGGGTCAATGGAGAATGCTGAAGGCGCCTGAGTGGTCACTGATCAGCTGAGTGAGCTCCAAGGCCATTTTCTCTCCTGTTGAACGCAGGAAGCTGAAATTTGAGAAGCAGGGTCAATGGAGAATGCTGAAGGCGCCTGAGTGGTCACTGATCAGCTGAGTGACCTCCAAGGCCATTTTCTCTCCTGTTGAACGCAGGAAGCTGAAATTTGAGAGGCAGGGTCAATGGAGAATGCTGAAGGCGCCTGAGTGGTCACTGATCAGCTGAGTGATCATGAGCCATTATTGAGTATTTCCTGTAAATAGATGTATATAAATATAATAAATTGTTTTGGTTAATTAGAATCTTTTCTTTTTTCTTGACCTTAAAAAACTATATCTAATTTCTCCCTTGCGAGGGAAAAACATTAAACATGATTTAATGTTTTTCCCTCGCAAGGGAGAAATTAGATATAGTTTTTTAAGGTCAAGAAAAAAGAAAAGATTCTAATTAACCAAAATTTTTCTTGCTCGATTCCAAAGGCTTATTATTGAAAAAAATAAACCAAAAAAAGCGACAGGAAACAAGTTCATTCACGAAAGAAACGCTTGCATACGAGTCTGCAACACATTGAAACATTTTCATGCCCCCCTCCCGAGACATCTGGGAGCTCGATTTTCGACTCAGCTGATCTGGGAGCTCGATTTTCGACTCAGCTGATCTGGGAGCTCGATTTTCGACTCAGCTGATCTGGGAGCTCGATTTTCGACTCAGCTGATCTGGGAGCTCGATTTTCGACTCAGCTGATCTGGGAGCTCGATTTTCGACTCAGCTGATCTGGGAGCTCGATTTTCGACTCAGCTGATCTGGGAGCTCGAATTTCGACTCAGCTGATCTGGGAGCTCAATTTTCGACTCAGCTGATCTGGGAGCTCAATTTTCGACTCAGCTGATCTGGGAGCTCGATTTTCGAATCAGCTGATCTGGGAGCTCGATTTTCGACTCAGCTGATCTGGGAGCTCAATTTTCGACTCAGCTGATCTGGGAGCTCAATTTTCGACTCAGCTGATCTGGGAGCTCAATTTTCGACTCAGCTGATCTGGTAATATCAAACTGTAAAGTACCTACCTAACTGTAAAGTACCTACCTGTAAAGTACCTAACAACTTCACTTCTGATGGTCATAATCATCATTGCGGCGACTTGGGACAAATTTCGTTGCATATATTTCGTTAGCAAATTTCGTTAGCAATTTTCGTCGCAACAAATTTCGTGACGATTATTTTTTATGTGCCACATGAAAGACATGAAAATGTCAAAACCTCTCAAGGAGCATCCAACCATTCGGGGAACATTCCTCAGAATTTCACGAAGATATTAAATTTTGGGAAATTTTTTTAAGCAGGCAGAAGTTACGCTAGATGCTGAATTGAAAGTCTATTTCCGGACTGACAATTTTTTACTTTTGATTCATGGAGCAAATTTGCGCTAATTTCAAATTTCAAATTCTTTTTGAACCAATTTATGCCACCAATTGCTAATAAACGGTATTTCCTGTTTCAGCGAATCTTGGGTTTTGATAAACCAACTCGTGTTATTTCTTCTTCATTATCAGAAAATTCCGCAAAAACACAAAATGTCTGTCCCGTTCACACCAAGAACGCATTCGTCACACTCTTATCAGGAGTTATCTCCTTTGACAAGAGGAGATACAGCAGTGGACGCGGAAGGACATTTGGGTCACAGAAAAGAAAAACAGCGTGGATAAGACGTTGAACTGTGATTTGGTGACAGGAGCTTCTCTAGTAGGTCGACGAACAGCCAAACTGCTTATCTGGCTACCAGCCTAGTTTTCTAGAAAATTATTGATTTAAAAAGTAACCAGAATCAATCAACATTTCCTCTGGCATTCTCCCATTTCTGAGCGTATGAAATGGAAAACCAACTCCAGGATAACCAGCTATCTTATATCGATACCTTAAAGCACAAAGGTGCAATGTTCATCCACCTTCCACATTTTTTTTCAACTTCAGAAAAACTCTAATTTAACAAAACTATTATTGACCTTTTTGACGATTATAGCTCGAAAATTTCTTGAATAAATTAAAGAGTTTGGTGTAATAAGACATTATTTTAGGAATTGTGCACTGGTGATAACTTCTTTTGCGTTTTTCTCAAAACTCCGTTTTTGGACATAGCTCCTTTGTGCTTTAAGGTATCGATATATAAACAAGAATGATCGTTCGTTTAGTGTCCATAATGTAGACACTCCCTGTAGAATCCCTAAGGATATTCAAACAGCTGAACCGATTTTGATAAGGATTGCACCATCGTGATCAGCAAGTTCCAGGGAAGTTTTCTGACGATAAAAGATTTCACAGACTCGAAAATATGGTTGGCAGGTAGTGGCAATGGCAAAGCTGTTTTCTTTGCAGGCGGGTAATCTATACAGAAAATGCTGCAAATTATTACACAACGGTTTATTATTTTTATATAGATCACTCATCTGCAAAGCCACCAACCATCCAACATGAAGAAAAACATCGATCGCATTTCGGTCAGCTAAAATTTGAACGGAGATTAGGCCTCTTTTGCGATTCACACTCGTGTTTCTGATTTATCGTACGTCCAAACCTTTAATTCTCGTAGTGAACGAACGGTTTGTCCTACAGAGCTCCGGGTGGTCTCAAAAAATTCTAAAAATTCTGTAAGCTTTGGGCTTCACCGTTGAATTTAAGATTCTCGAGTAAGCCCGTTTTAAAACCGATCCAAATATAGGTTGAGAGGCTATATTGACATAAATAAAAGGTAATCTAAATTTAATGAATTTAATGATAATTACCTGGTAGACAGCTGTAGCGGCTCGGAGGTAGCTGAAGGCTCTCAATATTAAGGTAACACCTGAAGGGTTGATTACTGATTGTTTCGAAATATTATTGTTATGTCTGAAGGACGGAAGTTCGATTCCTGAAGGGAACTAAGAGTGCACGAAAAATGATACGATTGCACGGCTAAATTGGCGCACGCACGAAAACAATGCGTCGCACTAAAACAATGTATTTTTGCACTAAAAAGGTGTGATCGCACGAAAAGGGTGCGTTCACACGTAAACCTGTCTGTTACGGAATAAGGTGAATGAAATGAGAAATGCAAAATTATACAATCTAATAGGAACGTTTTAATGAAGATAAAGGAAATTTGACTCTACGTTAAGTTCTGTTGCAAGCAAGTACAATTAATACAAATAAATGGTTTACATGAAATATGTGCGTTTGATTTCTCCTTCTCTCTTTCTCTTATTACAACTTACGACTGACTTTACTCAATTTCAACAACTTCTGACTCTTTTCTTGACTAACTGAATTTACTACTAAAATGTTCTTTACTTTACTATGACTGACTTTATATCTACACAATTCGAACACAACTATCATTGGCCAATGTATAGATATTTTTGTTTGTTACACTCACAGCGTCGGGGCCCGTAGGAAATCCGTCGGTAGTGCGTTGAGATGTTCTTGGGGGATGGGTGTTCAAGCTGGATGTCACGAAGTCTTACCAGGTTGAACAGGGGGTTGGCTCAAATAATAAACTCGCGGGCGACAGGGCTCTCACCGGAATATTACTGAGGGGATCCAGTGACTGACTTGCACAGGGGGTTCGATAAACGTGTATCTAGCGGGGCAAGAGAGTGTGGATGTTCGCATCAAGGACTGGGGAGGTTATGGCCGCTCCACGCGGTCACCAGTTGATTTCTTTTGGAAGGTCCCCACCCTCCAACGGCGAGTACTGCGCAGGGCTCCGCGGCGGCTTGCGATTGGCGGATAGTGACGTCAAGGTGACATGAGCGCTTCTGGTGGTGGGCGCCTGAAGATGGTGGTGGCGCCCTGGAGCGGGGGCGGTACAATGCCCGCTCCGGTCTGCTGACTTTCGGTGGTGGAGGAAGGGGAGCGTCGATGGTGGTCGCTCACCCCTTTACTGTTGGAATTAATCCGTGAGCTGGGGCTCACATCCTCCGCCCCTTCGTGAGCCAGAGTCATCAAAGATGACACTGGGTACTGGCAGAGGGACGGAAGGATGTGCCTTCCTGAGAGCCAGCTCGTATCTGTAGCGTCGGCAGCCCCGACATCCGATGGGATCACGCTTCCCCGAGTGGTCCTGGGAGCAAGAAGGAATGGGTCGGCCTTGGTGGTAAGTCGCTCGGAGCCTGTGCCAAAATTCCTTACACGCTGGGCATCTAAAACTGTAGAGACGAGGAGTTGGACGAGTGCACACTGGACATGTCAGCTGGTTCTTTTTGGCTTTCCGGGTCAGGCGCACGGTGACCTTTGGGTGCGGGGGAACGTCCGTTCCGCTCACTGCCGTTGGTTCTAGTTCGTGGATCGGCGTGGGCACCCACTGCACTTCCGACTCCGAGGAGGAGGAGTAGATGCGGCAGGATCGTTTTGGGGGATCATCGTCCCGCGGCATCTTTGTGGGCGAACTTGTCGGCGAACCCGCCTCCCCATCTGGTTCCTGGGCCGGAGCAGGTGAGGGCGCTGGAGAGTCAGCCACCCCCGCGTCTTCCTCGGCAGTCGACGCCGCAGGTGGCTCTGCGGTCACGGGTGCGGGCTCCTCAGCATCTACGGTCCTCGCCGCAGGTGGCTCTGCGGATGACTGAGTGGTGGCTTCCCTCAGTTCCTCTTTGGCGGCGTCACGCTCGCGGTTCAGGTTCTCGCGCTCCATCGCCCATTGGTGCTGACGATCAATCAGTGCGTCCCTTTCCTCCAGGATCCGCTGATACGAAGGTACCCACTTGGCGATTTCTACTACCGTCATCATGGCGGCGTGACAGTTCGTCCTCCTCGCCAAGTGAGTCTCAGCGCAGTCGGTGAACCTGATGTAATTTAGTAGACTCTCCAGTTGGAGGAACGGCATAGGGGCTGGATCGGGCGTTTCCACGAACCCGGGTGGGCGATCGTAAACTCGGTCCTGCTCCCCCCCGACTCTCTCCCTTAAAATCTGAATGATGGGGTCAGGTGTCGGCGGCCCTCCATCGGCGATCCACTCCTCTATTTGTTCTTGCGCCATATTCTACCTACAACAAATGAAAATCCTAATGTGTCATCCAGCTTAGGAAAAGTGATCAAATTTAATTAGGGGGAAATTTACGGCCTTGTTTTAAATGATGATTGTTGTGTTCAAATGTGCAATAGAATTCGTTAAATTGTGTTGTAATAATTTGCAGGTAAGTAGTTCGATCTGAAGGATCCAATAAATTTTTCGATCTGAAGGATCTACAAGTGTAACTTTACATTGGTTATAGTCGGTCTGTGTTACGTCCTATTAGTATGTAAGTACGTTAATAATTCTTTCCCAGGTGGAGGCGGCGGTAATCTACTGGGGTGGCTCGTCTGCGCAGCACGTATCTAGGCTCGTCGTGGTCGACTTCATTCCGACTTCTTTTGGGCGGGGGATCCTCCAATGTCTCTTCGTATTCTTCGGAAGACGACGGTGCATTGTTGGGACCCTCCTCATTAGGGGTCGGATTCAGATCGACATGGTTTTCGAGTCGATGCGTTACGTCGTGCGTGCGCGTGCGTGCGATCGCCTCGTCCGTGGTTTCGTCGGGCGGTCTAGCATTGTGGCGGGTTGATGGCGAAGGTACTCCCGATTTCATCTTCCAGGATGGCTTCTGGTTTTCATCAGGTAAGTACTTCCTTCTTGTTCCAGGTCTATTTTCAGGTGGATGGACGGCGGGGTGAATGGTTTTCGTGCGAGGTTCGAACTCGAACGGGTTCGCGAACGCATCGTTCGGTACGCCCCTCACAAACACAGACTCCCGATTTGAGTGCTTGGGTCCAAGTGGCGGGTCTCGTCGGGAGCACGTTCCGCAGCGTTTTATCTGTTCCCGCACGTCATTGGTCAGGTTAGGCCAAATTCCTAGCCTTTTTACCATATTGAGGGTGGTCTCCTTTTCAACGTGACCAGCTTCGACACTGCGATGGCATCGATTTATCAACCATTTTCTCATAGATTCAGGAATGAGGGGAACCTATGATTTGGAGTCGGTCGGTTTGGTCTTCAGTTCCCACACGCCATTGTGCCGGCGGAGATTGTTTCTCTCGTGATGTGGAACGGTCATTTGGATCCATGCGTCTCGCTGTTGTGCGGCCATGATCATTTCTCGGGGAAAATTCAGCTTCGCGGTACCATTTTCGTGATACTCCTGCTTAACACTCTTTTCAGGAGGGTTCAATGGGTTTTTAGGCTCATGCTTCGGTTGGTAGTATATTCCGCGTTCATTTTCCCTTGGCATTTTTCCGCCAACGATTCCGATAGTTCCGGCTTCTTTTGTGTCCGTTGCGGAACATTCTTCGTCTTTGTTCATGGTTAATTCTTCAAGACCGTTCGGTGGATTACGGTCGTAACTCATGGGCGTGTCGATACGTTTTCCGTATCCGTGGTCAGAACTGGTCTCATCCTGTCCGTATGTATCGGCGTGCGCAGGCGTATCAGTTTCCATGCGGCTTCCTCCCGAATTCTCATGCAATCGCAACTCGGGGCGTCCATCTTCTTCTGGTAGGTCCTCCATGTTTTTGGCGGGCACAATTTCTTCTAGGGGCTCGGCGTACGAGACCCTTTTCCCGCTCGGTTCCAGATCCCGTGCGGGTGCACTATCCCGCACGTCTGTTCGACGACCCTTCTCGGAAAGGGCTGTTACAGCCGGAAAGGTACTGGGGAAGGGGGTGTCCGGTCCGCATTTTGGTTGGCGAATTGCAGACACCCTTGGTTCCCGCCCGTCCGGCCGCAACGCGCTCCCCGAAGGCCTTCGTCCTGGGTCGATTTCAACAGAGTACGGTGATGGTTCCTCGTCCGTGCACGCCTGAACGGTCATTTCGGACCCCAGGTTCAAAGTCAACGACACCTTACGCAGGATATCCAATCCAATCAGGTCCAAGGTTGCGCTTTTTCTTGCGAATACCAGGTAGGTGTGTTTGAACGTGGTGTCGCCGATTCTCGTCATCAGGGTTTGTTCTCCCGCGAACGGTAGTAGAAGTCCGTCCGCTCCCCAGGCCATCCTACGCGTTGGTCTCATTGGGACGCCCTTTACGGGGGTCGCCAACACCGAAAACGCGGCACCCGTATCGATTATCATTTCCCTTGACTCGGGACCCAAATCCGCAATAACGGTCAGGTTTCTCGTTACCGGGGCCTCCACGGCCGGTATGTGTGTATCACCCGACTGGATCTGATACCGCACTATTCTCATGGGATGCGCCGGTTCTCGTTCGGGGTTGGATATTGGAAGGAGCTTCTTCTTCTTAAAGCAATTCTCTTCCAAATGCTCTCTGGCTCCACAGAAGTTACAGAAAATTGCCATTTGCGGGTTAAACGGGCAGTCGATAGGATAGTGTGCAAAATCCGCGCAGAACATGCACGGGAAACGTGGCGGGGGTTTCGTTTCGACGTTTCTGTCCTCCGATCGTTCCCGTCGTCGATCCTCGTCATTTCTTCTCTGGTACCTCGGTAGCGGTTCGTTCTTCTTGGGACATTTCGCAGCGAAGTGTCCTAGGCTGCCACAGCTGTAGCATCTACGGTCTCCACTAACGGCCGCTAATTCCCATTTTTCGTCAAGGTCGGGTGTTGTATCGAGGGTTTCTTCGAGTTGTTCCGCTTTTTTCAGCGCTTCCTGGAGTGAACGTGGTCGGTTTGCGACAAGGAATGCGCTCACTTGTTTCTCTACTCCCCGGATGAATGCACTCAGTGTTTTGGTTTCGACCCATTCATTTTTTTCAGGTCGGCGGAGCGTCTTCCCCTCTTCCATTACTGCGCAGCGTGCAAGGTTACGCACTCTGTCGGCGAACTGGCGGAGCGTCTCGCTAGAGTTTCGTTTCACCGTCCACAAGAGCGCGGCTGCGTGCTGGGGGTTCTCCTTCTGAAACCACGTGATCATATCCGCTTTTGCCGCTTCGTACACGTTATCCGTATCTAACGAATCATCCCGGTCAATTAAGAATTGTTTTGCGGTACCTCGGGTTTTTGTACGGAGAAGGCGGTATTTAAGTCGTGAATTTAAATCCGCGGCTACCAGATCAAAATTGGCGAAAAACGAGGTTACACTCATCGCGCCCGTTGTATCCGGATCCCATGGTTCAATTTCGGAAGACACCGAACGTGGAATCTCGTCTCGGCTGTTGTCGGTTGAACTCGTGTTTAACCGTTGAAGGAGTAAGTTCATTTCCCTCATGGTTTGGGTCATCACCTCAACGGCTTCGGTATTTGCCGTTGAAGGTGTGTCGTCATCATCCCTATCGCCGTTTGTCAAAAAGTTGAGCGACATAATGTACGATAGGTTTTGTTGGTGTGGTCACAATTGGTAAAATACTTCCACTGGAAGGAAAGAAAATCTGTTTTGTCTGTCTGTTTCTGTCTAAATCACAAGGCGATTCAGCAAACGAAAGGCAAATAGGGAGTGCTGGTGTCACTTTTCCTAAGAATAACAAAAATGGATGCACATCCTACCTATTTTTTCACCTGTTCCGTTTTCAGACAGTTCGACTTCCGATTTCGATTTGGTTCGAAATATTTATGTCGGATTGGTTTGCTTACTTTTCTTATTTTGTGAGTTCGTTGCAAGTGAAGCTTGCACTCCTAATCGCATTCGTTAATTACTGAAGGTAATTCTCGAATGTGATAATCCCACCGCTGCCACCATTTGTAAGCTTTGGGCTTCACCGTTGAATTTAAGATTCTCGAGTAAGCCCGTTTTAAAACCGATCCAAATATAGGTTGAGAGGCTATATTGACATAAATAAAAGGTAATCTAAATTTAATGAATTTAATGATAATTACCTGGTAGACAGCTGTAGCGGCTCGGAGGTAGCTGAAGGCTCTCAATATTAAGGTAACACCTGAAGGGTTGATTACTGATTGTTTCGAAATATTATTGTTATGTCTGAAGGACGGAAGTTCGATTCCTGAAGGGAACTAAGAGTGCACGAAAAATGATACGATTGCACGGCTAAATTGGCGCACGCACGAAAACAATGCGTCGCACTAAAACAATGTATTTTTGCACTAAAAAGGTGTGATCGCACGAAAAGGGTGCGTTCACACGTAAACCTGTCTGTTACGGAATAAGGTGAATGAAATGAGAAATGCAAAATTATACAATCTAATAGGAACGTTTTAATGAAGATAAAGGAAATTTGACTCTACGTTAAGTTCTGTTGCAAGCAAGTACAATTAATACAAATAAATGGTTTACATGAAATATGTGCGTTTGATTTCTCCTTCTCTCTTTCTCTTATTACAACTTACGACTGACTTTACTCAATTTCAACAACTTCTGACTCTTTTCTTGACTAACTGAATTTACTACTAAAATGTTCTTTACTTTACTATGACTGACTTTATATCTACACAATTCGAACACAACTATCATTGGCCAATGTATAGATATTTTTGTTTGTTACACTCACAGCGTCGGGGCCCGTAGGAAATCCGTCGGTAGTGCGTTGAGATGTTCTTGGGGGATGGGTGTTCAAGCTGGATGTCACGAAGTCTTACCAGGTTGAACAGGGGGTTGGCTCAAATAATAAACTCGCGGGCGACAGGGCTCTCACCGGAATATTACTGAGGGGATCCAGTGACTGACTTGCACAGGGGGTTCGATAAACGTGTATCTAGCGGGGCAAGAGAGTGTGGATGTTCGCATCAAGGACTGGGGAGGTTATGGCCGCTCCACGCGGTCACCAGTTGATTTCTTTTGGAAGGTCCCCACCCTCCAACGGCGAGTACTGCGCAGGGCTCCGCGGCGGCTTGCGATTGGCGGATAGTGACGTCAAGGTGACATGAGCGCTTCTGGTGGTGGGCGCCTGAAGATGGTGGTGGCGCCCTGGAGCGGGGGCGGTACAATGCCCGCTCCGGTCTGCTGACTTTCGGTGGTGGAGGAAGGGGAGCGTCGATGGTGGTCGCTCACCCCTTTACTGTTGGAATTAATCCGTGAGCTGGGGCTCACAATTCTATAGAATCTTAAATTGAAGGAAAAACAATACCTTTATATCGAAATTTTTTGAGTTAGGGCGTTTTCAAAATTTCAAAATTCATTTATGAACCCTTAGAAGTGACCCACATCAACCAAAATCTTCGGGGCACAACTAGACTCCAAATGGAGCCTACATACCAAATTTCATCAAAATCGGTCAATGCTAACTGAGGAAAGTGCCGCGTACGGCGGACGGACGGCCAAATTTTTATTCGATTTTTGGATTCTACGTACCTTGAAACGTAAACCATCAAATTTTGAGGGGGTGTTAAAATTTTTTTTCTTGGTCGATTCCAAAGGTTCATTATTGAAAATAATAAACCAAAATGATAAACTTTTGTGTAATAATTTGCAGCGTTTTACATTTTCGTTCACCGAGACACGTTGATAAGAGTCTTTAAGGGGATCTCAGTCGGTGGCCGTTCGTTCCTCGTTCCGGGTCAGTATTTCCCTAAATTGAAGGGGCTCAAACTTTAAAAGTTGTACCTAAATTTGAAATGTTCAAGGATTTTTGAAATTCATTAGTGCATCGGCGTAGGGAATTGAAAAACTGAAAGATTGGAATCATCAAAATTGAACAATAATTGCCAGAAAAATATGGGGAATTCCGTTTATTCAGTTTGGGTTTTCCCATATTTCTCTGGGAATTATTGTTCGATTTTGATGATTCCAGCGGCAATCTTTCAGTTTTCCAATTCCCTACGCCGATGCACTAATGGATTTCGAAAATCCTTGAACATTTCAAATTTAGCTACAACTTCCAAAGTTCCAGCCCCTTCAATTTAGGGAAATACTGACCCGGAACGAGGAACGAACGGCGACCGATTGAGACCTCCTTAACCTTTTCTTCCCACCAGGCAACCTACCCTTCCGGCGCTTGAGCCACCTAGTTGTCAACCCCCTACCAAAGGAATTCACAGGTGCTGCCCGCTCACTCTCGTTGTCTTCATCTTTTATTTTTGCCCACTTTCACTCAACATTACCTATCTCTCAACTGCATGATTTTTGTGTTTGATACTTATTACTCTATTGTCCACGACATATTATGAAGATTTTTTCAATACTGAGTAAGTTTTACATATTTTTTATTTAGAAATATATTGCATTCCACTATACCAAAATAATTTGGCTGAACGTAGAACCCCCATGCATTCATCGCCCCCTGTCTGGACTAAACACACTCCAGACACGTGGACCTGATTCAAAAAATCCTCATTCAATGGTGCGTAAGAGGTGCTTATTGATAATGAATCAGTAAGAGGCAGAAAGTCCGCATTTCTCTCCCCCCCCCCCCACACACAATATCGCTACTACCCTGACATCTGTTGGAAGAGGGTGAAAATGAAAGGAATACTGTTCCCCAACATGATTAGTTCAGAAATAAGCACACAGATCGCATCAGAAGGTCGAAAAACCACGAAACGGCAAAAGGCGTCTGCAGGGACCAGGACACAACTGGAGGCAGACGCCTAAAGATGTCCGTAGGGATCCAAAAACGTTTATCCTCCCACGCCTTTAGGCGTCCATCGGGGGGGGGGGGGGGGGGAGGTTAACAGACAACACTCCCCTCTACAACCCTCTCCTTCTACCAGTCTTCAGTCTCTACCTCTACCGCCTAGTCTAGGGATGGTTACGGACATCCAACTGAAATCTGAAGCTGACTATTGGACAAATTTGCAAAGGGTAAGTTTTGTGCTCTAATGTTGTTGAGTAAATTATTAATAATTAATGAATTTTTGTTTGTTGAGTACCAATGATTATTGTGATAGTGATATTATTTTGAAAATTCGAGAAAAGCCTGCAGTTTACCTGATGAGTGAAAGAGGAGGAGGGTGTAGTTCACCTGCGGCAGCTCCCAGTTCTAGGGATAGCACAAGAATGCTTACTAATTTCTCTCATTATACGGTACAGTTCTTTGAGTATGTTATGGTATTCATTTGAAAGGACAAAATTCAGTGGTAGGTTTGCTCTTTCACTCATGTATGTATCCTACCCTTTTAGGGGAGCCCACTAAGCTCTTCTATAAAAACATCTAGCAACACGGACCCCAAGTCACTAGTGATGGACGTTTCAGTTACAAGTTGTACTTAGGAAAACGTTTTGAAAGAATAGTTAACAAAAAAAAAATGGTTAAATAAACCGGTTGAAGAAGAAATGGTTCCTTTCTCGATCGGCTAAACGCTGCAAATTATTACACAACGGTTGATCAATTTTTCTGTAATGGTACCCAAATTCAGCTACCTAGGTACTCGGTACACAGATTTTTCATAAACATGAATTGCATTCCCCCTGTAGTGACGTCAACTACAGTGGATTTCCCAATGTTACCAGCAGGTGGTAACTCCGTTGTTACGCAGTAGTTTACGGTAAAATATATTATTTCATCTCACCCGCAATGATAATCGAGTTTTGGCGTTTTTATTTTTTTCCCCCCTTCAAATTTGCTGAGTTATGCCCTGTTCACTATGAGCTCTTGAACAAGAAATTCTAATAGTGGTAGATTTGAAGAAAATTTCATATTGGATTTAAATGATTCCAGTTTTTTTCGTTCAAATTGATCCGAACTCATCAACTTCCTCTTGAACGACTAAAAACTCGTAAAAATCGAGTAGTGATAGTAACGTGTCAGATCCTCTACGGAATAGTTTTTTTTATCGTTTCAGCTGCATCGTGTTTCAACTTATGGCACATTGTTTAGAGAAGTATTGTTATTATTGAGGACGTATTCGATCAGAATGAGTGCGGCGATATTGAAAAGACTTGTCCGAATAAATTAATACATGACAACTATCAGCATCATTTTGGTTTATTATTTTCAATAATGAAACTTTGGAATCGACCAAGAAAAACAATTTTTAAACCCCCTCAAAATTTGATGTTTCACGTTTCAAGGTACGTAGAATACGAAAATCGAATAAAAAATTTTCCGTCCGTCTGCCGTAGGGGAGACCGGGGCAGGTTGGCATAGATTTTCGTTTTTGATGTTTCCTAGGAGTTGTGATCAGTCAATCATAAAAGTTAAACTACCCAGTGAAAGTATAACTCATGGGCTACAAAATCCCCTCATCCTCGATGTTCATAATGAACTACAAAAAGGCTCAGATCGATTCAACTAGAGCTAGTCAATCTATGCCAACCTGCCCCCCTTATGGGGCGGGTTGGCATGGCCCTTGGGGCGGGTTGGCATAAGTATTTTTAGGTTGGACCTCAATGAAAACAGAACAGTGGTGAAAACAAAACAGAAAACAGTGGTCCTTTTCCAAGTTCGCATCCCTGTGACAAGCAATAGAGCACTTAAAATAAGTTTTATGAAATTTTTGTTCATTAGGTGTCAATGATAAACCTGGGAGGGGCGGGTTGGCATGAGAAAAACAAAAAATTGGCTTATGCCAACCCGCCCCTCCCAAAAAATGCCATCCCGCCCCGACAGAGCTCACTGACAACAGTGGCCACCATTAGCTTCACAAATAGTGGTTTCCAAACGTTCACTAGCGGATTCTATTCATTAAATGCAGTAAAATAGGTCTACACTTTCAAACTTACAAAAACTTCAACACACAATGCGCTTAAAACCAAATAGTAGGAGTGTGAAAAGTTAGGTACTTACTTGTCGTAAAATCTGAAATTTTAATTCTTTCTTCGAGCGAAGGACTTTGTTGACGACTGGGGACCCAACAGGAGATCACGTGACCGAGAGGGAAGGTTTCGCCGCCATTCGGTTTTCATTTTAAAAGCACTGTGCCAACCCGCCCCTTATGCCAACCTTCCTCGGTCTCCCCTACTCGGCACTTTTCTCACTTAGCATTGACCGTTTTGATGAAATTAGATATGTTGGATCCATTTGAGGTCTAGTTGTGTCCCGAAGATTTTGGTTGATGTCAGTCACTTCTAAGGGTTTAAAAATGAGGGTTGAAATTTTGAAAACGCCCTAATCAAAAAATAGTTACATAAAGGTATTGTTTTTCTATCAATTTAAGATAGTCTTGAATTTTAAGAATTTTTTGAGACCACGCATGTAGGACAAACCATTCGCTCCCTACGAGAATGTAAGGGAGAATCTGTCTCTTCATTTCTCTCCCTTGAGTCACGTGTGAACCTTAAACTATCAAACTTTCCAAACGGGACTCGCTGGCTCAGTGGTTGCGCATCAGACTCCCGCCCTTGCGTTACGGGAGACATTTTTTGATCCCATCACGTCGACTGTTGGTTTATTATTTATATATCTACTTGCGATCGATGTTTTTCTTCATGCTGGTTGGTGGTGACAATGGCAAAGCCGTGTTCTTTGCAGACTAGTGATCTAGTTAGGAAAATAATAAACCATCGTGTAATAATTTGCAGCGTTTCAGACTTAAAGCTCCTTCACAGAGTAATTTGAACGTGCCTGTAAGTTGCTACTAAGTGTTCAGAGTATCCCAGCTATTATGTTACAGTGCCTGCCTACAGAGGGTCTGGTACAGCCGCGATCGCTCGGGTATGCGTTCTTTAGGTGCGAGACCCGAACCGACTACTGCAGGAGTTCGTGCGTTCAAATATCGTTCCTGGGGCATTTTTTCGTGCATTCAGGGCTCGCCGCTTCTCTCGTCGCAACCCAGGGCGGTGAGGCAATGGGAAGTCATGAGCGAAATCAGATTCACAAGAGCAGAACAAAGAAGAACAAGTTCAGATCTTCCCTTTGGAAGACAGCTGATGACGTCCCCACACCAGGAATGGCAGTCAGACGAAAATCCAACCTGAAACGGTTGTTTTCTATACTTTACAGCTTTCAGTTGGTCTAGTAAACTTTTATTTTAAAGTAGTTTTTGAGAGAGAAATTTCGGTTTGAACGTGGGAAAACGTGGATCTTTTAAAAAGAAATCACCGTTTTAACGAAGGAGGGCTCCCTTCCCCTTTGTACAACCCCGGAGCCTCATGTCCCTTTGTTTCCCCACTCAAACACAAATTTCTCTGTCAATAATCCGATGGAAAGCTGATAAAATTGACATGTTTTTACCGTGATATTCATCCTATTTTCAGTAATGATATATATATGGCAGCCTAACACCATTGAAATCGTCATAGAAACAGGAAGCAGACAAAAACGTTTGTCTTCTAGACATAAAGATGACTTTTTAAGAAGAGGTGGACTTCTTTGTTCAGCCATCAAAAAAGCACACTTGACTAAGTGAAAAGTAAGGAAAAGAATAAAAGGCAACTTGACGCTCTTTCCCATTTTTATTTTAAAGTTCATCTTGTAAATTAAAGAAGTTGTGAGGAATGGTAGTCAGACGAAAATTCAACCCGAGATGGTTCTTCACTTGACTTTACTTGATCAAAATTTCAGTTGAGAGTTAAGTTCATGTAAGTTCGTCAGTTGATCAAACCAAAAAAGTAAGAGGACGTAAGTATTGCCCACCCAATTTGCCTGACGTTGTGCATTTCAATCGTCGTTAAATATCTCTTAGAATTACTTTTTCGAAAATCCTGCGCTTCTTACCCTATTTTCTAAGTCAGTAAAATCAACGAATCTCATCCCTTCACCGAAAACGTGCGACATCCTCCCTCAGAACCCTAATCCTGCTTGGATAATTTTCTGATTTCCCACCCTTTCTTATATTTAATAGAGTGAGCGTGCAACTAGTGACGTGTCAATTTTATCTTCCATTGCTTTTCTCTCCCTTTCAATACGGCCTCCCCCTGTTCGTATTAGCACAACTATCCGATCTTCCCATTGAAATTGGATGAAAACCGAATTAGAATTGACAACAACTCGGTATTGGAATCTATGTACTGGAAATATTATCGATAAATATCGTCAATATTGAAATATTAGATATCGTGTGACAAAGAACTACCGTACAATATTGCTTGAAAGAATATTAGGAGAACGGTCATTTAAAATTAACGCAAAAACCGTAAAAACACCTTTTTGACTCCATTTTTTGAAAATTTCCATGTGTTATTATAAACATTTTGGCACAAACTTAAAAAAAAACTACGGACAGTAGGCTTACGGTTCTACAGTCAGATTATTTAACTAACAATTAACTTTACGCCATTTTTTTCCACCGAAAATTTTTTAAATGTCAATTTTACTACGAAATAATTTTCACATGGTATTTATTAAAATGAATATGGTAACGCTGTCTGGAGTCGTGACTAGGGATGCAAATCGATTATCGATAATATCGATATTTCGCCTTCGATTATCGAAGTTTTTTAATCGATGTTAAGTCTTCCGATATTTATCGATTATAGATTATTTTGTGTCAATATTTTTTTCAATTCAATTATTTTTATTGTGCATTTCATTAGTACCAACGTTTTTTCATTATTCTTTCTAAATACCAGGATGGATCTCTGGGCTCAAAGTTGCATCTAACAACAGCAACTAACATGTTTATTTGTCCAACTTTTGTTGAATGCGTCCACGTCTATCATGGCTCAGCCTAAGGCAGTAAAAGGGTGTATGGGAAAACAATAACATTCTTGGGTTTTCACTTCTTCCAACCATCCATACATTGTCTCCTTTTTCCGCTGCTCCTCGATTTGTACCATTGAATTTGAAACAGAAGTTACCCACATCACTTATAGCTGTGTACCTTCAGAACGTCTCTTTTCAAAAGCAGTGCAAATCCACACCCAAGAGAGGAACAGGATGAAAGGGGAAACACTCTCCAAACTCTTATTTCTCCAGAGCGTCCCTGAATATTTTTTTTTCTAATATATACCTACTGCATTTTCCAAGGCTGATTTTTTTTCAACTACCTACTTAAATTCTACGTTCATGAATAAAAAAAAAACTGCAATTTTATCGGTTCATAATGTTTCATCCTACTTTATGATTCTAGAGTAAGACAATATGAGAAAAGGAAAGCGTGAAAACCTATTTGATAATCAACTAAATAGATAGGTAATTAAGGGGTAAACCACGTACCTACTAAGTTAGGTAAGTGATGAGTTTCCAAATTTTCTTCTTCATCTCTAAAGATCATCTTATTGGGGTAAAATCTTTAAACTTGATTATTTTTTAACTAGGAAAAGCTGTTCTAAAACATTACTGCTTTTAAAACTTGCATTATTAAATAATGCAATAGATAAATAACGAATAAATTAGTCAATAATAATACATTAAATGTATTATAGATAAATAATTTTTTGTATTATCGATATTTTTGGTCCGATATATCGACGGTATCGATGTTGCTTTGCCGATATATTGATGATACCGATTATCGATATTATGCAGCCGATGTTGCATCCCTAGTTGTGACGTGATGATCCGTCGCGTTGGTGCGATATCGACTGTGACGTCGGGAAAATAATGGAAACCTCCTGTTAATCATTATAAATGATAATACTTAATAGCTCAAATTATCATAAGGAGAGACACAGTGAGGCTCATTAAGGGTGGGCAGAAATCTAGAAATCGAAACTACAAATAATTTGCAACGTTTTTTATCCTAGATGTTGGACTTATTTCGATAAAAAACAGAATAATCTTCAGCACGTGATTATTGTTATGTGAGAAAACTACACTGCCCACCCAACTTGGCAGATTATTTTCACCGGAATATTCAAGGATGCATCAGCGAATATCTTGGATATCAAACAAGATCCCCAGCTGTGAGTTAATTTGCTCTAAAGAGGGGATGAAGTGGAGAAGAACACACCCACTCCTCACTTGATTTCGACTAAATGTGAAGCGTCACAGCTGGCGCGGCCTTGACTGAGGAAAAGAGACGATGACTGCGTATTTGTGAGTGACGAGTATTTTTCTCCGTTCGGACGAGTCTTCGAGGCAAACAATCGATGAAGCTCATTTTGAGAATCACTATCTGGCCGTCAATGACTGCCGAAGTGCGTCGAGTCCCAGTTTCTTAGGACGTCCAACAGTACTTGGGCTTAATCTGGGGTAAAGTTGGACAACACTCAACAAAAAAAACCACGCAGTAATCCATTTTAGACCATTCTGAATCCAAATCCGAGAAAAAAACCATCGGTGTATGTCTGTGTGCGTGTTACAAAATCTTGTGTAATCCGCTCAGGCCTTAGTTTTCAACCGATTTTCGTGGTTCTTTTTTAGTTCGACTCGGAAATCTACCAAATTGCTCATTATTTCACCAGAGTATCAAAATTCGCAAGGACCTCTCCTTGCGAATTTTGATAATATTGAGAGTGGGGAGACAATAATGCGAGTGGGGGGATAATATTCACAAAATTTCCGATTTTCCAATATTTCGGTTCCTCTGTAGCTTACTAATTGTACCCAAGCTTTGAAATTGAGAAACAATTTCCAATATACAGGGTGTCTCAAAAGTTGTTCACCCCCCCTGCTAAAATCGTCCAGAGTGGTAAAAAAAAATTTTTTTTTTTTGAATCTTCATGATTTTTCCCAAGGATCTCAAATATGACCATATTGCGCATTGCGCAAATCGTGCGCAACGCACACCAACTTCGTTATTTCAAATGAGACCCCCCATTTTTTATTGCAGATTTGGAATCTACGCAAAATTTCATTAATTTTAGACCCTTCACTTGATTTTTTTTGGTTGCGCGCAACCCGTCCCATGAGCGCGCAAAGTTGCCCAACTACCAATTTTTTTAAAGAAGGAAATTTCATTAATTTTTTTCTTTTAACTTCGCCGTAGCCGGTCCCCAGCCCGGTTGAGAAAGAAGGAGGGAAAGAAAATAACATTATTTAGCTCGTCAGAATCGTCTGTCTGTTGGGGTGGCGCCTATCCGGGAACCGCTCGGCGTAAACTCGAACTGCTCTTCTCAAAAAAGAGCGATTTATCGCTAAAAACAACCGAATTTTCGACCGCCATTTCGAAAAATCCAATCAAATTAAAAAATGGATACCACCACGTGATTCAGCGTCGAAAAATAATGAAAAAACATGTGCCAGACTTGGGGTTTACGTGAATCCATATTTTGCGCAATTTGGTAGTTGGGCGACTTTGCGCGCTCATGGGACGGGTTGCGCGCAACCAAAAAACGCTGCAAATTATTACACAATGGTTTATTATTTTTATATAGATCACTCGTCTGCAGAGCCACCAACCATCCAACATGAAGAAAAACATCGATCGAATTTCGGTCAGCTTTAATTTGAACGGAGATTAGGCCTGTTTTGCGATTTACACTCGTGTTTCTGATTTATCGTACGTCCAAACTTTAAACTCTCGTAGTGAGCGAACGGTTTGTCCTACAGAGCTCCGGGTGGTCTCAAAAAATTTTAAAAATTCTATAGAATCTTAAATTGAAGGAAAAAATACCTTTATATCAACATTTTTTGAGTTAGGGCGTTTTCAAAATTTCAAAATTGATTTTGGAACCCTTAGAAGTGACCTACAGCAACCAAAATCTTCGGGGCACAAATAGACCCCAAATGGAGCCTACATACCAAATTTCATCAAAATCGGTCAATGCTAAGTGGCAAAAGTGCCGCGTACGGCGGACGGACGGCCAAATTTTTATTCGATTTTTGGATTCTACGTACCTTGAAACGTAAACCATCAAATTTTGAGGGGGTGTTAAAAAATTTTTTTTTCTTGGTCGATTCCAAAGGTTCATTATTGAAAATAATAAACCAAAATCAAGTGAAGGGTCTAAAAATTCATGAAATTTTGCGTAGAATCCAAATCTGCAATAAAAAATGGGGGGTCTCATTTGAAATAACGAAGTTGGTGTGCGTTGCGCACGATTTGCGTGTGTTTCACCTTGAATACGGATGTGAACCTCGACGGACTGCCTACCAAAAGTAATGGATGAAAGTTCAACGGGTGGGAAGGGGGATGAACTCGAATTCGTATGTTGGGTTCCGTAGATCATGGATTTTAAAATGCTCTTCAAATTTGAGGCTCCCATGCCGCCAAAAATGTTATGATGGATAATGGTGAAGGGGGAGAGACGACTATTTCTTGCCTAAAATACTAAATAAATTACATGGAGTGAAACAGTTTTATCGCTTACCAACTGGTTTGAATTAATCTAATGCTTAGCCAATGGGACGTCCCCTGGAATGCATGCATTACTTAACAATATGTTTTAATCAAATTTCAAGTTTAAGAAGAAGGACATTCAAAGACGAGAAATTAGATGACAAACAATCAGAAACAGATTACGACTGAACCAGAAGCTTTGCGACATTGGGAATCATCCGAGGGCGGGAATTCGGAACCTGCTTTTCATTTTGCCACGAATAGTCAGACAAGGAATCAAAATTGGAGGCAGACAGATACAGTAACAGAAGAAAACGGCGGACGGACGGACAATTTTTATTCGATTTTTGGATTCTACGTACCTTGAAACGTAAACCAACAAATTTTGAAGGGGTTAAATTATTTTCTTGGTCGATTCCAAAGGTTTATTATTGAAAATAATAAACCAAAAGCATTTATTGGCCTCACTTTTTTTTTCTTTGTTCTCTATTTATGCTATATATAGCATTTACAGATTTAATTCAACCTTTTCCAGTTTAATTTCAACCTTTTACCAATTCATTTAAACCTTTTACAAATTATATTTAACCTTTTATAAATGCTATTAAGGGGATCTCAGTCGGTCGCCGTTCGTTCTTAAGTTTTTGCGCCTTTGATTTCCTTAAATACTAACCCGGAACGAGGAATATTCTATTCAACTCTCCACCAGAGGGATGGATATGGAAAGTAGCTGATTGATTAGGATTATAAGTTGTAGGCTTCAGGTAGGTGGGTAAGTAGGTAGGCAGTGAGTGTAGAATGTGCCCTTCATCCCTCTCTCCCACTCCCACCTCCTCCGTCATCCCTCGTCCCAAGGGCCGGCATCGGGTGAGTCCTGAGCGTCCTTCTCATTATATTTGATTTATTTATTTATTTTTCTTCATTGATGGCGTGCCCCCTCCGTCTTTGAGGGGAGTCAAAAAAAGTCTGCCAATTGGGTGTGGCACATAGCTTCCTCGTATCCATAACCCGATTATAAAGATGATCTGATGCATAGTAGTTAATCTCCAAACATCACTCTAAGTACCTTCCACTACCCTCATAGAGGACCGTCTACACGCCAATCTGAACAATCCCAGAAAATGACATCGAAATCGGATGAAAAATGTAGAAGTTATGGCTGTTATCACGTTTGCGCATGCGCATTGGCTACTATCAGTCTGGGGGTGATGATTTTCATCGTAATCGGACAATAACTTCGTATAGTTTGCCGGTTACACGGATTTCATGACAGACACACAGACAGACAGACACGGAACCAAAATTGTTCAGAAAGGCCAGAAACGTAAAACGCGAGTAGAAATTTCGATTTTGGAGAACTTTTTTTTCAACATTGATAAGTGAAAACAAAGCTTCCGCTACCACGGTAGACTCGGAACATAGTACCTACCTACGTGACCTCAGCTCCTTGCCAATTCAATGTCTACTGTATGGTCAGAGTCGCTTCTGTGTGCAATGCCGGCAATCACTTATGTTTGCATGCCCTTGAAAGCGATAATTTTCTCATTAGTCGCTCTGTATCGCTGTTTACGATTTCTTTTCATGAGATCAGTTGAAGGGTTGGGGTGAGTGGAGAGTTGAATAGGATTAGTAAAAAGTTGAATTGAATTTGTAAAAAGTTGAAATAAATCTGTAAATGCTATAATATAACAATATTAGTAAAAATATACAATTACCACTGAGAATATTCAATAAAAACTCAACAAGTACTATATATGCACAATTTTTTTAATTTATTTAAAAAAATGTAGTTATGGCCTAACTAATTGCTGATTTTTAAGATCGTGGGGAAATCGCTAGCATTTGGTACTTTCCCACAAAAATTTGTTTAGAATTACTTTTCAAGTTACTTTGTGTATCATAACCGATAAATTATCCTTTTTTCCATTTACTTACTATTCATTACTTTTTTTGACATTCTTGATTTCCTGCATTCTATTTCACGGTTTATCTTGGTTCGGCTATTTTTAATAATTTATGACCTTCCAACATCCTACTCCTCTCCCTTTAACCCATTTTCTTGTGTTGGAGCTTTTTTAACTTGTCAGTCGGTGTCTATCTTACTCTGATTTCCTGGTCCATCACTGCTCCTTGTGTGCTAAATTATTTCACCAAGAATTTTCTGTATTTCGTAACCGTTCTTACAAATTTCGTCACTTCGGTGACGGACGCGCTCATCCCTGCTATTTAGCATTGGAACTGATTTCGATTCACAAATGAACCTTTGGAATCGAGCAACACAAATCATAACCCCCCCTAACCTCAAAATTTGATGGTTTACGTTTGCAAGTACGAAGAATCCAAAGATAGAAAAAAAATCCGTCCATCCGCTGGACGCGGCATTTTCCTTAGTTACCGTTGCCCTATTTTGATGACATTTGGTATAAATGGGCTCCTCTTGGTGTCTAGTTGTGCTCCCGAAGATTTTTTCTGCGGGTGATGAAGACTTCACTAGAAAGACAATATGAGGGACTTTTCAAAGTCAGTAATAATAATGAGAAGACGTTCGAAATTGAGATTCTCAATAGAGTTCAAACAGTTTCCAGAGGGTGGGGGGAATCCTGTTACACAACAGTTTCGAATATTGTTACTTCGAATCAGGAATTCTTGTGGATGTTAAGGAATAAAATCTTCATTCTTTCTTGTTCTACAATTCGAGACTTAAGATTATCGTAAAATATATCTGTAACTGCTAGAAAGACCAACATTACTGTTTCCAACTCCGGTACGTAGCCTTCAGGCGATCTACTATGGTTAACTAACCTCGAAGAACTTGGAGACGGGGTCGATGAGCATGTTGAGCGTGTCCGTCTGTTCCGGAGTGAGGACGTCCGGGTAGGGAAACACCTGCGACGGCTCCACCACTCCTCGGAAGAGGTTCAACATGAAAGAGCGAGATTCCTTGGGCGCTTTTTCCTTCGACTTCTCGGGTTTGGGCTGAGCCGCCGTTGCGAGTTGCCTGGAAATCGAAGATGAAATCGCGTTTAGGGTGGACGTCATCAAATTTCAATGTGTTGAGAGATTTTTTTTTTTTTTTATAAGAATGCATTTATTTTTTAATAAACATACAATTTGATCCATTAACACATAAATAAATTAAATGTTATTGTAAATGTTGCATGTTAAATTTATCTGTAAACTGTTAAAATTGCTAAATGCTACACCCTCTGAAAGACAGAAGTCTTGTGTCGAGGGAGGAGCGTCCAGAGCTACATCACCCCTTGGCAAGAACAATCTCCCGGTATTATCAAATTTCAATACAAATTACAATACAATAAAAAATTACAGATTACAATACAAAGAAAATTAATCGTCTCTATTTTTTAACTTCTGATTTTTTTGTATTACATTATTATTACATTTACTACATTATTACTTTATTGTATTTTTTACTTTAATATTCCTTTTTATTTCACAAACATTTTTTTAATCTTACTTTTAAATTGTTCTAAACTGAGCTGAGCCACCTTATTATCAAAAACAAGGTTGTTGAATGTTTTAATACCAGAGTAGTCATAGCATTTTAATCCTATCGCGGTTTGTCTTCTTGGTAGTTTTATCTGTATTGAATTTTTAGATCTAGTATTATTTATCATTCTGCTGAATTTTCCTCGCTGCAAATATTTGAAAACAATTGAAAGGGTTGTTTTATCCAGAAGTTCTTTAAAAGTTAATATTTTTGTATCATGAAAGAGTTGGTCAGTAAGAAATCTATATAGATATCTAAATAATATTTTTATCAAAAGTTTTTGAGAAGTTATTATTTTTTCAATTTTATTCATATATGCATTGCCCCAGGCCACAATTCCGTAGTTTAACTGGGACTGTACTAATGCATTGTATATCATAATTTTATTTTTTTTGTCCAGAACATTTCTAATTTCTATAAATATGGGTATTATCTTTCTAAGCTTCTTGTTTACAGCTTCTGTAGATGAGTGAACATCTTCCATGTTCACTTCATGACGTCACAAAAGGAGGTAGGTTGCAGGACAGGAAGTTAGGAGAGTATTTTTCACGTATGTAAGATGTAAAGTAGCTCGTAATCTAATTGAATTAAAATACCTATTTTTCTAGACGAGTGTTTAATTCGAGTAATACCATACACCGAAACACAATGGATACCCAACGGAACATCAGCATTTTCTACCTTTTGCCTTACTCAACAATTTTCAGCTCGATTTAAGAGAGACACTATTACATCGATTAGTTAGGTTAATATTTGTGGACATGCAACAAGATATCGTCAGTGTCACAGCAACTCCACCAACCATCATTTTTTTAAATCGAAAAATGAGTAATTCATTTCATATCTGCGCCAAAGCTCAACAGATAGCGTGTTATTGGCATATCAGATAACACACCGTATCGTCATAGTGAGGGCGAATTAACACGACACTAGTCACCTAACACACTACTCCCAAGTGAGTCATACACTCATTAAAAAGGCGGTTAACGCATATGTCCCAGAAACTCTCATGCCCTCGGACGAGATGAGAAAGAGATACTTCTGGAATCTTAGGACTACTTTTGAGATAAAAAGTAGAGACGAATGGAGCCACCAACAAAACGCTGTTGACACGGCAGACACCATTAATTGCTATACAGATGGATCCAAAGGACGATCTGTTGACGGACCTCAGGAAACCAATTCCGGGGCTGGTGTCTACATACCCAGCCTTGGAGTGGCGAACTGGTATAGCCTTGACAAGTACGCAACAGTATTTCAGACAGAAATACTCGCTATTAAAGAATGCATCACAACACTAACACAACTTGGTGACAACAACAAGAAAATTAACATCTTTACCGACAGCCAGGCAAGTATAAAAGCCCTTCAAAATCCCATCAATACCTCAAAACTGGTATGGGAAACGAAAAGGCAAACAAATAATCTATTTTTAGGAAATAATAAAATTTCCATAAAATGGATACCCGGACACTCCAATCAGCTCGGAGGAAATGAATATGCCGACAACCTGGCCAAAAAGGGCTCAAGAAATAATTTCATTGGACCCTCACCAGTGATCGGCATATCGAAGAATGCTTGTAAAGAAAAGGTAAAAAAATGGGAATCCCAAGACCTTAATATACTATGGTCTGAAGAAACTGATAGATACAGACAGACCAGAATGCTCATCACCTCGTATGATGCAAAACAGGCCCTATGGTTGACCTCAGAAAGTCGAAACACCATCAGGCTAATGATAGGCATTCTAACAGGACATTACGACTTCCAAAGAATGCTGAATATCATGGACAGTCGTATTTCACCAATGTGTCCATGCGAACAAGAAGAGGACACAGCTGAACACTTCTTGTGCAGATGCGACCGATTCTGGAGATCCAGAACGGAAGCATTTGGTCACCACATAGTGGAGCGCGCATCTTTGCGTGTAATTTCGTGGAAACGCATAAAGAAATTTGCTGATCTCCAATTTGAATTTTAAAAAGAAAAAACTGATAGAACGTTGGAAAGCTGCCTATTTGAGCATGTTTTCTCCGAAGAGCGCCCATCGAAATGGGCAGGTATTCAGAGTGAAAACTTTGGTCGAAGAAAGTCAAGTTTCGAAAAAATTTTAAAGTTTGTTTTGACTTGATTTTTAGAAACTATTTTATGGCTGAAAGATTTTGATTTTGCACTAGGCAGCTTGGGAATTTAACGCAGTTTCAAACGGTGTAGTCATATTTGAATTTTCAGGAGAAATAAAGGAGTTGTGACCATATCAGTGCCGTAAGGTCGAAAACGCGAAAAAAAAACTTAAAAGTGAATAAAAAGGAATTTTGAGTGGGTTAAAAGAAAATTGCTAAGAGACATTTTTTTGTTGGAAATACCTTATAGAATCAAACCCTGAAGTTATGCCCATCTTAAGTGTAGACACCCTGTATACTGCTTGTATGTTGACAATAAACAACAAATTGAAATTGGAATTCGATCAAAACTAAAGTTATGATTGAATTCACTCATGTGACTTACAAAAGCAGAATCGCCTTCGTTATCCCTGAAATCCTTTACATGCTCTTTTATTCTTCCCCTAAATTTCCCTGATAAGCTCCCCCCCACCCTCAATATTACCATCACCACTGTTTGAGCTCCCTTTCACTATGTCAGCCTAAATTGTCATTAAATTCGTTGATCCTCCCCGAAGTGAGTAGAGGAGAGGAGGTGTGCTCACGCCCCACAGCTGGGAAGGGGCGTGACGTCACAAGAGTCCTCCGGCGCGCCAGTCGCCATACCGCTTTTTCCGCAATATAAACTTTGTAGGTGCTTCAACTAGCAAGTTGTGACGAAATTTTGGAAAAATTCACTCGTATTGTTGTCCCGGGCAAAGTGAGTACCTAATACATGGATGGGTTTTGATGGAAATTCATAATTTCACTCGGATTTTGCGTTTCAGACGTTATTCATTCATCCCTAGACTTTTTGTGGTCAATCTCTCAACTTGTAAAATACTTCAAATTGTCTAATTTTTACAAATTTTTCTTAATTGAAGAAAGTTGCGTTCAACCTCAGAAACCGAAAATGTAAACAGAACAAACTATGTAATCTACCGCGTATTTATAAAGAATTTACGCCCTAGCGAAGTATCAGAGAAGCTGGTGGCGAGGCGGCGGGGACTCGGGTGACGTCACGTTTCCCCCACCCAGCAGTGTGACCACACCTTCACTCTACCCACCCTGGATCCTCCCATACCCCTTCAACTTCTCTGAGCCAATAGGAATCAAGTTCTCCTTTCACCTGTGACTATGCAGGGTGTCTACATTTAATATGGGCATAACTTCTGGGTTCAATTCTACACAATATTTCCAACAAAAAATGTCTCTTCGCAATTTTTTCGTAACCCACTCAAAATGCCTTTTTTTCCACTTCAAAGTTTTTTTTTCGCGTTTTCGACCTTACGTCATAAAAATTGTCAAAACTCCTGTTATTTACCAAGTAACTTCAAATGTAAGGATATCGTTGGAAACAGCGTTAAATTTCCAAGCTACTTAGTGTAAAACCAAAATCGTTTAGCAATTGAGTATTTCTGTAAAATCAAGTTAAAAAGCAAATTACAAATTTTTTCCCGAAATTTCATTTTTTCTTATCGAAGTTTTCACTTTGAACGCCTGCCCATTTCGATGGGCGCTCTTCGGAAAAAACATGCCCAAAATGTCAGCTTTCTAACGATCTATCAATTTTTCTTTTTAAAATTGATATTGGAAGAGTAAATCAAGTTTGAATGCAAGAAAACGCGTGTTTTACAAGAAAATCGAGTGTTTTACGCGGTGTATGGTCTCCCTCAATCTTGACGAGTTTGGTATCATTTCCTACGTAATTTTTTACGCTAAATCCAATGGTGGCACTTCCAAATAGTTCTGACTGCTAGAAAGTGGATTTTTTTAAAGGAAAACCACCATTTTTTGTCCATAACGTACGCACTATTCGTAGATATGGTAGTGAGCATGAAGTAACACCTTTCTACTCAATAAAAACATTAAATTTCTAACTGATTGATGTTTTGATGTTTGATCAATCAGCTAGAAATTTGATGTTTTTGTTGAGTAGAAAGGTGTTACTTAATGCTCACTACCATATCTACGAATAGTGCGTACGTTATGGACAAAAATGGCGGTTTTCCTCAAAAAATCCACTTTCTAACAGTCAGAATTATTTGGAAGTGCCACCATTGGATTTAGCGTAAAAAAAATACGCAGGAAATGATACCAAACCCATCAAGATTGAGGGAGACCATACACCGCGTGAAACACTCAATTTTCTTGTAAAACGCACGTTTTCTTGCATTCAAACTTGATTTACTCTCCCAATTTCAATTTTAAAAAGAAAAATTGATAGACCGTTAGAAAGCTGACATTTTGAGCATGTTTTTTCCGAAGAGCGCCCGTCGAAATGGGCAGACGTTCAAAGTGAAAACTTTGATAAGAAAAAATCAAATTTCGGGAAAAAACGATAATTTGCTTTTTAACTTGATTTTACAAAAATGCTTTATTGCTAAACGATTTTGGTTTCACACTAGGTAGCTTGGACATTTAACGCTCTTTCCAACGGTATCCTTAAATTTGAATTTACTTGGTAAATAACAGGAGTTTTTACAATTTTTATGACGTAAAGTCGAAAACGCGAAAAAAAACTTTGAAGTGAAAAAATGGCACTTTGAGTGCGTTAAGAAAAAATTGCTAGGAGACATTTTATGTTGGAAATATTGTGTAGAATCGAACCCTGAAGTTATGCCCATCTTAAGTGTAGACACCCTGTATAAGCTGTGCTTTTTGTGATATACCTTTGTAAGTCATTACTTTCGTGGAAATAGACAACGTTCTTAATGTGTTGTTGACACTAATTATGGATACAACTTCATAACGATGCTTTTTAACATGAAACGAAAATTTGAAAATGAAAGGGGCGTTTTCAGACAGATGATGAAACGTACAGTTCAGATAGAGAACTAGCAGATTACGATGAGAAATTATGTTCAAAGGTCGTCCAAGATAATCCGAGTGCTAATAATTACCGTTGTTGACATCGACGATAAGGAATGAACCTATCGTACCTTCGTTATCAGACTCTCAATGAACAGCAGAATGTGTTTTATGAATCATGTTTATTGGTCAAGGAGCTGGAGTAAATCTCGAACGAAAACACTTACACTGTTACTACGTAGTGCAGTACTCACATCGATCGTTTCCTGACCAATAATATTCATAATTAAATATATTTATAAGTAGTTAGGCACTTATGTTAGTGAATTTTCACCATAAAAACCCGTTTAAAACATTCGTGAAGGACATAAAAAATCAAATTTTTTTTTTCGAAAATCCAATGAATGTAACATGAGTGAGAGTGAATGAAAGAATTTTAAATTTTTCTTTTCTACCTTTCAATAAAAAAGTCTGCCAAGTGGGTGTGACACATAGCTTCCTTGTATCCATAACCCGATTATACAGGGTGTCCAACTAACTACGCTCCCCCCACTTATTTTCTTTAATTGTGTGAGAAAAAAATCGGACAAACGCTATCCTTCATAATTTTTTGCGTAGAATTCAAAAATGACAAAATTGCGCAGCACGCAATTGCGCAATCGTGCGCAACCATGATCAACTTTGTTTTTTCAAATGGGAACCCCCATTTTTCATTGCAGATTCGAATTCTGCGTCAAATTTTATGAACATTTTACTTCGACAACTTTTTTTTTGGACGCGCACAACCCACTCAGCGAGCGCTCAAAGATGCGCAACCCAGGGATTGCGCCATAGTTGAGATGAAGGTAAACCTCAAGTGTGGCACATCACTTAGCACTGTTTTTCTACGCTGAATCGCGTGGCGATGTCCCTTTCTTGATTTGATTTCATTTTGCCTCATTTACAGCCGAAAAAGTCACTTTTTCAGGAAATTATCGACTTCCTTATGAAGGTTAATGAATCATCCCAATGAAGTGTAAAAAAACTTTAAGATTTATAAAATTGTATCAGAGAAGAAATAATTTGTGAAGGAAACGAAACTCGGAAAGAATTCCACGGAAATTCTTTTTTTTATTTTTTTTTTATTTATTTATTCACGGGACAAACCCAATTACAAAAGAGGAAAATCAGCTTTACAGTTAACAGAGATAAAGTGTACAGATTACAGAGGTACAGGTTAAGTACGGTCATACAGAGACTCGGAGCAGAGATGGCGGAAGAGAGCAGTCTTAATGGATGAGAGAGGCGAGGACATGATGTCGATGAAGGGAGGAGATGTGGAGAAGACATTCACTTGGCGAGGGATGCGGCACATTGGACGATGGTAGAGGTAATTTGTGGCGGAGAAAGGGACAGCGAAAGGTGTGGCAAAACGTGATCCAAGGCGAGGCACAAGGAAGCCGACACGTGCAAGTAGGTCCGGGGCATCAATTCTCCCTGATAACAAGCCCTGCAGGAAAGAGACGTCAGAACACACGCGACGATCATGGGGTGATAGTAGGCTAAAACGGCGGGCGAGCTCATCGTAGTCTAGGTTCACACGAGGAATGGAAAGCTTGTAAGCGAGGAACCTAAGGAAAGCTCTGAAGACACGCTCGATTTGATGGGTATGACAGTCATAGTGAGGGCTCCAGATCACAGACGCATACTCCAGGATCGGCTGGACGAGACTTTTATACAAAGTGATCAGGGCTGATGCCTGGGAGAATTCCCGGGTATTTCTCTTAATAAAGCCCAGAGTACGCATACCACGGGATGCCACCTGCGCAATGTGGTTGGAGAAGGAGAGCTGGGAGTCTAGGAGTACTATCCTTACATGGAAGGAGAACTCCATTAATTGAATATAGGTGCTTGATTGGAGAGTGAGAGCGGTGAAATGACGTAACGGCGCATTTAGAGGGATTGAGAACTAGACCATTTTGGTCGCACCATATCGAGAGGGCGTCAAGGTTCTGCTGTAGGAGGAGGCAGTCTGAAGGGTCACCAATCGCAACAAACAGCTTCAGGTCGTCTGCATAGATCAGGTACTTAATACTTTGCAGAGAGGAGATGACTCCGTTGATCACCAGGTTGAAGAGGAGGGGGCCAAGGTGAGAGCCCTGTGGAACCCCAGAAGTGGCAACGAATGAGTGGGACACAACCCCGTTCACACGCACTGAGAGCTGTCTGGCCGTGAGGTAGCTGGCAATCCATGCATGAAATGGTCCGAAGACACCAAGCGATGACAGCACATCGAGGATTGTATGAGGAAGTCTATCGAATGCCTTGGAAAAATCGGTCGACACGAGGTCAACCTGGTGACCCTCCCCAATAGCACAAAGTGTATAGTCCTGGAATATTGCCAGATTGGTCACGGTGGAACGCCCCTTTACAAAGCCATGCTGCTCGGGAGCAAGGAAGGATTTGAACATTGGTGAGAGTTGAACCACAACCAGCTTCTCGAAGACTTAAAAATTCGATGATTTCCTCCTCAAAAATTGACTTTTTTGGCTGTAAATAAGGTAAAATGAAATCAAATCAAGAAAGGGACATCAACACGCGATTCAGCGTGGAAAAACAGTGCTAAGTGATGTGCCACACTTGAGGTTTACCTTCATCTCAACTTTGGCGCAATCCCTGAGTTGCGCATCTTTGAGCGCTCGCTGAGCGGGCTGCGCACGTCCAAAAAAAAAGTTGTCGAAGTAAAATGTTCATAAAATTTGACGCAGAATTCGAATCTGCAATAAAAAATGGGAGTTCCCATTTGAAAAAACAAAGTTGATCATGGTTGCGCACGATTGCGCAATTGCGTGCTGCGCAATTTTGTCATTTTTGAAATCTCCGCAAAAACTTATGAAGAATAGCGTTTGTCCGATTTTTTTTCCTCACACAATTAAAGAAAATAAGTGGGGGGAGCGTAGTTACTTGGACACCCTGTATAGCCGCTATAAGCGCTTCTTGCTATAACCGCCGCGGTTATAATATAAACGTCCACAGTATTCGCATACAAGGAGGCACCAATGTTTCTGCTCACTCGGGCGAGATTGATGGTCGTGTTACTCATCAATAACATTGTTTAGTCAGTAACACGACTGCTGAATTCCAATGTTTATAACGACTCTTTAGAACTCGCCCTAGTTACATGAATGTTTCCTTAAAATTTCGGCACACTGCCCGGTGCCCCGTCTAAAAATAAACACCCTTTGCGCAATTCTTCCGGTATCCACCTGTTTTCGATACCCACCCGAATATGTCTAATCATTAGACCCTTTCCCTTCTGTGTTGTACTACCGATGTACCCACATTTGTGTTGAAGACTCATGAAAATTCAGACCTTATGAATCGATGCCACATTGGGAAACCCTGAACTGGTTGACATTAGAGACCAGAGCCAAGTTCAAACAAAAATAGTGACGAATGGCGCAGATTCAAGAATGTTTCCGTACAAAGCATGAAGTTGTCAAGTACAATAAGGACAATGAGGTTGTGCAATTATCATCGTGACTCCTCGAGTCATCGTCCTTGAGGCTTTGATGAACACCTCAGGAGGAATGCAGGATTTTGTGGAGGGTACGATGACGTTCCTCCACAAACTACCCCAAAAATGTGCACAAATAGAAGCATCCTTCAAGACATTTCAATTTGTGACACTAGACTTAACGAGGAGACCTCGGAGGGACCACTAACGACTTCACAATAAACTAGGAGTGAATAACTACAGTTCAGATGTCAGTGACACGATTTACGTAAGCAGGAAGTCACGGGGCTGAGTATTTACCTACAGCACAATAGTGGGAGGGATGCACCTGTGTAACACTCTTGCATAGCAACAATACTGGGTAACGATAACATCTGAATTCAGAATTTCCACAAAATTCCTAGTTTCGCAGGAATTTAGATACAAAATAAGAAAATGTTGAATGCAATCTCACCTTGCGTTGATTCGTTTGGCGAGCTGAAGGATTTGTGCTTCATTTTTGAGGTTGCTGAGGGCCTGGAGACTGAGCTTGAACATGGTGGAAGATGATCTATAAACACGGTTTAAAGCAGTGGGATGATTAAAAAAATTGTTTGAACGGGAACTACACTGTGCGATACGATTCTTTGATTGACACTGGCGGAAAATAACCTGTCCTACTGACTTGTCGATGTCGTCACAACCACTTTCTTATCGGAATTGCTGGGCACAAGGAACGAGGTCGAACTCGGACGGATAACAAGATGACGTCATGGCAATGTGCCACCGCCTTTCAAATCACGGCACACGTAGAAGAGATAGCGCTGGATGTCTTCCCACCATGTCGTGCACAGAGCGTGGAGGCGGAGGAGAGATGGATTGCCACCATGGATAAACTTGATATAGTATCCATGGGAAGGATCGCGACGGTGGTGCTGCTCGAGGTGGGGGTAGATCCACAGAGTACTGGAGACAAGGTAGATCCCAGGCATGTTCCCGCTTCTCTTCAAATGTTAGCTCGTTCCACAGTTGCCAACTCTACTAATTTTGCTTCCGAGTCTACCAAAGTAGAGGAAGCTTTGTATTCACTTTTCAAGGATGAAAAAAAAAGTTCTCCAGTCACAATTTCCACTGGCGTTTTACGTTTCAGACCTTTCTGAACAATTTTGGTTCCGTGTCTGTCTGTCATGAATTCCTTGTAACGGGCATAACTATACGAAGTTATTGTCTGATTTCTATGAAATTTTCAGGGATTGTACGGGTTGGTGTGTAGACAGTCCCCTATGAAAATCATCATCCCCAGACTGATAGAAGCGACTGCGCATGCGCAAACGTGAATTCCTTGTAACAGCCATAACTTTTACGTTTTTCATCCGATTTCAATGAAATTTTCAGGGATATTACAGATTAGTGTTTAGATGGTCCCCTATGAAAATCATCACCCTCGGACTGATAGTAGCTGATGCGCATGCACGAACGTAAAATCCTTGTAACAGTCGTGCGTTTGTCGCCCTCCCGTGCGATGTCAGGATCTCAAATCCTATACAAGCTATTACCAGGCCCCCATAGCTCAGACGCAGCGCTTCTGACTCCCTCTCAGGAGTCCCGGTTTTGACTCCCAGCCTTACGGAGAAATTTTTTGATCCAATCACTGCTCACTTACATTTTTCATCCGAATTTGATGATCAGGTTATGGATACGAGGAAGCTATGTGCCACACCCACTTGGCAGACGTTTTCCGATTACTACTGATTTTCTGCTTTATTCACCCATTTAGGGAAGAAAATAAAAATCTACCGAATTTTAGATGGTTTTGGCCAATCTTCTGAAAAATTGTCAGAACCTCTTTTTATAGTTGAATCGTCAAAAATTAATTTCCTGCGACTGGGGATCGATCTCCTATCCTTCCATTTCTGAATCGGAGCTCCTAGGTACCACTTGAGCTAAGGAAGCAAATGAACAGAAATGAGAAGAGGTAGCTGATCTCAACATCTCCCCCCCCCCCCCCCCCCGTTAGGAAATCTTAGGTACTCCGTTACCTAGTCAGGGAGGCAGCTTTGGCTGGCGTTTTACAACCCAGTGAGAACACTCTATTTTTGACTGGCTTTGGAGTTTTTGTTATTGTTCCTTATTGACGGGGCGGGGGTTCTGCTGACCTCAACAATTGTCTGAATAGGCGGTCGCTCGACTCGTGTCTTGGGAGGGAGTTGTTTTGATGACCTAATCTTAATGAATTATTGTTTCTCTGAGAAATGCTGAGGAGACCATTTGGGTCTGGTATGACTGCGCCACCTTGTTGAATCATCAAAGATTAACTTCTCGCAACCAAGGATCGATCTCCTATCGTTCAGATTCTGAATGGGAGCTCCTACCACTTGAGCTAAGGAAGTGAATGGACAGAAATGCGAAGAGGTCGCTGAGCACAACATTATCCTCTCAAAATTTGGCTTATAGGTAGAGTAGAGTTGTCTGGTTGTGCCCCCCAGAACGACTCAACACATTTTTTGCTGTTTGGGCTGATGATGACAACTAGAGGGTTGTTGAAAGCTCCCCAGAATAAAAAGCAGTTATAAATAACACAAAGGACTTCATTCGTCTCACCCTCAACTTATAGGTAGGCTTAAATACTGAGTAAAATGAAACTAAGTGTGCGGTTCAGAAAATCTTTTAAATTAAACTCCTCATTCCTCTGCTTTTTTTCTTTTTTTTGTCAAGTTTGTATCAGGCATTTTTTATTATAATAGGTGGGTTATTATTCCTCCACAATCGATTACTTATTCATATCTGACTTGTTAATGAATAATAAAAATAAGACAACTAGAACTTGTCTTTCACATACTAAACATAGGTAGGTATCATAGGTAGCAAACATTCTGACGGAAATGAGGAATTTCACCATGTCGGAATTTCCTATTTTTGACCCCAAAATCGGATTCAGCACCGCGATAAACCCCCTACGAGAAACTTTCAGCCCGTAATTCCTAATTTACGAATAAACAAAACAGTGTAGAAAATATGAAAGTTTAAAAAAACCGGGAGGATGACGTCATCCTGGAATAGTTCATGTACGGCCACTTGAAGCGCTGAGATTGTGAAATCCATAGTCCCCAGATGCAACATTTCACAAAACCAGTAAAGTTCAAAATCGAAAAACTGAAGAAAAAAAAAAAATAGAAAAAGCAAGATGGGGAAAATTAGGTTTCTCCTGTTTTTGTTTGATAACTTACCTCTTAGATAACACAATTTTGTCTTACCATCGGGCAACACTGGGAGGAGACGGCGATCCAAACAGCCAATCAGCGAGCGTTTCCGCTTCACGTTAAAGAAGTCCGTTTTCCCGGTTATTTTTTGAAATCATAAATTTTGATTGTCTCCCAAAAATAACAGGAGACTTATTTTCTGAAACCAACCCGATTTTCATCTGTCCCACACCATTAACTGTTCAGGAAAAATGCAAACAGAATTCGGTGAAATTTCTCATTGATGTGATCAAGGTTCAAGGGATCATACACGATGGAGTCTCATTTAATGTGACCAGGTAGTGTTCAAAATAATTTTGAGCGAATTGGAAGAATGAACTGTGATAACGTTGGAGCCAGGAATTAAATATTTTTGGAGTTTTTCTATAATGGGGTATTTCAGTCAATTTTTAAAATTTTTTTTTCAAAAGAGTATGGCTCAGGAATAACGGTAATCGGGTCTGTTCGTCGAGAAAATGTTTTTAAAAAATCAGAGAAGATAAGGAAAGTTGAAGATTTGAACGGTGTGACGTAGCTAGCCAATCGTGATGTAGCTAGCCAACTGTCTTTAAAAAAGGATCCATGCACAGAAACCCTTGGAGGACCTCTTGGATACTACAAAATAGTACTCACACACGAGCGCGGCGTAGGTAGTCCTTTTTTTAGTGTGTGTGCATTTATAGCGAACCACCTTTTTCAAACGTGTGATCTCTTTAATTAATTTTTCTACCACATGTTATAGTATCATTGGGCTTAAAGTTGTAGTATATAGGTTTTCAAGGGTGCTGAATCCAAATTTGAGGTCAAAAACCTGAATTTCCAACCCACCGAAATACCCCATTTGGCACTTTTCCCCTTCATTAAAGTTTTATTTTTTCCGTACTTTGAGGGGCAGTTCAACTATTGAAAGTCGTAGGTACAACTACAGATTCAAAAACAGTAGTTAGATGTAGGTACATACCAATTTTTCTTAAATAGTAGTAGGTAAGTGGTAATGAGCTGAGCTTAATATCTGAAGTGCAGTAGAGGTAGGTAGTGTTAGAATATTTGATTTTAGATCGTAGATTGTTAATAATTGTAACATTCGATTCTCTGAAACAAATTAGAGATTCCAAAAAACTCAAATACTCAATTTACCATGGAGAAAAAACTTTGAAACTCCTCTGCTAATTAAAACTTTTTATTGGAGACAAGAACCCCATCATGAGTCCAGAGACTGATACATTCAAGCAGAACCGCTACTTCAAGGGCTGAACTGCTACAGAGCTGTAGCCATGTAACTGAAGCAGTTCAGCTCTTGATTATAATAACTCTGTATTCTGTACTGGTGATGGGGTTCTGACGCAAAACTGGTCTCCAATAAAGCGCAATTAGCAGAGGAGTCTCAAAATTTTTTCTCCGCAGTAAATTGGGAACTTGATTTCTTTGGAATCTCTAATTTGTTCTTGAGGGATCTCCTATCTCAGTACGATCGTACAGAAATTATTCTATCTCAGTTTTTAACCTAGTAGACTTTTAAACTAGAAGAGTTAACGGATAACTTACCTTCATAACGATTAAGATCGTTCCCACACCTTATTCATGTATTTTCTTGACGGTGGATCGCCAAATCTCGTTGTTGACTGGTTATGAACTCGTTCCTTTTTATGTAGTACTTTTGGGATCGTTTATTTACCTTGAGACCTTAAGATCGTTCATAATAAACTACAATCTATGACCAACTGCCCATGATTTTCATTTTGCTCTCGCACTATTGCTGGTTGACGTCATCCTCCCGGTTTTTTTAAACATTCATATTCTCTACACTGTTTTGATTATTCGTAAATTAGGAAGTACAGGCTGAAAGTTTGCCGTAAGCAGGTTTTTTGAGGTGCTGACTCCGATTTTGGAGTCAAAAATAGGAAATTCCTACATGGCGAAATTCCTCATTCCGTTTCCCTCATCTATTTGTTGACGGAATTCATCGCCACGTTATGTCAGTGAATCCATAACTCGCTCCGCATTGAATATGTCTTCACGGTTCTTAGGCAAACAAGGATACAGTTTTCATTTAACTCTGTAGGCCACCTTAAGTAAATTCCTCAGTTCCCGGACTGTTGCAGCATTAGTGGGATTTCGTCATAGTGCTTTCTTGTCTGGAACAAAAATAGTGTGCTATAACTGCACTATGCATTCGTGGACAATTTGCGAAAATATGCACAAACTACGAAAGCAAGCTGAAAGCTGTATTCACATGGGACAGAAGAGGGCGGAATCGGAAAAGATGGAAAGACGAGAAAACCAGTAGAGGGGGTAGCCGGAGTTGGTGGAAGGTTCACATGGATGATGGATGGAAAGGACGGAATAATAACCTTCCTCCTGGAAGCCTCTGAAATGATAACCTCTCTCTGATCTGTAACTTCTGTTGACTGTGTTATAAATTTGACGTTCAATTTAATTTTTGTATTTTAAATTAATTTTGTACCTATTTTTAAAAAAATTGAAAACGAACTCCCTGAGTTGATAGCCAAACTACCACATACTACTTCACAATCAAGTTTATTAGGAAATGCTTGCATACGAGGCTGCAACACATTGGGACATTTTCATGTCAACCACTACACAACAAGGTAGAAAAGTAAGGTGTTAGTTCATGTACCCAAGCATCAAAATAAGAAAACACTTGATTGTTCTCTATGCAACACAAAAACATTTTTGTCTTCCTCTGACATTTGTCTTCCTCTGATGGGTTCCATCAAGATGGCGGCCACCATTCTCAACCAGAGAAAATCAGCCAATCAGATTGTGATATTTCTTTCTGTCTTTTCCGATTCCGCCCTCTTCTGTCCAATGTGAATCGAGCTTTACTTTTCTAGGAGGTCCTGGTCTGGGTTGAAACACCGTCCCACGATTCCATGGTACAAACTAGGGATGTCCGATACTTCAAAAGTATCGATATAATATCGTATCGATACATCTAGAAAGTATCAAAAAGTATCGATACGATACTTTCAAAAAGTATCAATATTTTGCAGTAAGTATCTATACTTTTCGATACTTTCACAAAAATGTGTGAAAATGCCTTTTATGTTTCTCTCCATCAATTTGACATTAATATAGAATAAACAAAACAACAAATCACTAATTTTTTTGTTTAGGCACTTGTTTTCGTATTGCATTTGGTTGGGTTAACATTTTGGTGGTCCTTCCTAGATGATGAAGGACAGCAGGTTATCATAGGGTCTGTTCAGAGAGGCAGTCCTGAACCAGTTTGGAACCAAAACAGAGCTGAAAAGGGGAAGGGATAGAGGCGAATGGACTCCTCCTAACCGTTCAGGACTGCCTCTCCAAACAGACCAATAGGGTCTCTTCTGAGAGGCAGTCCTGAATGGTTGGGAGGAGTCCATTCGCCTCTATCCCCTCCCCTTTTCAGCTCCAGTTTGGTTCCGAACTGGTTCCGGACTGCCTCTCCGAACAGACCCATAGAGAGCTGGAGGTGGTGGTACATCATCTTTGTTTAGTTAGTTGAAGTGGTTGGTCTCCCAACAATCTACGTAGAGAAAGAGGTCCTTACTAAAATTCGAGACTTTCATCTTATGTGAGAGATAGAACATAGATAGCATTTTATCTAATGTGAGAGGTAAAAAAGTATCGATACTACGATAAATATCAGGGAAAAAAGTATCGATATGTAACGATACTTTTTTCAAAAAGTATTGATAATTTGGGGACAATATTAGTACAAACTGATTGCAATAAACTTGTTCCCGCAGAGTTGAGCGATAACTCGAACAAAATCTCTCACCTTAATCTTGTAAACAGCGATCTTCATGTTTAGATCTGAAACGTACTCACCCTTGCAAAGAAACAGGTATGAAATGCCCACCTCCACGAACAATCCTCCCATGAGGCTCTCGCTGGGTATGAGTTGGTCGCTCCCCCCATTTTGTTCACAGGGAATGATAATTAAATTGGACACTCTTCTAAGATTATACTGTTTATTGAATTAGGATAACACAAGAGTAGTGTTGTTTTTACAAAATATAAGCCATATTACGTTTATCAATATCTTTCAGGAGCTTATAATATCAGCATGCCCTACTAATTATGACATTGGTTCCATAAAAGAGAAAATTTTCAAAACATTTCTTCTTGTTCATGAAGGCTCAATAAAGGTATTATAAAGAAGTAAATAGGATAATATTGACCGTCTTTCGGGTCGTACAATCCGTGAATATAAAGAATAGCGTTAAATCGGACCAGGAGCACGTAATCCTATCCTTTATCCTCTATTTCCAAGGTGTCTTTTCTAAATTATTACATTTTTTTTTCTTCTTTCGTATTTCGCGAGAGAAAATCGTCATTCTGCCAACATCCGGTCGACATTGACCTCAATTCGTTCCTCACCAGTCTCAAAATATGGCAGTAAACCAACTGGACAATATCACACTTCCCAGTGTTACAACGTAGCAGGCTGCTTCTCACATCCAACTTTACTACGGATTATAATTCCTACCTGTAAAATAACGTGTCAGTTCTTGCACTGAAAGCAAAAAATTAGAAAAAAAATTCACTTCTGTAGAAGGAAACTAAACATACAAATAAATAATAAATACGCAAGTAAACGTTACGATAAAATATAACAAGATAAGCTCTATGTAGATGACTAATTCTAAACTTTTAACTTAGACCGTATCATATAAATTCACATCACTCTTCTATAGATATTGATTTCCATTTTTTACAGAAAATATACTATCTTAGCACAGCCAGGGAGGCAACGTTCTCTTAAAGCAAACCACAACTCGATAACATTATTTCTAGGACTTCAAGCTAGCTCTGCTTCGTTACAATCGTAATCCTAGAACTCCATTATTAAATCTTTCATTAAAGTAGAGATATTACGCAAAAAGGATGTTGATTTCTTTGAGTTTCGAGAACTCAACGTTGTCACTACCAAGGAGAAATAAAAGAGCGATGATTCTGATATGCCTCACAACGAGCACCAGTGCATTTCAGTGGTTTTTTCCCCCAAAGCGCACAAGGGAAATGACTGCACTTTTGAGCAGTTAGTTTCAACAACTAGGCCCTAACAACTAGGAAATGTGATTCGCAAAGCTTGACAATCGAGAAGTTAATCTAGAAAAAAAATCCCAGAAACTGTCGTGAAGTATTACAGCTTAAAATGTAGTTGCCAATATTTTCAACACTATATTTTATAGGTTAAAGAATAATTCGTTTTAAATACCTAGAGAAAGCTTTCAAAGAGACATTTAAGATTTTTTTTTTCTTTGAGAAATCACGAAAACTAGGACAAAGAAGAACCAACTGTCGTGAAACTTTGTAAACACTCGACTAAAAGGTGTGGATAATGCTCGAAATTTGTCTTGAGACGTGTGTGACTAGGAATGAAGGGTTTTGTGAAGTTGGTAGTCTTGGAGGGCCGAGAATCGGGGACGCCATATTGTCGATGGGAGCTCCTCTCGTGAACGGCGACAAATCGACGGGACGCAATCTTCTCGGGGAGCTGAAGGGAGGGGAGAGGTTGGACTATACATTCATACACTACGAGGGGTAACACTGACAATTTCGGGAGTGGGGGAGATGCTCAGCGGGGAATGGATGTACGGGGGATGTACAGTTTTAACACGTGGGCACGACACTAATAACACACAGTGCAGGAGGAGTGTCTTCGATCTGCAACAGAAAAACCAGATGATTACTAAGGGTTAAATTCAATTGCATTATGCCGTTACCGGATATTTAAGGCTAAGAAGAAAATACTGTGATTGCAATGAAGTTTAACCCCAGTCTCTTGACGTGTTCGTATGAGTTCCCGAGTCTACCACTTTTCAAGGTTGAAAAAACGTCTGCCAAGTGGGTTTGGCACATAGCTTCTGTTAATTTTTTTTTTTCAACTCCACTCAAAGACAAAATGTCTTTTGTGACGGAGGGGGCACGCAATAAATATAAATAAATAAATAAATAAAAAATAATGGGGAGGGGTGAGGGAAGATGAGGAAGTTGGGGGTGGGAAAGAGGGATAAAGGGAAGTGCCTCTATAAAACGACCACCAGTTCAAATATGAGCTGAGCAGGACACGGGTGGTGATACCACAGAGTACTCCTACTGAGATGCGCAACTCCGTGGCACTTTTCCCACACCACACACCGCCCCACAACAAGGTTGCAGCCATCACCCTGATATTGTTGAGTGCCACTCCTTTTAGCTCTGACACTGTTTGCCGTAAATCATTTCTATCATACTTTCTTATCTTAGCCTGCCAAGTCTGCTCCATGTCCAAGCTGCCATTGACAACTTGGACATCCAGGATGATGCAAGACTAGTCAGGCTTGATGGCAACAATGTCGGGCTTCTTACCTTGGTTACTTAGCATGTGATACAATCTCTCCCTCTCAACATCCCAGCCGCTAAATGGCAAAGCACCTGCTATCTGCTTGGCGACCACATCATGACGTAGAGTGCGGCACCCATGGGTCCGAGGCCACTGCTGCCTTACATGATACAGATGTTCATTTCCGCTCCGACAGGCGCGGCAAAGGGGTAGAGTTGTCCCACGACTACCTCTTGAACATTGTACCGCAGTTGGCAGAGTTGCCATGCGGACAGCATGGAAGTGTCAGTAGTCGCAGGCCCCAATGCCCTCTGAAGCCCAATCTACCCATTGGGGAGAGACAGGGCTTTCGGAGCACTGTCAAGTTTTTTACCATCTACTGACTCATGCAGCGCAGCAGCAAACTCAGCAGACGAACTGGTTTTTGGAGCAGATGGTGTTGCTCGGTTGCACCATGCTAACTGCTGCCTGACAAAATCAAGATCAAGCACGGGCGACCTCCCAGCTCGACCCTTGAAGGGCTAGCAGGCGCTGGCGGCGCAGAGAAGGGATACATGCCGAGAGAGACACAATGCCAAGCCCACTGGATTTGACCGGTGCGTGAACATGGGCACCTGGGACACCAGGTGGGAACTTCAGCCAAGAGCGCACAGCAGAGCGAACGAAGTTGTATAGATAATCTGCTGTATTGTATAGATGACCCACTCAGTCCCTTAAAATGTCATCAAATCAGACTACAATTTCGTATAGTTTTCCCCGTTACGAGGATTTCATGACACACAGACAGACACAGAACCAAAATCGTTCAGGAAGGGGAGTGGGAATTTTGATTTTGGAGAACATTTTTTTTCAACCTTGAAAAGTGAAAACAATACTTCCGCTACCTTGGTAGAATCGGAAGCAAAAATAATGTTCTTCAAAATCGAAAATTGTGTTTTTCTCAAAAAGTATCTAGTCTGTCTGTCAATTAATCCTTGCAACGGGCAAAACTACACGAAGTTATTCTCCGATTTCGATGAAATTTTCAGGGGTTTGTGGGGGTTGGGTGGTAGGTGGTCCCCTATGAGTGTAGAGCAAGGTACTTGAAATTGATTAGTAACAATACATCGGATCATCTATCAACTAGGTTATGAAAAAGAGCTATGTGCCACACCCATTCAGCATACGTTTTTGGTCTCATGTCCTGACGTTATTTTTCGTTGGATAATCACTAGGTACCTACTGATAAGCTGTTCAGACCAGATTTATCAAATTGACACCATTGGAGAGTCGTTCCAGGAGGAAAAGGTAAGTTAAGAGGGTCGCAGTTTCTTCCTCGTTGTGGGTCAGTCTAATCTCTTACAAAACGGCGCTCAGTAAATTAACATAAGTAAACAACCATTTCAGGTTGAATTTTCGTCGGACTACCATTTCTGGCGTCGCAGACGTCATCAGCTGTCTTCCAAAGGGAAGATCAGAATGGGGTATTTCAGTGGGTCGGAAATTCAGGTTTTTGACCTCAAATTTGGATTCAGCTCTCTTGAAAACCTATATACTCCAACTTTTAGCCCAATGATACTATAACATGTGGTAGAAAAATTAATTAATAAGATCACACGTTTGAAAAGGAACGGAAAAAAAAGGAAAGGAAAGGCGGGGCCGCCATAAATGCACACACACTACGCCGCACGCATGTGTGAGTAGTATTTTGTAGTATCCAAGGGATTCTCATTTTGGATAGCGTTACTTTATGGTCCAATCGTTAGCGTTACCTATGTCTGCTGTCTGTAGTCGGTTGTTTTCTGTTTGCTTCGTTTGTGGTTTCGACTTATCAAATATGGAAAGGGTTTCATCTCTTCTCTGTGCATGGATACATTTTTCAAAGACAATTTTGGCTAGCTACATCACAATTGGCTAGCTACATCACACCATTCAAATCTTCAACTTTCCTTAGCTTCTCTGATTTGTTATAAACATTTTCTCAACGAACAGACCCAATTACTGTTATTCCTGAGCCATACTTTTTTGAAAATTTTTTTTAAAAAATTGACTGAAATAACCCATTGGTTCTGATGATATCCTGATGATATCACCTCCCTGGGTTGGAACGAGGGGGGCAGCGAGCTGCAAATCTCCGCAAACACGCCAGGTGACCGAGACTCGAACTTATGATCTTTCCCACAGAGATCGGTTCTTACCTCGTCCCTGGAACGCGTCGGCGAACGATCACGGCTACCAGAACCCCTGAAATGGCGCTTGGTTGCCCCTCCCCCCCATCAACCAGCCTTCTCATAGCAGGCCAGTTTTCATCAACAGTTTTTCCCAGTTTTCTCAGGAAATAATCATCCAATTTTCATGTTTCTTGTGACATTCTTCTTATTTGAATAATCTCTGCACTTTTTGCACTTGTTCAATTCCAAAATTAAATAAAAGGTAAACAAGTTGTACCTAAATTCAAAATTTTCAAGGGTTTTTGAAATACATTAATGCATCTACCTAGGGAATTGAAAAACTTAGAGATTGCCGCTGGAATCATCAAAATCGACCAATAATTGCCAGAGAAAAGCGGAAAATACCGTTTATTCACTGACTGAGATCCCCTTAAATTCAGCTCGAAGGTGGCAACCCTGAAGTAATCAATGTGTGACATCAAACGCCAAACATCACAAATTTAGGGAGTTGGTGGCTGATAATCATTGTTTATTATTCTTTTGATTACAATGAAAAACTCAAAGAAAATTCAATTTTTCTAGGATTTCGATTTTAAAACTTGCAAACCTGAGTTCACAAATTGAGGCGTGAAATAGAGGACTCAATCATGACCAGTAGCCAGGCAAGGATTCACTCATGCTTCTCCCCACAAACTGAGAGGAAACAACAACTCCTTCCCCAAAGATGAAATCCCAGGAATAAAATCGTAACACTATTGCATATTTTGTATTTTGTAAAACTTATAGACAAGTGGCAAATATGAAGATGAACCCATCAAACGATACCACGTCAACTGATAGGCGATGTGGTCTAATGGTGTAACCTCCTCCTTTGCCAAGCTTTCGGTAACCTTCTTCAGGGCTTGAAGGAAGTGTTTTTTTTTTTTCGTTGGTCTTTTTACGAGTTGATCAGACTCCTTCCACTGCGACCTAACGAGGTCTATTGTGGAGTGCTTCCAAGCTATATTAGCCTACTAAGAAGGGTTTACTGAAAACCCCTTCTTCCCACTTTTTAGCAAAGCAAAGAAGATCAGTGTAAGTCACCTTAGAAACGGTGTCAGGCGCTAAGACATCACTTCCAAGGGTTGTGTATCTAGCTCGACTCAAAACTTCACAGTAGCACATAATATGTACGGCATCTTCCGTTTCCATATCACAGAAGCGGCAGATGTCCGTTGTTAGTTTGCCTATCTTCTTCAGGTGATATCGAAGTGGACAGTGGCCTGTTAACAGACCCACAAGTATTCTGACGTCCTTTTTAGGCATAGCTATGAGTTCGTTAGCCCGCTTCTTTGAGAACGTCAAGAATAGTTTTGCCTGTCTCAGACCTGGGAGGTTCTGCCAGTATCTTACTCGCTCGTTTTTTTCCCAGTTTTTAACCACGTTTTGTAAACAACTTTTGGTGGTTCCCAAGATCGGTTCTGGTCCTATTGGCAGGGACTCTGAGCCTCTTTTAGCAAGGTTATCAGCAATTTCATTACCCGCATGACCTTCATGACCGGGAATCCATAGAAGGGTGACCTGGTTGTTCTGGGCCACAGTTTTGAGGGTATTCAGGCAGTGTTAGTGTTACTGAAGAAGCCTCCCTGAGCCCTGAAGAAGGTAACTGATTTACCGAAAGCTTGGCAAGAGAGGAGGTTACACCAGTAGACCCCATTTCCCAATCAGTTGACGTTACTTATAGACGAGTTTTCTCAATTTTACCTTATTCGGGACTTTGTCTGAGAACTTCAATCAATAGCGCATCATCCAGGAATGACTACAGAGAAGGCTCAAATAGCAGTGAGGAAGCATATCATGCACGCCTGTGGCAGGTAGAGGTTTTTATCCAAAGTCCATGCAATAATACCAACTTGAACTAAATATAAATAAGGTGAGGAAATAGCTAAGTCTAGAAGGAAAATGTAGAATGAATAAACAAACACAGGTAATAGACAGCTCAATTCACATTTTAATAATTCCAGCACAGTTTTATTCAACACGTTCAGCGCTGATGACGTGATTGCAGTTCCAATGCTCATCACAAGCCTGATGCAATCTCACCCTGTGAATGGGGTATTTCGGTGGGTCGGAAATTCAGGTTTTTGACCTCAAATTTGGATTCAGCACCCTTGAAAACCTACATACTACAACTTTAAGCCCAATGATACTATAACATGTGGTAGAAAAATTAATTAAAGTGATAACACGTTTGAAAAAGGCGGGCCGCTATAAATGCACACACACTAGGCAAGGACTACGCCGCGCGCGTGTGTGAGTAGTATTTTGTAGTATCCAAGACGTCCTCCAAGGGTTTCTGTGCATGGATACTTTTTTCAAAGACAGTTGGCTAGCTACGTCACAATTGGCTAGCTACGTCACACCATTCAAATTTTCAACTTTCCTTAGCTTCTCTGATTTTTTAAAAACATTTTATCGATGAACAGACCCCGATTACCGTTATTCCTGAGCCTTACTCTTTTGAAGAAAAAAATAAAAAGAAAATGACTGAAATACCCCATTCCAGGCCATCCCCCCCCCCCCTCTGAGCACATTGGAAGGGTCGGTTATCAGCACCTCAGGAAGGTTCAGAAAATACCCAGCAACTATTAGAGATTATTGTTATCAAATTCGTCTGAAAATATTAGTCTTTTACATTGTGATCATTCATTGTCATGACAAAGAGCGCGTGACTAACCTTTCTTTTTACAACAGTAAATTTTTCGATTGTCAATTGGCATCGAGCAAAAACAAAGTGTGGCTCTAGGACTTTGCATCACTTGAGATGTCAATGACAATGGACCCATCACCTTTTTTCCAACTGTCTTACTCGCCGAGGGCAGTTAGCAACGTGATTGCGTGCTCTAGGTTGACATTCCCGGGCTCATTGAGCTAACAATGCCCATTGGCAGCAAAAACTCTGAAATTTCACTAGAATTAATTTGGCGGGACAGTGAACTGTGTGTGTGCAGAATTAGGAAGGCCAGCAGAATTAGGAAGGCCAATGGTGGATTTATCCAGCTGTACCCGGTTTGGCAAAGCTGCGACTCTTCAATACAAACGTTAAGTCGGTCCTCCTCCACTGTTGCGGGACCTGGAAGGTGACGAGTTTGCTTAGAAGCAAGTTACAAGTTTTTGTCAATCGCTGCCTTAGACGTACCCTGGGCGTTTTCTGGCCAGATGTCATCTCGAACGATCAGCTTCTCGAGAGAACAAACCAAAAGTTTATCTCATCAGAGAGTAGAGAGTTTTTGCTTCAGACGGGAGGCACCGTCAGTGGAAATAATGCGGTCCGATGATGACTGAAAAGGTACGAAGTTTCCCGAAGTTGCAGCGGTGGCCCCGCATTCTCGTAGACAGCCTATGTGAAGCACTCTTCACACGGTCCCATGGAAGAAGTATTAGGAAGGGTCACTCAAGGTTAAAAAGTGTGCCGGAAAAAATCCCCCTCTACTGCTGCGATCTGGCGAAGCGTAAGAGAAGTTCTCAGCTAGTAGTAGAGGACGCCGATAGATAAAGTTGTAGACGCTCTCATGACTGAAAATTCAAATAATTGCGGACAACGGCTCGACTTTCCAAAAATTCGAGGGGCGCATGGATTTGAACCCAAGATCCGGCATTACTGAACAGACCTTGTAGGCGAAGCTCCAACGCTTTAGCTCGCTCGTACATCCTTACTTCCCTGCTAATTGGCCTAACAACAACGATGTCCAAGAAAAAGAGTTACATCAACTGAGTTATATCACGTCAAATTCTCAATAATCTTGATGTACGAGTAGATAAATTTACATTCGGTTCTTACAAAAAACATTGCATTACTTTATTGGCCAAAATATAGTTAAGCTTTTTTTAATTCGCTCTTTGGGAAATGCAAGGTACCAAACTGGAACTATTTCTGGCTACAGGTAGTCACCTACTTTGTTGAAAATGTCGGTTTTTTCATGAAAGAATTACCAATGTGGGTACCTACGAAACTTGAACCAAACAATCAGATCATATTGACTAAGAAGCTAAAATTATTGTTCGTTACTATTAATTACAAAATTGGAAGAAGGAGGAAGGTACGAACACAGAGGAAAAACATTGTGGCAAATAATAATATTTAATTAAGTTTTGATAGCTTCTTTAAAGTTATTTTTCTTTCACAGTTTGGATCGGCCACAGCATTGTTCATAATTCGAAAGCCCAAAATATTATAAATTTAATATATAAATACACAAACTTCTTTTCCTGTTCCATTGAGCACAATGACAAATTTATGTTGTGATTCAATATTGATTTTACGATGCACTTAGCAATTCCCACCTTATGGCACCTGGGTGAAAACGCCTGATGGACGTGACTTGAAAGTTTACTACATTATTATGTAGAAAATATAAACTAGATAAAGATATTAACAAAAATGAGCGAAACTGACTAAAAAGAACTTAACGAAAAATCGTATCGAAAAAAAAAAGGCTGAGATGATTCGCAAGAAGGTAAGGACGCTATAGAAATGGCATCTTTTGGTCACTTTCGTGTTTGCGTTCTACTCTCCCTCGCAATTCACACACTCTTGCGATCGGCCACCTAAGCTTATAGTTCATTTACGCTTCCAGAGGTAGCGCCACTGCAGTAAGCGTCACAGATTCCCCTATGGAGTGATTCTTCCTAATATTCTTCCATGATGGTCCCCTCCCGCGGTCGGGTTCCTGCCACTGCAAGATACAACCTTTAGGTAGGTTACACACTGATAACAGTTATTACATTTTTTTGGTTTTGAGAATCGCAAGATTTCTTTTACTTTCTTCTTCAATTCTTGCCATAATATACTTTAAAACTTATCACTCACATTGAAACTACTTTAGGTTATTACAGAGCACTGCAGTGGAACTTCAATAGAGATTTATTTAACTCTGTACAAAAATATACGTATAGTTCCCCATGCGAAAAGTAATTTTAATATGATAAACATTGCCTAACACACGTTGAATTTTGAGGTCCGAATATAATCACGAATGATGTTGGTAGTTCACTTGATAATAATTTCATTTGATATTTCACTTGATTAATAGTAAAAGAAAACTGATCTAAAAATGTGTTCAGGCAATAACACATTAAAACTCATTCTTACCCATGTGGAATTTTAAAAATATTATAATTTTCCCGAGTTTATTGTCATTTATTATATTTTATTATACCCAATCTCTAGATTGCATATGAGTTGCCACCTTGTGAGCGACGTAAAAGTTGCTATTCAGTTTTGCTTCAGGCGTCGTCGAGTAAGGTGCGCTGAGTACCTAGTGGTGTTAGGACAGCTGCACGACGAGACTTTCTGAGGTGTTCTTGTTTTGTTCAAGTTTACATATTCTACCCAATATTTTGCAATTGTACGAATACAAATGTTAACTGAAGATAGCGTACCTCAACTTAATAAAGAGTTTTTGGTGCCAGAATATGACGGGTCCCATTAGGAGGAGACTAGCGCGAGCAACAGAGGATGCTACCCAGTTGAAGGAAGAAGCCCGTTGACTTTGGACAGGGGGGAAGGGAGGGGCTCGTGACGGTGGGCCTCTAGGAACGGGTGACTGACAGGGGGCACCCTTTCATTGTCGCCCGCTGTTGTCGGGAGGCAACTACATCATCACCCACGAACTCCGAGCTTTGTGAAGAGGTTCCACGGGCCCGTTAGTGGTCGCCAAAAACTCTCTATTGTCTCTCAGATTGTCATATTTTCCAATTTTGAGCAATACGCAACGAGAATGACTGTGGTGTAAACACAGCAGCGTGATCTACTTTGCCCATGGGAAGGCGCGACCGATGCAATGTACAAGTACAAGGAGAGGTACGAGAATTGATTGTTGCCCTGACGATCAGAGAGATTTGAAGTCGTACCTCCCTCAAAATGTTTTAATTACTTCTGGAGAACCTAAAACGTACTAAAAACGATTCATTTTATGAACTGATGGTTCGAAACCAACTAATCAAAGTAACAATCAAATGCAAGTAACAGAAAATGAATTGTTCATCAGCTTTTCTAAATACCTTTATTGAATAAATTAAACAGGAGCAAGCATTTTATGCAACTACAATAATTACAATTCTAGTTTAATACTTCTAAAATCAAAATCAAAATATACAAAAGAAACGATAAAATAATGGTTTGAAAAATTACGATAGCATGAAATGTGTACTAAGGGTTTCTAATATAAGATACAACGAGTAAAAATTGTATTTACTCATCACTATTTTAATTTCAACCTAATTCAACGAAGAAAAAACATGGTGCGTATATTCTATACAGCATAATATTGATACGAAATTAACATATTTACAATGTACATGTTTATACAGGTTTCTTTGCACAGACAGGCCTCCAGTCTACAATATCCAAGGCACATGCTCTTCTTAGTTTTAGTTCATACAGCGTGTAGCTGAAATGAGGGAATATAGTATGAGAGTGGAGAGAGAAGGTATAATATCAAGCATGCAGTAGGAATGAGCGTTACCCAGGTATTTGTTTGATTTGTGTATTTGGATTATCACATGGTGTAGCACTATAAATGCGTAGGTAGTTTATTTTGATGACATCATTTGGATGCTCGGAGTATATTATCCATGACTTAGTTGGCCTAATGTGAGGAGATTGATGAAGGCGCCGCACCATTGCAGGGACAGGAGTTAAAAACACTAACAAGGATAGTGAGAGTGTTGAGACATTGAAAATGAAATGATGTGACTGGCGGGGAGGCGCATCCTGGTGAGAGTATGCTGTAACTAGACAGTTGTATTTGAGTATCAAGGCATTCTAGTGTCTTTATCAGGAGTTGTGTGTACTAAAGATGATTTTACTGTTTTCCATGGTAATCATGTATGCTTCTTTCACTCGGCTGAGGGGCACAGGGCACAAACTTATATCCGCCAGCCCCACCTAATGACCTCAGGCTGTTCCTTGACTTTCCCTTCACTCTCAGCCTCCTACAACTAAGCATTCCTCCTGGTAGTTCGAGGTCTTCTCTGAAAACGTTATCCTAGGGGATTCCTTTCAAATTGTGCCCATCCAGCACCATTTTCTATATTCTGCCCTTTCCATTCCCGTCCGGCTCTATAGTTCCTTATTTGAGGTTAAGTTGGGAGCCCCACCTAATGGAGTAAATTGTGCGTAGAGAGCAGTTTATGAAGACTTACATTTTAAATGGCGGAGGATACTCTCATGTTCCGTAGGCGTACAAAAGCACTGGGAGGACATTTGACTTGAAGATTCTTGGCTTGTTGGTTGTCAGAGCTGGACGACTGCAACTCTTATTTATTATTATTATTATTATTATAACGGCGCTACGGTCCTTGAAGGACCAGGGCCCTCTCAACCACAGACTTCCACTCTTTCCGATCAAGAGCCAAGCTCCGCCACCTTCGGACTCCAAGCACTGAGAGGTCCTCCTCCACATCATCCAACCAACGCTTCCGAGGTCTCCCCCTCAACCTTCTCCCTCCAGGCGTACTGTACAGCAATCTGTGAGGAATTCTTCCTTCTGGCAT